>CAXAJV010001295.1:477200-1001200 GCA_963969225.1 Xylocopa violacea | reverse complement strand
ATATTACATCCGAGAAGTTAGGTTGCCTTAGGTTAGGACATATAACGTTATAGACGTATATAATGTTACCACCGAAAAGTAGGTGCCGACGCGCAAGGAATGCTGCAAAATATTACATCCGAGATGTTAGGTTCCCTTAGGATAGGACATATAACGTTATATACGTACATAATGTTCCCACCAAGAAGTAGGGGCCGACACGCGACGAATGTTGTAGAATATAACGTCCGAGATGTTATGTTGCCTTCGGTTAGGTTATATAACGTTATAGAAGTGTATAATGTTCCCACGGATAAGTAGGAGCCGACACGCAAGTAATGTTGTAAAATATTACATCCGAGATGTTAGGTTGCCTTAGGTTAGTATATATAAGGTTATAGACGTATATAATATTCCCACGGAGCAGTATGCGCCGACACGCAAGGAATGTTGTAAAATATTACATCCGAGATGTTAGGCTGCCTTAGGTTAGGACATATTACGTTGTAGCTGCACATAATGTACCCACCGAGATGTAGTGGCCGACACGCCACGAATGTTGTTAAATATTACATCCGAGGTGTTAGGTTGCCTTAGGATAGGACATATAACGTTATAGACGTGCATAATGTTCCCACCGAGAAGTAGGGGCCGACACGCAAGGAATGTTGTAAAATATTACATCCGAGATGTTAGGTTGCCCTAGGATAGGACATATAACGTTATAGACGTATATAATGTTACCACCGAAAAGTAGGTGCCGACACGCCACGAATGTTGTAAAATATTACATACGAGGTGTTAGGTTGCCTTAGGTTAGGACATATAACGTTATAGACGTGCATAATGTTCCCACCGAGAAGTAGAGGCCTACACGCCACGAATGTTGTAAAATATTACATACGAGGTGTTAGGTTGCCTTAGGTTAGGGCACATATCGTTATAGACGTACATAATGTTCCCACCGAGAAGTAGAGGCCTACACGCCACGAATGTTGTAAAATATTACATACGAGGTGTTAGGTTGCCTTAGCTTAGGACATATAACGCTATAGACGTGCATAATGTTCCCACCGAGAAGTAGAGGCCGACACGCCACGAATGTTGTGAAATATTACATCCGAGATGTTAGGTTTGCTTAGGTTAGGACATATAACGTTATAGACGTATATAATGTTCCCACCGAGAAGTAGAGGCCGACACGCCACGAATGTTTTGAAATATTACATCCGAGATGTTAGGTTTGCTTAGGGTAGGACATATAACGTTATATACGTACACAATGTTCCCACCAAGAAGAAGGGGCCGACACGCAAGGAATGTTGTAAAATATTACATCCGAGAAGTTAGGTTTGCTTAGGTTAGGACATATAACGTTACATACGTACATAATGTTACCACAAAGAAGTAGGGGCCGACACGCAAGGAATGTTGTAAAATATTACATCCGAGATGTTAGGTTGCCTTAGGTTAGGATATATAACGATATAGCTGCACATAATGTTCCCACCGAAAAGTAGGTGCCGACACGCCACGAATGTTGTAAAATATTACATACGATGTGTTAGGTTGCCTTAGGTTAGGACATATAACGTTATAGACGTACATAATGTTCCCACCGAGAAGTAGAGGCCTACACGCCACGAATGTTGTAAAATATTACATACGAGGTGTTAGGTTGCCTTAGGTTAGGGCACATATCGTTATAGACGTACATAATGTTCCCACCGAGAAGTAGAGGCCGACACGCCACGAATGTTGTGAAATATTACATCCGAGATGTTAGGTTGCCCTAGGATAGGACATATAACGTTATGAGCCGTATATAATGTTCCCACCGAGAAGTAGGGGCCGACACGCAAGGAATGTTGTAAAATATTACATCCGAGATGTTACGTTGCCCTAGGATAGAACATATAACGTTGTAGACGTACATAATGTACCCACCGAGAAGTAGAGGCCCACACGCCACGAATGTTGTAAAATATTACATACGAGGTGTTAGGTTGCCTTAGGTTAGGACATATAACGTTATAGACGTGCATAATGTTCCCACCGAGAAGTAGAGGCCTACACGCCACGAATGTTGTAAAATATTACATACGAGGTGTTAGGTTGCCTTAGGTTAGGGCACATATCGTTATAGACGTACATAATGTTCCCACCGAGAAGTAGAGGCCGACACGCCACGAATGTTGTGAAATATTACATCCGAGATGTTAGGTTTGATTAGGTTAGGACATATAACGTTACATACGTACATAATGTTCCCACAAAGAATTAGGGGCCAACACGCAAGGAATGTTGTAAAATATTACATCCGAGATGATAGGTTGCCTTAGGTTAGGACATATAACGTTATAGACGTATATAATGTTACCACCGAAAAGTAGGTGCCGACGCGCAAGGAATGCTGTAAAATATTACATCCGAGATGTTAGGTTGCCTTAGGATAGGACATATAACGTTATATACGTACATAATGTTCCCACCAAGAAGTAGGGGCCGACACGCCACGAATGTTGTAGAATATAACGTCCGAGATGTTATGTTGCCTTCGGTTAGGTTATATAACGTTATAGAAGTGTATAATGTTCCCACGGATAAGTAGTAGCCGACACGCAAGTAATGTTGTAAAATATTACATCCGAGATGTTAGGTTGCCTTAGGTTAGTATATATAAGGTTATAGACGTATATAATATTCCCACGGAGCAGTATGCGCCGACACGCAAGGAATGTTGTAAAATATTACATCCGAGTTGTTAGGCTGCCTTAGGTTAGGACATATTACGTTGTAGCTGCACATAATGTTCCCACCGAGATGTAGTGGCCGACACGCCACGAATGTTGTTAAATATTACATCCGAGGTGTTAGGTTGCCTTAGGATAGGACATATAACGTTATAGACGTGCATAATGTTCCCACCGAGAAGTAGGGGCCGACACGCAAGGAATGTTGTAAAATATTACATCCGAGATGTTAGGTTGCCCTAGGATAGGACATATAACGTTATAGACGTATATAATGTTACCACCGAAAAGTAGGTGCCGACACGCCACGAATGTTGTAAAATATTACATACGAGGTGTTAGGTTGCCTTAGGTTAGGACATATAACGTTATAGACGTGCATAATGTTCCCACCGAGAAGTAGAGGCCTACACGCCACGAATGTTGTAAAATATTACATACGAGGTGTTAGGTTGCCTTCGGTTAGGGCACATATCGTTATAGACGTACATATTGTACCCACCGAGAAGTAGAGGCCGACACGCCACGAATGATGTGAAATATTACATCCGAGATGTTAGGTTTGCTTAGGATAGGACATATAACGTTATATACGTACATAATGTTCCCACCAAGAAGTAGGGGCCGACACGCCACGAATGTTGTAGAATATAACGTCCGAGATGTTAGGTTGCCCTAGGATAGGATATATAACGTTATAGACGTATATAATGTTACCACCGAAAACTAGGTGCCGACGCGCAAGGAATGCTGTAAAATATTACATCCGAGATGTTATGTTGCCTTCGGTTAGGATATATAACGTTGTAGAAGTATATAATGTTCCCACGGATAAGTAGGCCCCGACACGCAAGGAATGTTGTAAAATATTACATACGAGGTGTTAGGTTGCCTTAGGTTAGGACATATACCGTTATAGACGTACATAATGTACCCACCGAGAAGTAGAGGCCCACACGCCACGAATGTTGTAAAATATTACATACGAGGTGTTAGGTTGCCATAGGATAGGATATATAACGTTATATACGTACATAATGTTCCCACCAAGAAATAGGGGCCGACACGCAAGGAATGTTGTAAAATATTACATACGAGGTGTTAGGTTGCCTTAGGTTAGGGCACATAACGTTATAGACGTACATAATGTTCCCACCGAGAAGTAGAGGCCGACACGCCACGAATGTTGTGAAATATTACGTCCGAGATGTTAGGTTTGCTTAGGTTAGGACATATAACGTTATATACGTACATAATGTTCCCACCAAGAAGTAGGGGCCGACACGCAAGGAATGTTGTAAAATATTACATCCGAGATGTTGGGTTGCCATAGGATAGAACATATAACGTTATAGACGCACATAATGTTACCACCGAGAAGTAGGTGCCGACACGCAAGGAATGCTGTAAAATATCACGTCCGAGATGTTATGTTGCCTTCGGTTAGGATATATAACGTTATAGAAGTATATAATGTTCCCACGGATAAGTAGGCCCCGACACGCAAGGAATGTTGTAAAATATTACATACGAGGTGTTAGGTTGCCTTAGGTTAGGGCTCATAACGTTATAGACGTACATAATGTTCCCACCGAGAAGTAGAGGCCGACTCGCCACGAATGTTGTGAAATATTACATCCGAGATGTTAGGTTTGCTTAGGTTAGGACATGTAACGTTATATACGTACATAATGTTCCCACCAAGAAGTAGGGGCCGACACGCAAGGAATGTTGTAAAATATTACATCCGAGATGTTAGGTTGCCTTAGGTTAGAATATATAACGTTATAGACGTACATAATGTTCCCACAGAGCAGTATGCGACGACACGCAAGGAATGTTGTAAAATATTACATCCGAGATGTTAGGCTGCCTTAGGTTAGGACATATTACGTTGTAGCTGCACATAATGTTCCCACCGAAAAGTAGGTGCCGACACGCCACGAATATTGTAAAATATTACATACGAGGTGTTAGGTTGCCTTAGGATAGGACATATAACGTTATAGACGTGCATAATGTTCCCACCGAGAAGTAGGGGCCGACACGCAAGGAATGTTGTAAGATATTACATCCGAGATGGTAGGTTGCCCTAGGATAGGACATATAACGTTATAGACGTATATAATGTTACCACCGAAAAGTAGGTGCCGACACGCCACGAATGTTGTAAAATATTACATACGAGGTGTTAGGTTGCCTTAGGTTAGGACATATAACGTTATAGACGTGCACAATGTTCCCACCGAGAAGTAGAGGCCTACACGCCACGAATGTTGTAAAATATGACATACGAGGTGTTAGGTTGCCTTAGGTTAGGGCACATATCGTTATAGACGTACATAATGTTCCCACCGAGAATTAGAGGCCGACACGCCACGAATGTTGTGAAATATTACATCCGAGATGTTAGGTTTGCTTAGGTTAGGACATATAAAGTTATATACGTACATAATGTTGCCACCGAGAAGTAGAGGCCGACACGCCACGAATGTTGTGAAATATTACATCCGAGATGTTAGGTTTGATTAGGTTAGGACATATAACGTTACATACGTACATAATGTTCCCACAAAGAAGTAGGGGCCAACACGCAAGGAATGTTGTAAAATATTACATCCGAGATGTTAGGTTGCCTTAGGTTAGGACATATAACGTTATAGACGTATATAATGTTACCACCGAAAAGTAGGTGCCGACGCGCAAGGAATGCTGTAAAATATTACATCCGAGATGTTAGGTTCCCTTAGGATAGGATATATAACGTTATAGAAGTATATAATGTTCCCACGGATAAGTAGGCCCCGACACGCAAGGAATGTTGTAAAATATTACATACGAGGTGTTAGGTTGCCTTAGGTTAGGACATATACCGTTATAGACGTACATAATGTACCCACCGAGAAGTAGAGGCCCACACGCCACGAATGTTGTAAAATATTACATACGAGGTGTTAGGTTGCCATAGGATAGGATATATAACGTTATATACGTACATAATGTTCCCACCAAGAAATAGGGGCCGACACGCAAGGAATGTTGTAAAATATTACATACGAGGTGTTAGGTTGCCTTAGGTTAGGGCACATAACGTTATAGACGTACATAATGTTCCCACCGAGAAGTAGAGGCCGACACGCCACGAATGTTGTGAAATATTACATCCGAGATGTTAGGTTTGCTTAGGTTAGGACATGTAACGTTATATACGTACATAATGTTCCCACCAAGAAGTAGGGGCCGACACGCAAGGAATGTTGTAAAATATTACATCCGAGATGTTAGGTTGCCTTAGGTTAGAATATATAACGTTATAGACGTACATAATGTTCCCACAGAGCAGTATGCGACGACACGCAAGGAATGTTGTAACATATTACATCCGAGATGTTAGGCTGCCTTA
This sequence comes from Xylocopa violacea, assembly GCA_963969225.1. Classification (NCBI taxonomy): domain Eukaryota; kingdom Metazoa; phylum Arthropoda; class Insecta; order Hymenoptera; family Apidae; genus Xylocopa; species Xylocopa violacea. The sequence goes on along the minus strand of CAXAJV010001295.1, from coordinate 995,065 downwards.
GGTTAGGACATATTACGTTGTAGCTGCACATAATGTTCCCACCGAAAAGTAGGTGCCGACACGCCACGAATATTGTAAAATATTACATACGAGGTGTTAGGTTGCCTTAGGATAGGACATATAACGTTATAGACGTGCATAATGTTCCCACCGAGAAGTAGGGGCCGACACGCAAGGAATGTTGTAAGATATTACATCCGAGATGGTAGGTTGCCCTAGGATAGGACATATAACGTTATAGACGTATATAATGTTACCACCGAAAAGTAGGTGCCGACACGCCACGAATGTTGTAAAATATTACATACGAGGTGTTAGGTTGCCTTAGGTTAGGACATATAACGTTATAGACGTGCACAATGTTCCCACCGAGAAGTAGAGGCCTACACGCCACGAATGTTGTAAAATATGACATACGAGGTGTTAGGTTGCCTTAGGTTAGGGCACATATCGTTATAGACGTACATAATGTTCCCACCGAGAAGTAGAGGCCGACACGCCACGAATGTTGTGAAATATTACATCCGAGATGTTAGGTTTGCTTAGGTTAGGACATATAAAGTTATATACGTACATAATGTTGCCACCGAGAAGTAGAGGCCGACACGCCACGAATGTTGTGAAATATTACATCCGAGATGTTAGGTTTGATTAGGTTAGGACATATAACGTTACATACGTACATAATGTTCCCACAAAGAAGTAGGGGCCAACACGCAAGGAATGTTGTAAGATATTACATCCGAGATGTTAGGTTGCCTTAGGTTAGGACATATAACGTTATAGACGTATATAATGTTACCACCGAAAAGTAGGTGCCGACGCGCAAGGAATGCTGTAAAATATTACATCCGAGATGTTAGGTTCCCTTAGGATAGGATATATAACGTTATAGAAGTATATAATGTTCCCACGGATAAGTAGGTCCCGACACGCAAGGAATGTTGTAAAATATTACATACGAGGTGTTAGGTTGCCTTAGGTTAGGACATATACCGTTATAGACGTACATAATGTACCCACCGAGAAGTAGAGGCCCACACGCCACGAATGTTGTAAATTATTACATACGAGGTGTTAGGTTGCCTTACGTTAGGATATACAACGTTATAGACGTACATAATGTTCCCACCGAGAAGTAGAGGCCTACACGCCACGAATGTTGTAAAATATTACATACGAGGTGTTAGGTTGCCTTAGGTTAGGGCACATAACGTTATAGACGTACATAATGTTCCCACCGAGAAGTAGAGGCCGACACGCCACGAATGTTGTAAAATATTACATACGAGATGTTAGGTTGCCTTAGGTTAGGACATATAACGTTATAGACGTATATAATGTTACCACCGAAAAGTAGGTGCCGACGCGCAAGGAATGCTGTAAAATATTACATCCGAGATGTTAGGTTCCCTTAGGATAGGACATATAACGTTATATACGTACATAATGTTCCCACCAAGAAGTAGGGGCCGACACGCCACGAATGTTGTAGAATATAACGTCCGAGATGTTATGTTGCCTTCGGTTAGGATATATAACGTTATAGAAGTGTATAATGTTCCCACGGATAAGTAGGAGCCGACACGCAAGTAATGTTGTAAAATATTACATCCGAGATGTTAGGTTGCCTTAGGTTAGTATATATAAGGTTATAGACGTATATAATATTCCCACGGAGCAGTATGCGCCGACACGCAAGGAATGTTGTAAAATATTACATCCGAGATGTTAGGCTGCCTTAGGTTAGGACATATTACGTTGTAGCTGCACATAATGTTCCCACCGAGATGTAGTGGCCGACACGCCACGAATGTTGTAAAATATTACATACGATGTGTTAGGTTGCCTTAGGTTAGGACATATAACGTTATAGACGTGCAAAATGTTCCCACCGAGAAGTAGAGGCCTACACGCCACGAATGTTGTAAAATATTACATACGAGGTGTTAGGTTGCCTTAGGTTAGGGCACATATCGTTATAGACGTACATATTGTACCCACCGAGAAGTAGAGGCCGACACGCCACGAATGATGTGAAATATTACATCCGAGATGTTAGGTTTGCTTAGGATAGGACATATAACGTTATATACGTACATAATGTTCCCACCAAGAAGTAGGGGCCGACACGCCACGAATGTTGTAGAATATAACGTCCGAGATGTTAGGTTGCCCTAGGATAGGATATATAACGTTATAGACGTATATAATGTTCCCACTGAGAAGTAGGTGCCGACACGCAAGGAATGTTGGAAAATATTACATCCGAGATGTTAGGTTGCCTTACGTTAGGATATATAATGTTATAGACGTACATAATGTTCCCACCGAGAAGTAGAGGCCTACACGCCACGAATGTTGTAAAATATTACATACGAGGTGTTAGGTTGCCTTAGGTTAGGACATATAACGTTATAGACGTGCATAATGTTCCCACCGAGAAGTAGAGGCCTACACGCCACGAATGTTGTAAAATATTACATACGAGGTGTTAGGTTGCCTTAGGTTAGGGCACATATCGTTATAGACGTACATAATGTTCCCACCGAGAAGTAGAGGCCGACACGCCACGAATGTTGTGAAATATTACATCCGAGATGTTAGGTTGCCCTAGGATAGGACATATAACGTTATGAGCCGTATATAATGTTCCCACCGAGAAGTAGGGGCCGACACGCAAGGAATGTTGTAAAATATTACATCCGAGATGTTACGTTGCCCTAGGATAGAACATATAACGTTATAGACGTACATAATGTACCCACCGAGAAGTAGAGGCCCACACGCCACGAATGTTGTAAAATATTACATACGAGGTGTTAGGTTGCCTTAGGTTAGGACATATAACGTTATAGACGTGCATAATGTTCCCACCGAGAAGTAGAGGCCTACACGCCACGAATGTTGTAAAATATGACATACGAGGTGTTAGGTTGCCTTAGGTTAGGGCACATATCGTTATAGACGTACATAATGTTCCCACCGAGAAGTAGAGGCCGACACGCCACGAATGTTGTGAAATATTACATCCGAGATGTTAGGTTTGATTAGGTTAGGACATATAACGTTACATACGTACATAATGTTCCCACAAAGAATTAGGGGCCAACACGCAAGGAATGTTGTAAAATATTACATCCGAGATGTTAGGTTGCCTTAGGTTAGGACATATAACGTTATAGACGTATATAATGTTACCACCGAAAAGTAGATGCCGACGCGCAAGGAATGCTGCAAAATATTACATCCGAGATGTTAGGTTCCCTTAGGATAGGACATATAACGTTATATACGTACATAATGTTCCCACCAAGAAGTAGGGGCCGACACGCCACGAATGTTGTAGAATATAACGTCCGAGATGTTATGTTGCCTTCGGTTAGGTTATATAACGTTATAGAAGTGTATAATGTTCCCACGGATAAGTAGGAGCCGACACGCAAGTAATGTAGTAAAATATTACATCCGAGATGTTAGGTTGCCTTAGGTTAGTATATATAAGGTTATAGACGTATATAATATTCCCACGGAGCAGTATGCGCCGACACGCAAGGAATGTTGTAAAATATTACATCCGAGATGTTAGGCTGCCTTAGGTTAGGACATATTACGTTGTAGCTGCACATAATGTACCCACCGAGATGTAGTGGCCGACACGCCACGAATGTTGTTAAATATTACATCCGAGGTGTTAGGTTGCCTTAGGATAGGACATATAACGTTATAGACGTGCATAATGTTCCCACCGAGAAGTAGGGGCCGACACGCAAGGAATGTTGTAAAATATTACATCCGAGATGTTAGGTTGCCCTAGGATAGGACATATAACGTTATAGACGTATATAATGTTACCACCGAAAAGTAGGTGCCGACACGCCACGAATGTTGTAAAATATTACATACGAGGTGCTAGGTTGCCTTAGGTTAGGACATATAACGTTATAGACGTGCATAATGTTCCCACCGAGAAGTAGAGGCCTACACGCCACGAATGTTGTAAAATATTACATACGAGGTGTTAGGTTGCCTTAGGTTAGGGCACATATCGTTATAGACGTACATAATGTTCCCACCGAGAAGTAGAGGCCTACACGCCACGAATGTTGTAAAATATTACATACGAGGTGTTAGGTTGCCTTAGCTTAGGACATATAACGCTATAGACGTGCATAATGTTCCCACCGAGAAGTAGAGGCCGACACGCCACGAATGTTGTGAAATATTACATCCGAGATGTTAGGTTTGCTTAGGTTAGGACATATAACGTTATAGACGTATATAATGTTCCCACCGAGAAGTAGAGGCCGACACGCCACGAATGTTTTGAAATATTACATCCGAGATGTTAGGTTTGCTTAGGGTAGGACATATAACGTTATAGACGTACACAATGTTCCCACCAAGAAGTAGGGGCCGACACGCAAGGAATGTTGTAAAATATTACATCCGAGAAGTTAGGTTTGCTTAGGTTAGGACATATAACGTTACATACGTACATAATGTTCCCACAAAGAAGTAGGGGCCGACACGCAAGGAATGTTGTAAAATATTACATCCGAGATGTTAGGTTGCCTTAGGTTAGGATATATAACGATATAGCTGCACATAATGTTCCCACCGAAAAGTAGGTGCCGACACGCCACGAATGTTGTAAAATATTACATACGATGTGTTAGGTTGCCTTAGGTTAGGACATATAACGTTATAGACGTACATAATGTTCCCACCGAGAAGTAGGGGCCTACACGCCACGAATGTTGTAAAATATTACATACGAGGTGTTAGGTTGCCTTAGGTTAGGGCACATATCGTTATAGACGTACATAATGTTCCCACCGAGAAGTAGAGGCCGACACGCCACGAATGTTGTGAAATATTACATCCGAGATGTTAGGTTGCCCTAGGATAGGACATATAACGTTATGAGCCGTATATAATGTTCCCACCGAGAAGTAGGGGCCGACACGCAAGGAATGTTGTAAAATATTACATCCGAGATGTTACGTTGCCCTAGGATAGAACATATAACGTTGTAGACGTACATAATGTACCCACCGAGAAGTAGAGGCCCACACGCCACGAATGTTGTAAAATATTACATACGAGGTGTTAGGTTGCCTTAGGTTAGGACATATAACGTTATAGACGTGCATAATGTTCCCACCGAGAAGTAGAGGCCTACACGCCACGAATGTTGTAAAATATGACATACGAGGTGTTAGGTTGCCTTAGGTTAGGGCACATATCGTTATAGACGTACATAATGTTCCCACCGAGAAGTAGAGGCCGACACGCCACGAATGTTGTGAAATATTACATCCGAGATGTTAGGTTTGATTAGGTTAGGACATATAACGTTACATACGTACATAATGTTCCCACAAAGAATTAGGGGCCAACACGCAAGGAATGTTGTAAAATATTACATCCGAGATGTTAGGTTGCCTTAGGTTAGGACATATAACGTTATAGACGTATATAATGTTACCACCGAAAAGTAGGTGCCGACGCGCAAGGAATGCTGTAAAATATTACATCCGAGATGTTAGGTTGCCTTAGGATAGGACATATAACGTTATATACGTACATAATGTTCCCACCAAGAAGTAGGGGCCGACACGCCACGAATGTTGTAGAATATAACGTCCGAGATGTTATGTTGCCTTCGGTTAGGTTATATAACGTTATAGAAGTGTATAATGTTCCCACGGATAAGTAGTAGCCGACACGCAAGTAATGTTGTAAAATATTACATCCGAGATGTTAGGTTGCCTTAGGTTAGTATACATAAGGTTATAGACGTATATAATATTCCCACGGAGCAGTATGCGCCGACACGCAAGGAATGTTGTAAAATATTACATCCGAGTTGTTAGGCTGCCTTAGGTTAGGACATATTACGTTGTAGCTGCACATAATGTTCCCACCGAGATGTAGTGGCCGACACGCCACGAATGTTGTTAAATATTACATCCGAGGTGTTAGGTTGCCTTAGGATAGGACATATAACGTTATAGACGTGCATAATGTTCCCACCGAGAAGTAGGGGCCGACACGCAAGGAATGTTGTAAAATATTACATCCGAGATGTTAGGTTGCCCTAGGATAGGACATATAACGTTATAGACGTATATAATGTTACCACCGAAAAGTAGGTGCCGACACGCCACGAATGTTGTAAAATATTACATACGAGGTGTTAGGTTGCCTTAGGTTAGGACATATAACGTTATAGACGTGCATAATGTTCCCACCGAGAAGTAGAGGCCTACACGCCACGAATGTAGTAAAATATTACATACGAGGTGTTAGGTTGCCTTAGGTTAGGGCACATATCGTTATAGACGTACATATTGTACCCACCGAGAAGTAGAGGCCGACACGCCACGAATGATGTGAAATATTACATCCGAGATGTTAGGTTTGCTTAGGATAGGACATATAACGTTATATACGTACATAATGTTCCCACCAAGAAGTAGGGGCCGACACGCCACGAATGTTGTAGAATATAACGTCCGAGATGTTAGGTTGCCCTAGGATAGGATATATAACGTTATAGACGTATATAATGTTACCACCGAAAACTAGGTGCCGACGCGCAAGGAATGCTGTAAAATATTACATCCGAGATGTTATGTTGCCTTCGGTTAGGATATATAACGTTGTAGAAGTATATAATGTTCCCACGGATAAGTAGGCCCCGACACGCAAGGAATGTTGTAAAATATTACATACGAGGTGTTAGGTTGCCTTAGGTTAGGACATATACCGTTATAGACGTACATAATGTACCCACCGAGAAGTAGAGGCCCACACGCCACGAATGTTGTAAAATATTACATACGAGGTGTTAGGTTGCCATAGGATAGGATATATAACGTTATATACGTACATAATGTTCCCACCAAGAAATAGGGGCCGACACGCAAGGAATGTTGTAAAATATTACATACGAGGTGTTAGGTTGCCTTAGGTTAGGGCACATAACGTTATAGACGTACATAATGTTCCCACCGAGAAGTAGAGGCCGACACGCCACGAATGTTGTGAAATATTACGTCCGAGATGTTAGGTTTGCTTAGGTTAGGACATATAACGTTATATACGTACATAATGTTCCCACCAAGAAGTAGGGGCCGACACGCAAGGAATGTTGTAAAATATTACATCCGAGATGTTGGGTTGCCATAGGATAGAACATATAACGTTATAGACGCACATAATGTTACCACCGAGAAGTAGGTGCCGACACGCAAGGAATGCTGTAAAATATCACGTCCGAGATGTTATGTTGCCTTCGGTTAGGATATATAACGTTATAGAAGTATATAATGTTCCCACGGATAAGTAGGCCCCGACACGCAAGGAATGTTGTAAAATATTACATACGAGGTGTTAGGTTGCCTTAGGTTAGGGCTCATAACGTTATAGACGTACATAATGTTCCCACCGAGAAGTAGAGGCCGACTCGCCACGAATGTTGTGAAATATTACATCCGAGATGTTAGGTTTGCTTAGGTTAGGACATGTAACGTTATATACGTACATAATGTTCCCACCAAGAAGTAGGGGCCGACACGCAAGGAATGTTGTAAAATATTACATCCGAGATGTTAGGTTGCCTTAGGTTAGAATATATAACGTTATAGACGTACATAATGTTCCCACAGAGCAGTATGCGACGACACGCAAGGAATGTTGTAAAATATTACATCCGAGATGTTAGGCTGCCTTAGGTTAGGACATATTACGTTGTAGCTGCACATAATGTTCCCACCGAGAAGTAGAGGCCTACACGCCACGAATGTTGTAAAATATTACATACGAGGTGTTAGGTTGCCTTAGGTTAGGGCACATATCGTTATAGACGTACATAATGTTCCCACCGAGAAGTAGAGGCCTACACGCCACGAATGTTGTAAAATATTACATACGAGGTGTTAGGTTGCCTTAGCTTAGGACATATAACGCTATAGACGTGCATAATGTTCCCACCGAGAAGTAGAGGCCGACACGCCACGAATGTTGTGAAATATTACATCCGAGATGTTAGGTTTGCTTAGGTTAGGACATATAACGTTATAGACGTATATAATGTTCCCACCGAGAAGTAGAGGCCGACACGCCACGAATGTTTTGAAATATTACATCCGAGATGTTAGGTTTGCTTAGGGTAGGACATATAACGTTATAGACGTACACAATGTTCCCACCAAGAAGTAGGGGCCGACACGCAAGGAATGTTGTAAAATATTACATCCGAGAAGTTAGGTTTGCTTAGGTTAGGACATATAACGTTACATACGTACATAATGTTCCCACAAAGAAGTAGGGGCCGACACGCAAGGAATGTTGTAAAATATTACATCCGAGATGTTAGGTTGCCTTAGGTTAGGATATATAACGATATAGCTGCACATAATGTTCCCACCGAAAAGTAGGTGCCGACACGCCACGAATGTTGTAAAATATTACATACGATGTGTTAGGTTGCCTTAGGTTAGGACATATAACGTTATAGACGTACATAATGTTCCCACCGAGAAGTAGGGGCCTACACGCCACGAATGTTGTAAAATATTACATACGAGGTGTTAGGTTGCCTTAGGTTAGGGCACATATCGTTATAGACGTACATAATGTTCCCACCGAGAAGTAGAGGCCGACACGCCACGAATGTTGTGAAATATTACATCCGAGATGTTAGGTTGCCCTAGGATAGGACATATAACGTTATGAGCCGTATATAATGTTCCCACCGAGAAGTAGGGGCCGACACGCAAGGAATGTTGTAAAATATTACATCCGAGATGTTACGTTGCCCTAGGATAGAACATATAACGTTGTAGACGTACATAATGTACCCACCGAGAAGTAGAGGCCCACACGCCACGAATGTTGTAAAATATTACATACGAGGTGTTAGGTTGCCTTAGGTTAGGACATATAACGTTATAGACGTGCATAATGTTCCCACCGAGAAGTAGAGGCCTACACGCCACGAATGTTGTAAAATATGACATACGAGGTGTTAGGTTGCCTTAGGTTAGGGCACATATCGTTATAGACGTACATAATGTTCCCACCGAGAAGTAGAGGCCGACACGCCACGAATGTTGTGAAATATTACATCCGAGATGTTAGGTTTGATTAGGTTAGGACATATAACGTTACATACGTACATAATGTTCCCACAAAGAATTAGGGGCCAACACGCAAGGAATGTTGTAAAATATTACATCCGAGATGTTAGGTTGCCTTAGGTTAGGACATATAACGTTATAGACGTATATAATGTTACCACCGAAAAGTAGGTGCCGACGCGCAAGGAATGCTGTAAAATATTACATCCGAGATGTTAGGTTGCCTTAGGATAGGACATATAACGTTATATACGTACATAATGTTCCCACCAAGAAGTAGGGGCCGACACGCCACGAATGTTGTAGAATATAACGTCCGAGATGTTATGTTGCCTTCGGTTAGGTTATATAACGTTATAGAAGTGTATAATGTTCCCACGGATAAGTAGTAGCCGACACGCAAGTAATGTTGTAAAATATTACATCCGAGATGTTAGGTTGCCTTAGGATAGTATACATAAGGTTATAGACGTATATAATATTCCCACGGAGCAGTATGCGCCGACACGCAAGGAATGTTGTAAAATATTACATCCGAGTTGTTAGGCTGCCTTAGGTTAGGACATATTACGTTGTAGCTGCACATAATGTTCCCACCGAGATGTAGTGGCCGACACGCCACGAATGTTGTTAAATATTACATCCGAGGTGTTAGGTTGCCTTAGGATAGGACATATAACGTTATAGACGTGCATAATGTTCCCACCGAGAAGTAGGGGCCGACACGCAAGGAATGTTGTAAAATATTACATCCGAGATGTTAGGTTGCCCTAGGATAGGACATATAACGTTATAGACGTATATAATGTTACCACCGAAAAGTAGGTGCCGACACGCCACGAATGTTGTAAAATATTACATACGAGGTGTTAGGTTGCCTTAGGTTAGGACATATAACGTTATAGACGTACATAATGTTCCCACCGGGAAGTAGGGGCCTACACGCCACGAATGTTGTAAAATATTACATACGAGGTGTTAGGTTGCCTTAGGTTAGGGCACATATCGTTATAGACGTACATAATGTTCCCACCGAGAAGTAGAGGCCGACACGCCACGAATGTTGTGAAATATTACATCCGAGATGTTAGGTTGCCCTAGGATAGGACATATAACGTTATGAGCCGTATATAATGTTCCCACCGAGAAGTAGGGGCCGACACGCAAGGAATGTTGTAAAATATTACATCCGAGATGTTACGTTGCCCTAGGATAGAACATATAACGTTGTAGACGTACATAATGTACCCACCGAGAAGTAGAGGCCCACACGCCACGAATGTTGTAAAATATTACATACGAGGTGTTAGGTTGCCTTAGGTTAGGACATATAACGTTATAGACGTGCATAATGTTCCCACCGAGAAGTAGAGGCCTACACGCCACGAATGTTGTAAAATATGACATACGAGGTGTTAGGTTGCCTTAGGTTAGGGCACATATCGTTATAGACGTACATAATGTTCCCACCGAGAAGTAGAGGCCGACACGCCACGAATGTTGTGAAATATTACATCCGAGATGTTAGGTTTGATTAGGTTAGGACATATAACGTTACATACGTACATAATGTTCCCACAAAGAATTAGGGGCCAACACGCAAGGAATGTTGTAAAATATTACATCCGAGATGTTAGGTTGCCTTAGGTTAGGACATATAACGTTATAGACGTATATAATGTTACCACCGAAAAGTAGGTGCCGACGCGCAAGGAATGCTGTAAAATATTACATCCGAGATGTTAGGTTGCCTTAGGATAGGACATATAACGTTATATACGTACATAATGTTCCCACCAAGAAGTAGGGGCCGACACGCCACGAATGTTGTAGAATATAACGTCCGAGATGTTATGTTGCCTTCGGTTAGGTTATATAACGTTATAGAAGTGTATAATGTTCCCACGGATAAGTAGTAGCCGACACGCAAGTAATGTTGTAAAATATTACATCCGAGATGTTAGGTTGCCTTAGGATAGTATACATAAGGTTATAGACGTATATAATATTCCCACGGAGCAGTATGCGCCGACACGCAAGGAATGTTGTAAAATATTACATCCGAGTTGTTAGGCTGCCTTAGGTTAGGACATATTACGTTGTAGCTGCACATAATGTTCCCACCGAGATGTAGTGGCCGACACGCCACGAATGTTGTTAAATATTACATCCGAGGTGTTAGGTTGCCTTAGGATAGGACATATAACGTTATAGACGTGCATAATGTTCCCACCGAGAAGTAGGGGCCGACACGCAAGGAATGTTGTAAAATATTACATCCGAGATGTTAGGTTGCCCTAGGATAGGACATATAACGTTATAGACGTATATAATGTTACCACCGAAAAGTAGGTGCCGACACGCCACGAATGTTGTAAAATATTACATACGAGGTGTTAGGTTGCCTTAGGTTAGGACATATAACGTTATAGACGTGCATAATGTTCCCACCGAGAAGTAGAGGCCTACACGCCACGAATGTAGTAAAATATTACATACGAGGTGTTAGGTTGCCTTAGGTTAGGGCACATATCGTTATAGACGTACATATTGTACCCACCGAGAAGTAGAGGCCGACACGCCACGAATGATGTGAAATATTACATCCGAGATGTTAGGTTTGCTTAGGATAGGACATATAACGTTATATACGTACATAATGTTCCCACCAAGAAGTAGGGGCCGACACGCCACGAATGTTGTAGAATATAACGTCCGAGATGTTAGGTTGCCCTAGGATAGGATATATAACGTTATAGACGTATATAATGTTACCACCGAAAACTAGGTGCCGACGCGCAAGGAATGCTGTAAAATATTACATCCGAGATGTTATGTTGCCTTCGGTTAGGATATATAACGTTGTAGAAGTATATAATGTTCCCACGGATAAGTAGGCCCCGACACGCAAGGAATGTTGTAAAATATTACATACGAGGTGTTAGGTTGCCTTAGGTTAGGACATATACCGTTATAGACGTACATAATGTACCCACCGAGAAGTAGAGGCCCACACGCCACGAATGTTGTAAAATATTACATACGAGGTGTTAGGTTGCCATAGGATAGGATATATAACGTTATATACGTACATAATGTTCCCACCAAGAAATAGGGGCCGACACGCAAGGAATGTTGTAAAATATTACATACGAGGTGTTAGGTTGCCTTAGGTTAGGGCACATAACGTTATAGACGTACATAATGTTCCCACCGAGAAGTAGAGGCCGACACGCCACGAATGTTGTGAAATATTACGTCCGAGATGTTAGGTTTGCTTAGGTTAGGACATATAACGTTATATACGTACATAATGTTCCCACCAAGAAGTAGGGGCCGACACGCAAGGAATGTTGTAAAATATTACATCCGAGATGTTGGGTTGCCATAGGATAGAACATATAACGTTATAGACGCACATAATGTTACCACCGAGAAGTAGGTGCCGACACGCAAGGAATGCTGTAAAATATCACGTCCGAGATGTTATGTTGCCTTCGGTTAGGATATATAACGTTATAGAAGTATATAATGTTCCCACGGATAAGTAGGCCCCGACACGCAAGGAATGTTGTAAAATATTACATACGAGGTGTTAGGTTGCCTTAGGTTAGGGCTCATAACGTTATAGACGTACATAATGTTCCCACCGAGAAGTAGAGGCCGACTCGCCACGAATGTTGTGAAATATTACATCCGAGATGTTAGGTTTGCTTAGGTTAGGACATGTAACGTTATATACGTACATAATGTTCCCACCAAGAAGTAGGGGCCGACACGCAAGGAATGTTGTAAAATATTACATCCGAGATGTTAGGTTGCCTTAGGTTAGAATATATAACGTTATAGACGTACATAATGTTCCCACAGAGCAGTATGCGACGACACGCAAGGAATGTTGTAAAATATTACATCCGAGATGTTAGGCTGCCTTAGGTTAGGACATATTACGTTGTAGCTGCACATAATGTTCCCACCGAGATGTAGTGGCCGACACGCCACGAATGTTGTTAAGTATTACATCCGAGGTGTTAGGTTGCCTTAGGATAGGACATATAACGTTATAGACGTGCATAATGTTCCCACCGAGAAGTAGGGGCCGACACGCAAGGAATGTTGTAAAATATTACATCCGAGATGTTAGGTTGCCCTAGGATAGGACATATAACGTTATAGACGTATATAATGTTACCACCGAAAAGTAGGTGCCGACACGCCACGAATGTTGCAAAATATTACATACGAGGTGTTAGGTTGCCTTAGGTTAGGACATATAACGTTATACACGTGCATAATGTTCCCACCGAGAAGTAGAGGCCTACACGCCACGAATGTTGTAAAATATTACATACGAGGTGTTAGGTTGCCTTAGGTTAGGGCACATATCGTTATAGACGTACATATTGTACCCACCGAGAAGTAGAGGCCGACACGCCACGAATGATGTGAAATATTACATCCGAGATGTTAGGTTTGCTTAGGATAGGACATATAACGTTATATACGTACATAATGTTCCCACCAAGAAGTAGGGGCCGACACGCCACGAATGTTGTAGAATATAACGTCCGAGATGTTAGGTTGCCCTAGGATAGGATATATAACGTTATAGACGTATATAATGTTACCACCGAAAACTAGGTGCCGACGCGCAAGGAATGCTGTAAAATATTACATCCGAGATGTTATGTTGCCTTCGGTTAGGATATATAACGTTGTAGAAGTATATAATGTTCCCACGGATAAGTAGGCCCCGACACGCAAGGAATGTTTTAAAATATTACGTACGAGGTGTTAGGTTGCCTTAGGTTAGGACATATACCGTTATAGACGTACATAATGTACCCACCGAGAAGTAGAGGCCCACACGCCACGAATGTTGTAAAATATTACATACGAGGTGTTAGGTTGCCATAGGATAGGATATATAACGTTATATACGTACATAATGTTCCCACCAAGAAATAGGGGCCGACACGCAAGGAATGTTGTAAAATATTACATACGAGGTGTTAGGTTGCCTTAGGTTAGGGCACATAACGTTATAGACGTACATAATGTTCCCACCGAGAAGTAGAGGCCGATACGCCACGAATGTTGTGAAACATTACATCCGAGATGTTAGGTTGCCTTAGGTTAGGGCACATATCGTTATAGACGTACATAATGTTCCCACCGAGAAGTAGAGGCCGACACGCCACGAATGTTGTGAAATATTACATCCGAGATGTTAGGTTTGATTAGGTTAGGACATATAACGTTACATACGTACATAATGTTCCCACAAAGAATTAGGGGCCAACACGCAAGGAATGTTGTAAAATATTACATCCGAGATGTTAGGTTGCCTTAGGTTAGGACATATAACGTTATAGACGTATATAATGTTACCACCGAAAAGTAGATGCCGACGCGCAAGGAATGCTGCAAAATATTACATCCGAGATGTTAGGTTCCCTTAGGATAGGACATATAACGTTATATACGTACATAATGTTCCCACCAAGAAGTAGGGGCCGACACGCCACGAATGTTGTAGAATATAACGTCCGAGATGTTATGTTGCCTTCGGTTAGGTTATATAACGTTATAGAAGTGTATAATGTTCCCACGGATAAGTAGGAGCCGACACGCAAGTAATGTAGTAAAATATTACATCCGAGATGTTAGGTTGCCTTAGGTTAGTATATATAAGGTTATAGACGTATATAATATTCCCACGGAGCAGTATGCGCCGACACGCAAGGAATGTTGTAAAATATTACATCCGAGATGTTAGGCTGCCTTAGGTTAGGACATATTACGTTGTAGCTGCACATAATGTACCCACCGAGATGTAGTGGCCGACACGCCACGAATGTTGTTAAATATTACATCCGAGGTGTTAGGTTGCCTTAGGATAGGACATATAACGTTATAGACGTGCATAATGTTCCCACCGAGAAGTAGGGGCCGACACGCAAGGAATGTTGTAAAATATTACATCCGAGATGTTAGGTTGCCCTAGGATAGGACATATAACGTTATAGACGTATATAATGTTACCACCGAAAAGTAGGTGCCGACACGCCACGAATGTTGTAAAATATTACATACGAGGTGCTAGGTTGCCTTAGGTTAGGACATATAACGTTATAGACGTGCATAATGTTCCCACCGAGAAGTAGAGGCCTACACGCCACGAATGTTGTAAAATATTACATACGAGGTGTTAGGTTGCCTTAGGTTAGGGCACATATCGTTATAGACGTACATAATGTTCCCACCGAGAAGTAGAGGCCTACACGCCACGAATGTTGTAAAATATTACATACGAGGTGTTAGGTTGCCTTAGCTTAGGACATATAACGCTATAGACGTGCATAATGTTCCCACCGAGAAGTAGAGGCCGACACGCCACGAATGTTGTGAAATATTACATCCGAGATGTTAGGTTTGCTTAGGTTAGGACATATAACGTTATAGACGTATATAATGTTCCCACCGAGAAGTAGAGGCCGACACGCCACGAATGTTTTGAAATATTACATCCGAGATGTTAGGTTTGCTTAGGGTAGGACATATAACGTTATAGACGTACACAATGTTC
The DNA here is from genome assembly GCA_963969225.1 of Xylocopa violacea. NCBI lineage: Eukaryota > Metazoa > Arthropoda > Insecta > Hymenoptera > Apidae > Xylocopa > Xylocopa violacea. Next base: position 979,327 of record CAXAJV010001295.1, on the reverse strand, counting down.
CCACCAAGAAGTAGGGGCCGACACGCAAGGAATGTTGTAAAATATTACATCCGAGAAGTTAGGTTTGCTTAGGTTAGGACATATAACGTTACATACGTACATAATGTTCCCACAAAGAAGTAGGGGCCGACACGCAAGGAATGTTGTAAAATATTACATCCGAGATGTTAGGTTGCCTTAGGTTAGGATATATAACGATATAGCTGCACATAATGTTCCCACCGAAAAGTAGGTGCCGACACGCCACGAATGTTGTAAAATATTACATACGATGTGTTAGGTTGCCTTAGGTTAGGACATATAACGTTATAGACGTACATAATGTTCCCACCGAGAAGTAGGGGCCTACACGCCACGAATGTTGTAAAATATTACATACGAGGTGTTAGGTTGCCTTAGGTTAGGGCACATATCGTTATAGACGTACATAATGTTCCCACCGAGAAGTAGAGGCCGACACGCCACGAATGTTGTGAAATATTACATCCGAGATGTTAGGTTGCCCTAGGATAGGACATATAACGTTATGAGCCGTATATAATGTTCCCACCGAGAAGTAGGGGCCGACACGCAAGGAATGTTGTAAAATATTACATCCGAGATGTTACGTTGCCCTAGGATAGAACATATAACGTTGTAGACGTACATAATGTACCCACCGAGAAGTAGAGGCCCACACGCCACGAATGTTGTAAAATATTACATACGAGGTGTTAGGTTGCCTTAGGTTAGGACATATAACGTTATAGACGTGCATAATGTTCCCACCGAGAAGTAGAGGCCTACACGCCACGAATGTTGTAAAATATGACATACGAGGTGTTAGGTTGCCTTAGGTTAGGGCACATATCGTTATAGACGTACATAATGTTCCCACCGAGAAGTAGAGGCCGACACGCCACGAATGTTGTGAAATATTACATCCGAGATGTTAGGTTTGATTAGGTTAGGACATATAACGTTACATACGTACATAATGTTCCCACAAAGAATTAGGGGCCAACACGCAAGGAATGTTGTAAAATATTACATCCGAGATGTTAGGTTGCCTTAGGTTAGGACATATAACGTTATAGACGTATATAATGTTACCACCGAAAAGTAGGTGCCGACGCGCAAGGAATGCTGTAAAATATTACATCCGAGATGTTAGGTTGCCTTAGGATAGGACATATAACGTTATATACGTACATAATGTTCCCACCAAGAAGTAGGGGCCGACACGCCACGAATGTTGTAGAATATAACGTCCGAGATGTTATGTTGCCTTCGGTTAGGTTATATAACGTTATAGAAGTGTATAATGTTCCCACGGATAAGTAGTAGCCGACACGCAAGTAATGTTGTAAAATATTACATCCGAGATGTTAGGTTGCCTTAGGTTAGTATACATAAGGTTATAGACGTATATAATATTCCCACGGAGCAGTATGCGCCGACACGCAAGGAATGTTGTAAAATATTACATCCGAGTTGTTAGGCTGCCTTAGGTTAGGACATATTACGTTGTAGCTGCACATAATGTTCCCACCGAGATGTAGTGGCCGACACGCCACGAATGTTGTTAAATATTACATCCGAGGTGTTAGGTTGCCTTAGGATAGGACATATAACGTTATAGACGTGCATAATGTTCCCACCGAGAAGTAGGGGCCGACACGCAAGGAATGTTGTAAAATATTACATCCGAGATGTTAGGTTGCCCTAGGATAGGACATATAACGTTATAGACGTATATAATGTTACCACCGAAAAGTAGGTGCCGACACGCCACGAATGTTGTAAAATATTACATACGAGGTGTTAGGTTGCCTTAGGTTAGGACATATAACGTTATAGACGTGCATAATGTTCCCACCGAGAAGTAGAGGCCTACACGCCACGAATGTAGTAAAATATTACATACGAGGTGTTAGGTTGCCTTAGGTTAGGGCACATATCGTTATAGACGTACATATTGTACCCACCGAGAAGTAGAGGCCGACACGCCACGAATGATGTGAAATATTACATCCGAGATGTTAGGTTTGCTTAGGATAGGACATATAACGTTATATACGTACATAATGTTCCCACCAAGAAGTAGGGGCCGACACGCCACGAATGTTGTAGAATATAACGTCCGAGATGTTAGGTTGCCCTAGGATAGGATATATAACGTTATAGACGTATATAATGTTACCACCGAAAACTAGGTGCCGACGCGCAAGGAATGCTGTAAAATATTACATCCGAGATGTTATGTTGCCTTCGGTTAGGATATATAACGTTGTAGAAGTATATAATGTTCCCACGGATAAGTAGGCCCCGACACGCAAGGAATGTTGTAAAATATTACATACGAGGTGTTAGGTTGCCTTAGGTTAGGACATATACCGTTATAGACGTACATAATGTACCCACCGAGAAGTAGAGGCCCACACGCCACGAATGTTGTAAAATATTACATACGAGGTGTTAGGTTGCCATAGGATAGGATATATAACGTTATATACGTACATAATGTTCCCACCAAGAAATAGGGGCCGACACGCAAGGAATGTTGTAAAATATTACATACGAGGTGTTAGGTTGCCTTAGGTTAGGGCACATAACGTTATAGACGTACATAATGTTCCCACCGAGAAGTAGAGGCCGACACGCCACGAATGTTGTGAAATATTACGTCCGAGATGTTAGGTTTGCTTAGGTTAGGACATATAACGTTATATACGTACATAATGTTCCCACCAAGAAGTAGGGGCCGACACGCAAGGAATGTTGTAAAATATTACATCCGAGATGTTGGGTTGCCATAGGATAGAACATATAACGTTATAGACGCACATAATGTTACCACCGAGAAGTAGGTGCCGACACGCAAGGAATGCTGTAAAATATCACGTCCGAGATGTTATGTTGCCTTCGGTTAGGATATATAACGTTATAGAAGTATATAATGTTCCCACGGATAAGTAGGCCCCGACACGCAAGGAATGTTGTAAAATATTACATACGAGGTGTTAGGTTGCCTTAGGTTAGGGCTCATAACGTTATAGACGTACATAATGTTCCCACCGAGAAGTAGAGGCCGACTCGCCACGAATGTTGTGAAATATTACATCCGAGATGTTAGGTTTGCTTAGGTTAGGACATGTAACGTTATATACGTACATAATGTTCCCACCAAGAAGTAGGGGCCGACACGCAAGGAATGTTGTAAAATATTACATCCGAGATGTTAGGTTGCCTTAGGTTAGAATATATAACGTTATAGACGTACATAATGTTCCCACAGAGCAGTATGCGACGACACGCAAGGAATGTTGTAAAATATTACATCCGAGATGTTAGGCTGCCTTAGGTTAGGACATATTACGTTGTAGCTGCACATAATGTTCCCACCGAGATGTAGTGGCCGACACGCCACGAATGTTGTTAAATATTACATCCGAGGTGTTAGGTTGCCTTAGGATAGGACATATAACGTTATAGACGTGCATAATGTTCCCACCGAGAAGTAGGGGCCGACACGCAAGGAATGTTGTAAAATATTACATCCGAGATGTTAGGTTGCCCTAGGATAGGACATATAACGTTATAGACGTATATAATGTTACCACCGAAAAGTAGGTGCCGACACGCCACGAATGTTGCAAAATATTACATACGAGGTGTTAGGTTGCCTTAGGTTAGGACATATAACGTTATACACGTGCATAATGTTCCCACCGAGAAGTAGAGGCCTACACGCCACGAATGTTGTAAAATATTACATACGAGGTGTTAGGTTGCCTTAGGTTAGGGCACATATCGTTATAGACGTACATATTGTACCCACCGAGAAGTAGAGGCCGACACGCCACGAATGATGTGAAATATTACATCCGAGATGTTAGGTTTGCTTAGGATAGGACATATAACGTTATATACGTACATAATGTTCCCACCAAGAAGTAGGGGCCGACACGCCACGAATGTTGTAGAATATAACGTCCGAGATGTTAGGTTGCCCTAGGATAGGATATATAACGTTATAGACGTATATAATGTTACCACCGAAAACTAGGTGCCGACGCGCAAGGAATGCTGTAAAATATTACATCCGAGATGTTATGTTGCCTTCGGTTAGGATATATAACGTTGTAGAAGTATATAATGTTCCCACGGATAAGTAGGCCCCGACACGCAAGGAATGTTTTAAAATATTACGTACGAGGTGTTAGGTTGCCTTAGGTTAGGACATATACCGTTATAGACGTACATAATGTACCCACCGAGAAGTAGAGGCCCACACGCCACGAATGTTGTAAAATATTACATACGAGGTGTTAGGTTGCCATAGGATAGGATATATAACGTTATATACGTACATAATGTTCCCACCAAGAAATAGGGGCCGACACGCAAGGAATGTTGTAAAATATTACATACGAGGTGTTAGGTTGCCTTAGGTTAGGGCACATAACGTTATAGACGTACATAATGTTCCCACCGAGAAGTAGAGGCCGATACGCCACGAATGTTGTGAAACATTACATCCGAGATGTTAGGTTTGCTTATGTTAGGACATATAACGTTATACACGTACATAATGTTCCCACCAAGAAGTAGGGGCCGACACGCAAGGAATGTTGTAAAATATTACATCCGAGATGTTGGGTTGCCATAGGATAGAACATATAACGTTATAGACGTACATAATGTTACCACCGAGAAGTAGGTGCCGACACGCAAGGAATGCTGTAAAATATCACGTCCGAGATGTTATGTTGCCTTCGGTTAGGATATATAACGTTATAGAAGTATATAATGTTCCCACGGATAAGTAGGCCCCGACACGCAAGGAATGTTGTAAAATATTACATACGAGGTGTTAGGTTGCCTTAGGTTAGGGCACATAACGTTATAGACGTACATAATGTTCCCACCGAGAAGTAGAGGCCGACTCGCCACGAATGTTGTGAAATATTACATCCGAGATGTTATGTTTGCTTAGGTTAGGACATGTAACGTTATATACGTACATAATGTTCCCACCAAGAAGTAGGGGCCGACACGCAAGGAATGTTGTAAAATATTACATCCGAGATGTTAGGTTGCCTTAGGTTAGAATATATAACGTTTTAGACGTACATAATGTTCCCACAGAGCAGTATGCGACGACACGCAAGGAATGTTGTAAAATATTACATCCGAGATGTTAGGCTGCCTTAGGTTAGGACATATTACGTTGTAGCTGCACATAATGTTCCCACCGAAAAGTAGGTTCCGACACGCCACGAATATTGTAAAATATTACATACGAGGTGTTAGGTTGCCTTAGGATAGGACATATAACGTTATAGACGTGCATAATGTTCCCACCGAGAAGTAGGGGCCGACACGCAAGGAATGTTGTAAGATATTACATCCGAGATGGTAGGTTGCCCTAGGATAGGACATATAACGTTATAAACGTATATAATGTTACCACCGAAAAGTAGGTGCCGACACGCCACGAATGTTGTAAAATATTACATACGAGGTGTTAGGTTGCCTTAGGTTAGGACATATAACGTTATAGACGTGCATAATGTTCCCACCGAGAAGTAGAGGCCTACACGCCACGAATGTTGTAAAATATGACATACGAGGTGTTAGGTTGCCTTAGGTTAGGGCACATATCGTTATAGACGTACATAATGTTCCCACCGAGAAGTAGAGGCCGACACGCCACGAATGTTGTGAAATATTACATCCGAGATGTTAGGTTTGCTTAGGTTAGGACATATAAAGTTATATACGTACATAATGTTGCCACCGAGAAGTAGAGGCCGACACGCCACGAATGTTGTGAAATATTACATCCGAGATGTTAGGTTTGATTAGGTTAGGACATATAACGTTACATACGTACATAATGTTCCCACAAAGAAGTAGGGGCCAACACGCAAGGAATGTTGTAAAATATTACATCCGAGATGTTAGGCTGCCTTAGGTTAGGACATATAACGTTATAGACGTATATAATGTTACCACCGAAAAGTAGCTGCCGACGCGCAAGGAATGCTGTAAAATATTACATCCGAGATGTTAGGTTCCCTTAGGATAGGATATATAACGTTATAGAAGTATATAATGTTCCCACGGATAAGTAGGTCCCGACACGCAAGGAATGTTGTAAAATATTACATACGAGGTGTTAGGTTGCCTTAGGTTAGGACACATACCGTTATAGACGTACATAATGTACCCACCGAGAAGTAGAGGCCCACACGCCACGAATGTTGTAAATTATTACATACGAGGTGTTAGGTTGCCTTACGTTAGGATATACAACGTTATAGACGTACATAATGTTCCCACCGAGAAGTAGAGGCCTACACGCCACGAATGTTGTAAAATATTACATACGAGGTGTTAGGTTGCCTTAGGTTAGGGCACATAACGTTATAGACGTACATAATGTTCCCACCGAGAAGTAGAGGCCGACACGCCACGAATGTTGTAAAATATTACATACGAGATGTTAGGTTGCCTTAGCTTAGGACATATAACGTTATAGACGTGCATAATGTTCCCACCGAGAAGTAGAGGCCGACACGCCACGAATGTTGTGAAATATTACATCCGAGATGTTAGGTTTGCTTAGGTTAGGACATATAACGTTATAGACGTATATAATGTTCCCACCGAGAAGTAGAGGCCGACACGCCACGAATGTTGTGAAATATTACATCCGAGATGTTAGGTTTGCTTAGGGTAGGACATATAACGTTATATACGTACACAATGTTCCCACCAAGAAGTAGGGGCCGACACGCAAGGAATGTTGTAAAATATTACATCCGAGATGTTAGGTTTGCTTAGGTTAGGACATATAACGTTACATACGTACATAATGTTCCCACAAAGAAGTAGGGGCCGACACGCAAGGAATGTTGTAAAATATTACATCCGAGATGTTAGGTTGCCTTAGGTTAGGATATATAACGATATAGCTGCACATAATGTTCCCACCGAAAAGTAGGTGCCGACACGCCACGAATGTTGTAAAATATTACATACGATGTGATAGGTTGCCTTAGGTTAGGACATATAACGTTATAGACGTGCATAATGTTCCCACCGAGAAGTAGAGGCCGACACGCCACGAATGATGTGAAATATTACATACGAGGTGTAAGGTTGCCTTAGGTTAGGGCACATATCGTTATAGACGTACATAATGTTCCCACCGAGAAGTAGAGGCCGACACGCCACGAATGTTGTGAAATATTACATCCGAGATGTTAGGTTTGCTTAGGTTAGGACATATAACGTTATATACGTACACAATGTCCCCACCAAGAAGTAGGGGCCGACACGCAAGGAATGTTGTAAAATATTACATCCGAGATGTTAGGTTTGCTTAGGTTAGGACATATAACGTTACATACGTACATAATGTTCCCACAAAGAAGTAGGGGCCGACACGCAAGGAATGTTGTAAAATATTACATCCGAGATGTTAGGTTGCCTTAGGTTAGGATATATAACGATATAGCTGCACATAATGTTCCCACCGAAAAGTAGGTGCCGACACGCCACGAATGTTGTAAAATATTACATACGATGTGTTAGGTTGCCTTAGGTTAGGACATATAACGTTATAGACGTACATAATGTTCCCACCGAGAAGTAGAGGCCTACACGCCACGAATGTTGTAAAATATTACATACGAGGTGTTAGGTTGCCTTAGGTTAGGGCACATATCGTTATAGACGTACATAATGTTCCCACCGAGAAGTAGAGGCCGACACGCCACGAATGTTGTGAAATATTACATCCGAGATGTTAGGTTGCCCTAGGATAGGACATATAACGTTATGAGCCGTATATAATGTTCCCACCGAGAAGTAGGGGCCGACACGCAAGGAATGTTGTAAAATATTACATCCGAGATGTTACGTTGCCCTAGGATAGAACATATAACGTTGTAGACGTACATAATGTACCCACCGAGAAGTAGAGGCCCACACGCCACGAATGTTGTAAAATATTACATACGAGGTGTTAGGTTGCCTTAGGTTAGGACATATAACGTTATAGACGTGCATAATGTTCCCACCGAGAAGTAGAGGCCTACACGCCACGAATGTTGTAAAATATGACATACGAGGTGTTAGGTTGCCTTAGGTTAGGGCACATATCGTTATAGACGTACATAATGTTCCCACCGAGAAGTAGAGGCCGACACGCCACGAATGTTTTGAAATATTACATCCGAGATGTTAGGTTTGATTAGGTTAGGACATATAACGTTACATACGTACATAATGTTCCCACAAAGAATTAGGGGCCAACACGCAAGGAATGTTGTAAAATATTACATCCGAGATGTTAGGTTGCCTTAGGTTAGGACATATAACGTTATAGACGTATATAATGTTACCACCGAAAAGTAGGTGCCGACGCGCAAGGAATGCTGTAAAATATTACATCCGAGATGTTAGGTTGCCTTAGGATAGGACATATAACGTTATATACGTACATAATGTTCCCACCAAGAAGTAGGGGCCGACACGCCACGAATGTTGTAGAATATAACGTCCGAGATGTTATGTTGCCTTCGGTTAGGTTATATAACGTTATAGAAGTGTATAATGTTCCCACGGATAAGTAGTAGCCGACACGCAAGTAATGTTGTAAAATATTACATCCGAGATGTTAGGTTGCCTTAGGTTAGTATATATAAGGTTATAGACGTATATAATATTCCCACGGAGCAGTATGCGCCGACACGCAAGGAATGTTGTAAAATATTACATCCGAGTTGTTAGGCTGCCTTAGGTTAGGACATATTACGTTGTAGCTGCACATAATGTTCCCACCGAGATGTAGTGGCCGACACGCCACGAATGTTGTTAAATATTACATCCGAGGTGTTAGGTTGCCTTAGGATAGGACATATAACGTTATAGACGTGCATAATGTTCCCACCGAGAAGTAGGGGCCGACACGCAAGGAATGTTGTAAAATATTACATCCGAGATGTTAGGTTGCCCTAGGATAGGACATATAACGTTATAGACGTATATAATGTTACCACCGAAAAGTAGGTGCCGACACGCCACGAATGTTGTAAAATATTACATACGAGGTGTTAGGTTGCCTTAGGTTAGGACATATAACGTTATAGACGTGCATAATGTTCCCACCGAGAAGTAGAGGCCTACACGCCACGAATGTTGTAAAATATTACATACGAGGTGTTAGGTTGCCTTAGGTTAGGGCACATAACGTTATAGACGTACATAATGTTCCCACCGAGAAGTAGAGGCCGACACGCCACGAATGTTGTGAAATATTACGTCCGAGATGTTAGGTTTGCTTAGGTTAGGACATATAACGTTATATACGTACATAATGTTCCCACCAAGAAGTAGGGGCCGACACGCAAGGAATGTTGTAAAATATTACATCCGAGATGTTGGGTTGCCATAGGATAGAACATATAACGTTATAGACGCACATAATGTTACCACCGAGAAGTAGGTGCCGACACGCAAGGAATGCTGTAAAATATCACGTCCGAGATGTTATGTTGCCTTCGGTTAGGATATATAACGTTATAGAAGTATATAATGTTCCCACGGATAAGTAGGCCCCGACACGCAAGGAATGTTGTAAAATATTACATACGAGGTGTTAGGTTGCCTTAGGTTAGGGCTCATAACGTTATAGACGTACATAATGTTCCCACCGAGAAGTAGAGGCCGACTCGCCACGAATGTTGTGAAATATTACATCCGAGATGTTAGGTTTGCTTAGGTTAGGACATGTAACGTTATATACGTACATAATGTTCCCACCAAGAAGTAGGGGCCGACACGCAAGGAATGTTGTAAAATATTACATCCGAGATGTTAGGTTGCCTTAGGTTAGAATATATAACGTTATAGACGTACATAATGTTCCCACAGAGCAGTATGCGACGACACGCAAGGAATGTTGTAAAATATTACATCCGAGATGTTAGGCTGCCTTAGGTTAGGACATATTACGTTGTAGCTGCACATAATGTTCCCACCGAAAAGTAGGTGCCGACACGCCACGAATATTGTAAAATATTACATACGAGGTGTTAGGTTGCCTTAGGATAGGACATATAACGTTATAGACGTGCATAATGTTCCCACCGAGAAGTAGGGGCCGACACGCAAGGAATGTTGTAAGATATTACATCCGAGATGGTAGGTTGCCCTAGGATAGGACATATAACGTTATAGACGTATATAATGTTACCACCGAAAAGTAGGTGCCGACACGCCACGAATGTTGTAAAATATTACATACGAGGTGTTAGGTTGCCTTAGGTTAGGACATATAACGTTATAGACGTGCATAATGTTCCCACCGAGAAGTAGAGGCCTACACGCCACGAATGTTGTAAAATATGACATACGAGGTGTTAGGTTGCCTTAGGTTAGGGCACATATCGTTATAGACGTACATAATGTTCCCACCGAGAAGTAGAGGCCGACACGCCACGAATGTTGTGAAATATTACATCCGAGATGTTAGGTTTGCTTAGGTTAGGACATATAAAGTTATATACGTACATAATGTTGCCACCGAGAAGTAGAGGCCGACACGCCACGAATGTTGTGAAATATTACATCCGAGATGTTAGGTTTGATTAGGTTAGGACATATAACGTTACATACGTACATAATGTTCCCACAAAGAAGTAGGGGCCAACACGCAAGGAATGTTGTAAAATATTACATCCGAGATGTTAGGTTGCCTTAGGTTAGGACATATAACGTTATAGACGTATATAATGTTACCACCGAAAAGTAGGTGCCGACGCGCAAGGAATGCTGTAAAATATTACATCCGAGATGTTAGGTTCCCTTAGGATAGGATATATAACGTTATAGAAGTATATAATGTTCCCACGGATAAGTAGGTCCCGACACGCAAGGAATGTTGTAAAATATTACATACGAGGTGTTAGGTTGCCTTAGGTTAGGACATATACCGTTATAGACGTACATAATGTACCCACCGAGAAGTAGAGGCCCACACGCCACGAATGTTGTAAATTATTACATACGAGGTGTTAGGTTGCCTTACGTTAGGATATACAACGTTATAGACGTACATAATGTTCCCACCGAGAAGTAGAGCCCTACACGCCACGAATGTTGTAAAATATTACATACGAGGTGTTAGGTTGCCTTAGGTTAGGGCACATAACGTTATAGACGTACATAATGTTCCCACCGAGAAGTAGAGGCCGACACGCCACGAATGTTGTAAAATATTACATACGAGATGTTAGGTTGCCTTAGGTTTGGACATATAACGTTATAGACGTATATAATGTTACCACCGAAAAGTAGGTGCCGACGCGCAAGGAATGCTGTAAAATATTACATCCGAGATGTTAGGTTCCCTTAGGATACGACATATAACGTTATATACGTACATAATGTTCCCACCAAGAAGTAGGGGCCGACACGCCACGAATGTTGTAGAATATAACGTCCGAGATGTTATGTTGCCTTCGGTTAGGATATATAACGTTATAGAAGTGTATAATGTTCCCACGGATAAGTAGGAGCCGACACGCAAGTAATGTTGTAAAATATTACATCCGAGATGTTAGGTTGCCTTAGGTTAGTATATATAAGGTTATAGACGTATATAATATTCCCACGGAGCAGTATGCGCCGACACGCAAGGAATGTTGTAAAATATTACATCCGAGATGTTAGGCTGCCTTAGGTTAGGACATATTACGTTGTAGCTGCACATAATGTTCCCACCGAGATGTAGTGGCCGACACGCCACGAATGTTGTTAAATATTACATCCGAGGTGTTAGGTTGCCTTAGGATAGGACATATAACGTTATAGACGTGCATAATGTTCCCACCGAGAAGTAGGGGCCGACACGCAAGGAATGTTGTAAAATATTACATCCGAGATGTTAGGTTGCCCTAGGATAGGACATATAACGTTATAGACGTATATAATGTTACCACCGAAAAGTAGGTGCCGACACGCCACGAATGTTGCAAAATATTACATACGAGGTGTTAGGTTGCCTTAGGTTAGGACATATAACGTTATAGACGTGCATAATGTTCCCACCGAGAAGTAGAGGCCTACACGCCACGAATGTTGTAAAATATTACATACGAGGTGTTAGGTTGCCTTAGGTTAGGGCACATATCGTTATAGACGTACATATTGTACCCACCGAGAAGTAGAGGCCGACACGCCACGAATGATGTGAAATATTACATCCGAGATGTTAGGTTTGCTTAGGATAGGACATATAACGTTATATACGTACATAATGTTCCCACCAAGAAGTAGGGGCCGACACGCCACGAATGTTGTGAAACATTACATCCGAGATGTTAGGCTGCCTTAGGTTAGGACATATAACGTTATAGACGTATATAATGTTACCACCGAAAAGTAGCTGCCGACGCGCAAGGAATGCTGTAAAATATTACATCCGAGATGTTAGGTTCCCTTAGGATAGGATATATAACGTTATAGAAGTATATAATGTTCCCACGGATAAGTAGGTCCCGACACGCAAGGAATGTTGTAAAATATTTCATACGAGGTGTTAGGTTGCCTTAGGTTAGGACATATACCGTTATAGACGTACATAATGTACCCACCGAGAAGTAGAGGCCCACACGCCACGAATGTTGTAAATTATTACATACGAGGTGTTAGGTTGCCTTACGTTAGGATATACAACGTTATAGACGTACATAATGTTCCCACCGAGAAGTAGAGGCCTACACGCCACGAATGTTGTAAAATATTACATACGAGGTGTTAGGTTGCCTTAGGTTAGGGCACATAACGTTATAGACGTACATAATGTTCCCACCGAGAAGTAGAGGCCGACACGCCACGAATGTTGTAAAATATTACATACGAGGTGTTAGGTTGCCTTAGCTTAGGACATATAATGTTATAGACGTGCATAATGTTCCCACCGAGAAGTAGAGGCCGACACGCCACGAATGTTGTGAAATATTACATCCGAGATGTTAGGTTTGCTTAGGTTAGGACATATAACGTTATAGACGTATATAATGTTCCCACCGAGAAGTAGAGGCCGACACGCCACGAATGTTCTGAAATATTACATCCGAGATGTTAGGTTTGCTTAGGGTAAGACATATAACGTTATATACGTACACAATGTTCCCACCAAGAGGTAGGGGCCGACACGCAAGGAATGTTGTAAAATATTACATCCGAGATGTTAGGTTTGCTTAGGTTAGGACATATAACGTTACATACGTACATAATGTTCCCACAAAGAAGTAGGGGCCGACACGCAAGGAATGTTGTAAAATATTACATCCGAGATGTTAGGTTGCCTTAGGTTAGGATATATAACGATATAGCTGCACATAATGTTCCCACCGAAAAGTAGGTGCCGACACGCCACGAATGTTGTAAAATATTACATACGATGTGTTAGGTTGCCTTAGGTTAGGACATATAACGTTATAGACGTGCATAATGTTCCCACCGAGAAGTAGAGGCCGACACGCCACGAATGATGTGAAATATTACATACGAGGTGTAAGGTTGCCTTAGGTTAGGGCACATATCGTTATAGACGTACATAATGTTCCCACCGAGAAGTAGAGGCCGACACGCCACGAATGTTGTGAAATATTACATCCGAGATGTTAGGTTTGCTTAGGTTAGGACATATAACGTTATATACGTACACAATGTTCCCACCAAGAAGTAGGGGCCGACACGCAAGGAATGTTGTAAAATATTACATCCGAGATGTTAGGTTTGCTTAGGTTAGGACATATAACGTTACATACGTACATAATGTTCCCACAAAGAAGTAGGGGCCGACACGCAAGGAATGTTGTAAAATATTACATCCGAGATGTTAGGTTGCCTTAGGTTAGGATATATAACGATATAGCTGCACATAATGTTCCCACCGAAAAGTAGGTGCCGACACGCCACGAATGTTGTAAAATATTACATACGATGTGTTAGGTTGCCTTAGGTTAGGACATATAACGTTATAGACGTACATAATGTTCCCACCGAGAAGTAGAGGCCTACACGCCACGAATGTTGTAAAATATTACATACGAGGTGTTAGGTTGCCTTAGGTTAGGGCACATATCGTTATAGACGTACATAATGTTCCCACCGAGAAGTAGAGGCCGACACGCCACGAATGTTGTGAAATATTACATACGAGATGTTAGGTTGCCCTAGGATAGAACATATAACGTTGTAGACGTACATAATGTACCCACCGAGAAGTAGAGGCCCACACGCCACGAATATTGTAAAATATTACATACGAGGTGTTAGGTTGCCTTAGGATAGGACATATAACGTTATAGACGTGCATAATGTTCCCACCGAGAAGTAGAGGCCTACACGCCACGAATGTTGTAAAATATGACATACGAGGTGTTAGGTTGCCTTAGGTTAGGGCACATATCGTTATAGACGTACATAATGTTCCCACCGAGAAGTAGAGGCCGACACGCCACGAATGTTGTGAAATATTACATCCGAGATGTTAGGTTTGATTAGGTTAGGACATATAACGTTACATACGTACATAATGTTCCCACAAAGAATTAGGGGCCAACACGCAAGGAATGTTGTAAAATATTACATCCGAGATGTTAGGTTGCCTTAGGTTAGGACATATAACGTTATAGACGTATATAATGTTACCACCGAAAAGTAGGTGCCGACGCGCAAGGAATGCTGTAAAATATTACATCCGAGATGTTAGGTTGCCTTAGGATAGGACATATAACGTTATATACGTACATAATGTTCCCACCAAGAAGTAGGGGCCGACACGCCACGAATGTTGTAGAATATAACGTCCGAGATGTTATGTTGCCTTCGGTTAGGTTATATAACGTTATAGAAGTGTATAATGTTCCCACGGATAAGTAGTAGCCGACACGCAAGTAATGTTGTAAAATATTACATCCGAGATGTTAGGTTGCCTTAGGTTAGTATATATAAGGTTATAGACGTATATAATATTCCCACGGAGCAGTATGCGCCGACACGCAAGGAATGTTGTAAAATATTACATCCGAGTTGTTAGGCTGCCTTAGGTTGGGACATATTACGTTGTAGCTGCACATAATGTTCCCACCGAGATGTAGTGGCCGACACGCCACGAATGTTGTTAAATATTACATCCGAGGTGTTAGGTTGCCTTAGGATAGGACATATAACGTTATAGACGTGCATAATGTTCCCACCGAGAAGTAGGGGCCGACACGCAAGGAATGTTGTAAAATATTACATCCGAGATGTTAGGTTGCCCTAGGATAGGACATATAACGTTATAGACGTATATAATGTTACCACCGAAAAGTAGGTGCCGACACGCCACGAATGTTGTAAAATATTACATACGAGGTGTTAGGTTGCCTTAGGTTAGGACATATAACGTTATAGACGTGCATAATGTTCCCACCGAGAAGTAGAGGCCTACACGCCACGAATGTTGTAAAATATTACATACGAGGTGTTAGGTTGCCTTAGGTTAGGGCACATATCGTTATAGACGTACATATTGTACCCACCGAGAAGTAGAGGCCGACACGCCACGAATGATGTGAAATATTACATCCGAGATGTTAGGTTTGCTTAGGATAGGACATATAACGTTATATACGTACATAATGTTCCCACCAAGAAGTAGGGGCCGACACGCCACGAATGTTGTAGAATATAACGTCCGAGATGTTAGGTTGCCCTAGGATAGGATATATAACGTTATAGACGTATATAATGTTACCACCGAAAACTAGGTGCCGACGCGCAAGGAATGCTGTAAAATATTACATCCGAGATGTTATGTTGCCTTCGGTTAGGATATATAACGTTGTAGAAGTATATAATGTTCCCACGGATAAGTAGGCCCCGACACGCAAGGAATGTTGTAAAATATTACATACGAGGTGTTAGGTTGCCTTAGGTTAGGACATATACCGTTATAGACGTACATAATGTACCCACCGAGAAGTAGAGGCCCACACGCCACGAATGTTGTAAAATATTACATACGAGGTGTTAGGTTGCCATAGGATAGGATATATAACGTTATATACGTACATAATGTTCCCACCAAGAAATAGGGGCCGACACGCAAGGAATGTTGTAAAATATTACATACGAGGTGTTAGGTTGCCTTAGGTTAGGGCACATAACGTTATAGACGTACATAATGTTCCCACCGAGAAGTAGAGGCCGACACGCCACGAATGTTGTGAAATATTACGTCCGAGATGTTAGGTTTTCTTAGGTTAGGACATATAACGTTATATACGTACATAATGTTCCCACCAAGAAGTAGGGGCCGACACGCAAGGAATGTTGTAAAATATTACATCCGAGATGTTAGGTTCCCTTAGGATAGGATATATAACGTTATAGAAGTATATAATGTTCCCACGGATAAGTAGGTCCCGACACGCAAGGAATGTTGTAAAATATTACATACGAGGTGTTAGGTTGCCTTAGGTTAGGACATATACCGTTATAGACGTACATAATGTACCCACCGAGAAGTAGAGGCCCACACGCCACGAATGTTGTAAATTATTACATACGAGGTGTTAGGTTGCCTTACGTTAGGATATACAACGTTATAGACGTACATAATGTTCCCACCGAGAAGTAGAGGCCTACACGCCACGAATGTTGTAAAATATTACATACGAGGTGTTAGGTTGCCTTAGGTTAGGGCACATAACGTTATAGACGTACATAATGTTCCCACCGAGAAGTAGAGGCCGACACGCCACGAATGTTGTAAAATATTACATACGAGATGTTAGGTTGCCTTAGGTTAGGACATATAACGTTATAGACGTATATAATGTTACCACCGAAAAGTAGGTGCCGACGCGCAAGGAATGCTGTAAAATATTACATCCGAGATGTTAGGTTCCCTTAGGATAGGACATATAACGTTATATACGTACATAATGTTCCCACCAAGAAGTAGGGGCCGACACGCCACGAATGTTGTAGAATATAACGTCCGAGATGTTATGTTGCCTTCGGTTAGGATATATAACGTTATAGAAGTATATAATGTTCCCACGGATAAGTAGGCCCCGACACGCAAGGAATGTTGTAAAATATTACATACGAGGTGTTAGGTTGCCTTAGGTTAGGGCTCATAACGTTATAGACGTACATAATGTTCCCACCGAGAAGTAGAGGCCGACTCGCCACGAATGTTGTGAAATATTACATCCGAGATGTTAGGTTTGCTTAGGTTAGGACATGTAACGTTATATACGTACATAATGTTCCCACCAAGAAGTAGGGGCCGACACGCAAGGAATGTTGTAAAATATTACATCCGAGATGTTAGGTTGCCTTAGGTTAGAATATATAACGTTATAGACGTACATAATGTTCCCACAGAGCAGTATGCGACGACACGCAAGGAATGTTGTAAAATATTACATCCGAGATGTTAGGCTGCCTTAGGTTAGGACATATAACGTTATAGACGTATATAATGTTACCACCGAAAAGTAGGTGCCGACACGCCACGAATGTTGTAAAATATTACATACGAGGTGTTAGGTTGCCTTAGGTTAGGACATATAACGTTATAGACGTGCATAATGTTCCCACCGAGAAGTAGAGGCCTACACGCCACGAATGTTGTAAAATATGACATACGAGGTGTTAGGTTGCCTTAGGTTAGGGCACATATCGTTATAGACGTACATAATGTTCCCACCGAGAAGTAGAGGCCGACACGCCAAGAATGTTGTGAAATATTACATCCGAGATGTTAGGTTTGCTTAGGTTAGGACATATAAAGTTATATACGTACATAATGTTGCCACCGAGAAGTGGAGGCCGACACGCCACGAATGTTGTGAAATATTACATCCGAGATGTTAGGTTTGATTAGGTTAGGACATATAACGTTACATACGTACATAATGTTCCCACAAAGAAGTAGGGGCCAACACGCAAGGAATGTTGTAAAATATTACATCCGAGATGTTAGGTTGCCTTAGGTTAGGACATATAACGTTATAGACGTATATAATGTTACCACCGAAAAGTAGGTGCCGACGCGCAAGGAATGCTGTAAAATATTACATCCGAGATGTTAGGTTCCCTTAGGATAGGATATATAACGTTATAGAAGTATATAATGTTCCCACGGATAAGTAGGTCCCGACACGCAAGGAATGTTGTAAAATATTACATACGAGGTGTTAGGTTGCCTTAGGTTAGGACATATACCGTTATAGACGTACATAATGTACCCACCGAGAAGTAGAGGCCCACACGCCACGAATGTTGTAAATTATTACATACGAGGTGTTAGGTTGCCTTACGTTAGGATATACAACGTTATAGACGTACATAATGTTCCCACCGAGAAGTAGAGGCCGACACGCCACGAATGTTGTAAAATATTACATACGAGATGTTAGGTTGCCTTAGGTTAGGACATATAACGTTATAGACGTATATAATGTTACCACCGAAAAGTAGGTGCCGACGCGCAAGGAATGCTGTAAAATATTACATCCGAGATGTTAGGTTCCCTTAGGATAGGACATATAACGTTATATACGTACATAATGTTCCCACCAAGAAGTAGGGGCCGACACGCCACGAATGTTGTAGAATATAACGTCCGAGATGTTATGTTGCCTTCGGTTAGGATATATAACGTTATAGAAGTGTATAATGTTCCCACGGATAAGTAGGAGCCGACACGCAAGTAATGTTGTAAAATATTACATCCGAGATGTTAGGTTGCCTTAGGTTAGTATATATAAGGTTATAGACGTATATAATATTCCCACGGAGCAGTATGCGCCGACACGCAAGGAATGTTGTAAAATATTACATCCGAGATGTTAGGCTGCCTTAGGTTAGGACATATTACGTTGTAGCTGCACATAATGTTCCCACCGAGATGTAGTGGCCGACACGCCACGAATGTTGTTAAATATTACATCCGAGGTGTTAGGTTGCCTTAGGATAGGACATATAACGTTATAGACGTGCATAATGTTCCCACCGAGAAGTAGGGGCCGACACGCAAGGAATGTTGTAAAATATTACATCCGAGATGTTAGGTTGCCCTAGGATAGGACATATAACGTTATAGACGTATATAATGTTACCACCGAAAAGTAGGTGCCGACACGCCACGAATGTTGCAAAATATTACATACGAGGTGTTAGGTTGCCTTAGGTTAGGACATATAACGTTCTAGACGTGCATAATGTTCCCACCGAGAAGTAGAGGCCTACACGCCACGAATGTTGTAAAATATTACATACGAGGTGTTAGGTTGCCTTAGGTTAGGGCACATATCGTTATAGACGTACATATTGTACCCACCGAGAAGTAGAGGCCGACACGCCACGAATGATGTGAAATATTACATCCGAGATGTTAGGTTTGCTTAGGATAGGACATATAACGTTATATACGTACATAATGTTCCCACCAAGAAGTAGGGGCCGACACGCCACGAATGTTGTAGAATATAACGTCCGAGATGTTAGGTTGCCCTAGGATAGGATATATAACGTTATAGACGTATATAATGTTACCACCGAAAACTAGGTGCCGACGCGCAAGGAATGCTGTAAAATATTACATCCGAGATGTTATGTTGCCTTCGGTTAGGATATATAACGTTGTAGAAGTATATAATGTTCCCACGGATAAGTAGGCCCCGACACGCAAGGAATGTTTTAAAATATTACATACGAGGTGTTAGGTTGCCTTAGGTTAGGACATATACCGTTATAGACGTACATAATGTACCCACCGAGAAGTAGAGGCCCACACGCCACGAATGTTGTAAAATATTACATACGAGGTGTTAGGTTGCCATAGGATAGGATATATAACGTTATATACGTACATAATGTTCCCACCAAGAAATAGGGGCCGACACGCAAGGAATGTTGTAAAATATTACATACGAGGTGTTAGGTTGCCTTAGGTTAGGGCACATAACGTTATAGACGTACATAATGTTCCCACCGAGAAGTAGAGGCCGATACGCCACGAATGTTGTGAAACATTACATCCGAGATGTTAGGTTTGCTTATGTTAGGACATATAACGTTATACACGTACATAATGTTCCCACCAAGAAGTAGGGGCCGACACGCAAGGAATGTTGTGAAATATTACATCCGAGATGTTAGGTTGCCTTAGGTTAGGATATATAACGATATAGCTGCACATAATGTTCCCAACGAGAAGTAGGGGCCGACACGCAAGGAATGTTGTAGAATATAACGTCCGAGATGTTAGGTTGCCCTAGGATAGGATATATAACGTTATAGACGTATATAATGTTCCCACCGAGAAGTAGGTGCCGACACGCAAGGAATGTTGGAAAATATTACATCCGAGATGTTAGGTTGCCTTACGTTAGGATATATAACGTTATAGACATACATAATGTTCCCACCGAGAAGTAGAGGCCTACAGGACACGAATGTTGTAAAATATTACATACGAGGTGTTAGGTTGCCTTAGGTTAGGGCACATAACGTTATAGACGTACATAATGTTCCCACCGAGAAGTAGAGGCCGACACGCCACGAATGTTGTGAAATATTACGTCCGAGATGTTAGGTTTGCTTAGGTTAGGACATATAACGTTATATACGTACATAATGTTCCCACCAAGAAGTAGGGGCCGACACGCAAGGAATGTTGTAAAATATTACATCCGAGATGTTGGGTTGCCATAGGATAGAACATATAACGTTATAGACGTACATAATGTTACCACCGAGAAGTAGGTGCCGACACGCAAGGAATGCTGTAAAATATCACGTCCGAGATGTTATGTTGCCTTCGGTTAGGATATATAACGTTATAGAAGTATATAATGTTCCCACGGATAAGTAGGCCCCGACACGCAAGGAATGTTGTAAAATATTACATACGAGGTTTTAGGTTGCCTTAGGTTAGGGCACATAACGTTATAGACGTACATAATGTTCCCACCGAGAAGTAGAGGCCGACTCGCCACGAATGTTGTGAAATATTACATCCGAGATGTTATGTTTGCTTAGGTTAGGACATGTAACGTTATATACGTACATAATGTTCCCACCAAGAAGTAGGGGCCGACACGCAAGGAATGTTGTAAAATATTACATCCGAGATGTTAGGTTGCCTTAGGTTAGAATATATAACGTTTTAGACGTACATAATGTTCCCACAGAGCAGTATGCGACGACACGCAAGGAATGTTGTAAAATATTACATCCGAGATGTTAGGCTGCCTTAGGTTAGGACATATTACGTTGTAGCTGCACATAATGTTCCCACCGAAAAGTAGGTGCCGACACGCCACGAATATTGTAAAATATTACATACGAGGTGTTAGGTTGCCTTAGGATAGGACATATAACGTTAT
This sequence comes from Xylocopa violacea, assembly GCA_963969225.1. Taxonomy (NCBI): domain Eukaryota; kingdom Metazoa; phylum Arthropoda; class Insecta; order Hymenoptera; family Apidae; genus Xylocopa; species Xylocopa violacea. Next base: position 957,869 of record CAXAJV010001295.1, on the reverse strand, counting down.
AGACGTGCATAATGTTCCCACCGAGAAGTAGAGGCCTACACGCCACGAATGTTGTAAAATATGACATACGAGGTGTTAGGTTGCCTTAGGTTAGGGCACATATCGTTATAGACGTACATAATGCTCCCACCGAGAAGTAGAGGCCGACACGCCACGAATGTTGTGAAATATTACATCCGAGATGTTAGGTTTGCTTAGGTTAGGACATATAAAGTTATATACGTACATAATGTTGCCACCGAGAAGTAGAGGCCGACACGCCACGAATGTTGTGAAATATTACATCCGAGATGTTAGGTTTGATTAGGTTAGGACATATAACGTTACATACGTACATAATGTTCCCACAAAGAAGTAGGGGCCAACACGCAAGGAATGTTGTAAAATATTACATCCGAGAAGTTAGGCTGCCTTAGGTTAGGACATACAACGTTATAGACGTATATAACGTTACCACCGAAAAGTAGCTGCCGACGCGCAAGGAATGCTGTAAAATATTACATCCGAGATGTTAGGTTCCCTTAGGATAGGATATATAACGTTATAGAAGTATATAATGTTCCCACGGATAAGTAGGTCCCGACACGCAAGGAATGTTGTAAAATATTACATACGAGGTGTTAGGTTGCCTTAGGTTAGGACATATACCGTTATAGACGTACATAATGTACCCACCGAGAAGTAGAGGCCCACAGGCCCCGAATGTTGTAAATTATTACATACGAGGTGTTAGGTTGCCTTACGTTAGGATATACAACGTTATAGACGTACATAATGTTCCCACCGAGAAGCAGAGGCCTACACGCCACGAATGTTGTAAAATATTACATACGAGGTGTTAGGTTGCCTTAGGTTAGGGCACATAACGTTATAGACGTACATAATGTTCCCACCGAGAAGTAGAGGCCGACACGCCACGAATGTTGTAAAATATTACATACGAGGTGTTAGGTTGCCTTAGCTTAGGACATATAACGTTATAGACGTGCATAATGTTCCCACCGAGAAGTAGAGGCCGACACGCCACGAATGTTGTGAAATATTACATCCGAGATGTTAGGTTTGCTTAGGTTAGGACATATAACGTTATAGACGTATATAATGTTCCCACCGAGAAGTAGAGGCCGACACGCCACGAATGTTGTGAAATATTACATCCGAGATGTTAGGTTTGCTTAGGGTAGGACATATAACGTTATATACGTACACAATGTTCCCACCAAGAAGTAGGGGCCGACACGCAAGGAATGTTGTAAAATATTACATCCGAGATGTTAGGTTTGCTTAGGTTAGGACATATAACGTTACATACGTACATAATGTTCCCACAAAGAAGTAGGGGCCGACACGCAAGGAATGTTGTAAAATATTACATCCGAGATGTTAGGTTGCCTTAGGTTAGGATATATAACGATATAGCTGCACATAATGTTCCCACCGAAAAGTAGGTGCCGACACGCCACGAATGTTGTAAAATATTACATACGATGTGTTAGGTTGCCTTAGGTTAGGACATATAACGTTATAGACGTGCATAATGTTCCCACCGAGAAGTAGAGGCCGACACGCCACGAATGATGTGAAATATTACATACGAGGTGTAAGGTTGCCTTAGGTTAGGGCACATATCGTTATAGACGTACATAATGTTCCCACCGAGAAGTAGAGGCCGACACGCCACGAATGTTGTGAAATATTACATCCGAGATGTTAGGTTTGCTTAGGTTAGGACATATAACGTTATATACGTACATAATGTTGCCACCGAGAAGTAGAGGCCGACACGCCACGAATGTTGTGAAATATTACATCCGAGATGTTAGGTTTGCTTAGGTTAGGACATATAACGTTACATACGTACATAATGTTCCCACAAAGCAGTAGGGGCCAACACGCAAGGAATGTTGTAAAATATTACATCCGAGATGTTAGATTGCCTTAGGTTAGGACATATAACGTTATAGACGTATATAATGTTACCACCGAAAAGTAGGTGCCGACGCGCAAGGAATGCTGTAAAATATTACATCCGAGATGTTAGGTTCCCTTAGGATACGACATATAACGTTATATACGTACATAATGTTCCCACCAAGAAGTAGGGGCCGACACGCCACGAATGTTGTAGAATATAACGTCCGAGATGTTATGTTGCCTTCGGTTAGGATATATAACGTTATAGAAGTGTATAATGTTCCCACGGATAAGTAGGAGCCGACACGCAAGTAATGTTGTAAAATATTACATCCGAGATGTTAGGTTGCCTTAGGTTAGTATATATAAGGTTATAGACGTATATAATATTCCCACGGAGCAGTATGCGCCGACACGCAAGGAATGTTGTAAAATATTACATCCGAGATGTTAGGCTGCCTTAGGTTAGGACATATTACGTTGTAGCTGCACATAATGTTCCCACCGAGATGTAGTGGCCGACACGCCACGAATGTTGTTAAATATTACATACGAGGTGTTAGGTTGCCTTAGGATAGGACATATAACGTTATAGACGTGCATAATGTTCCCACCGAGAAGTAGGGGCCGACACGCAAGGAATGTTGTAAAATATTACATCCGAGATGTTAGGTTGCCCTAGGATAGGACATATAACGTTATAGACGTATATAATGTTACCACCGAAAAGTAGGTGCCGACACGCCACGAATGTTGTAAAATATTACATACGAGGTGTTAGGTTGCCTTAGGTTAGGACATATAACGTTATAGACGTGCATAATGTTCCCACCGAGAAGTAGAGGCCTACACGCCACGAATGTTGTAAAATATTACATACGAGGTGTTAGGTTGCCTTAGGTTAGGGCACATATCGTTATAGACGTACATATTGTACCCACCGAGAAGTAGAGGCCGACACGCCACGAATGATGTGAAATATTACATCCGAGATGTTAGGTTTGCTTAGGATAGGACATATAACGTTATATACGTACATAATGTTCCCACCAAGAAGTAGGGGCCGACACGCCACGAATGTTGTAGAATATAACGTCCGAGATGTTAGGTTGCCCTAGGATAGGATATATAACGTTATAGATGTATATAATGTTACCACCGAAAACTAGGTGCCGACGCGCAAGGAATGCTGTAAAATATTACATCCGAGATGTTATGTTGCCTTCGGTTAGGATATATAACGTTGTAGAAGTATATAATGTTCCCACGGATAAGTAGGCCCCGACACGCAAGGAATGTTTTAAAATATTACATACGAGGTGTTAGGTTGCCTTAGGTTAGGACATATACCGTTATAGACGTACATAATGTACCCACCGAGAAGTAGAGGCCCACACGCCACGAATGTTGTAAAATATTACATACGAGGTGTTAGGTTGCCATAGGATAGGATATATAACGTTATATACGTACATAATGTTCCCACCAAGAAATAGGGGCCGACACGCAAGGAATGTTGTAAAATATTACATACGAGGTGTTAGGTTGCCTTAGGTTAGGGCACATAACGTTATAGACGTACATAATGTTCCCACCGAGAAGTAGAGGCCGATACGCCACGAATGTTGTGAAACATTACATCCGAGATGTTAGGTTTGCTTATGTTAGGACATATAACGTTATACACGTACATAATGTTCCCACCAAGAAGTAGGGGCCGACACGCAAGGAATGTTGTGAAATATTACATCCGAGATGTTAGGTTGCCTTAGGTTAGGATATATAACGATATAGCTGCACATAATGTTCCCAACGAGAAGTAGGGGCCGACACGCAAGGAATGTTGTAGAATATAACGTCCGAGATGTTAGGTTGCCCTAGGATAGGATATATAACGTTATAGACGTATATAATGTTCCCACCGAGAAGTAGGTGCCGACACGCAAGGAATGTTGGAAAATATTACATCCGAGATGTTAGGTTGCCTTACGTTAGGATATATAACGTTATAGACATACATAATGTTCCCACCGTGAAGTAGAGGCCTACAGGACACGAATGTTGTAAAATATTACATACGAGGTGTTAGGTTGCCTTAGGTTAGGGCACATAACGTTATAGACGTACATAATGTTCCCACCGAGAAGTAGAGGCCGACACGCCACGAATGTTGTGAAATATTACGTCCGAGATGTTAGGTTGCCTTAGGTTAGAATATATAACGTTTTAGACGTACATAATGTTCCCACAGAGCAGTATGCGACGACACGCAAGGAATGTTGTAAAATATTATATCCGAGATGTTAGGCTGCCTTAGGTTAGGACATATTACGTTGTAGCTGCACATAATGTTCCCACCGAAAAGTAGGTGCCGACACGCCACGAATATTGTAAAATATTACATACGAGGTGTTAGGTTGCCTTAGGATAGGACATATAACGTTATAGACGTGCATAATGTTCCCACCGAGAAGTAGAGGCCTACACGCCACGAATGTTGTAAAATATTACATCCGAGATGTTAGGTTTGCTTAGGTTAGGACATATAACGTTATAGACGTATATAATGTTCCCACCGAGAAGTAGAGGCCGACACGCCACGAATGTTGTGAAATATTACATCCGAGATGTTAGGTTTGCTTAGGGTAGGACATATAACGTTATATGCGTACACAATGTTCCCACCAAGAAGTAGGGGCCGACACGCAAGGAATGTTGTAAAATATTACATCCGAGATGTTAGGTTTGCTTAGGTTAGGACATATAACGTTACATACGTACATAATGTTCCCACAAAGAAGTAGGGGCCGACACGCAAGGAATGTTGTAAAATATTACATCCGAGATGTTAGGTTGCCTTAGGTTAGGATATATAACGATATAGCTGCACATAATGTTCCCACCGAAAAGTAGGTGCCGACACGCCACGAATGTTGTAAAATATTACATACGATGTGTTAGGTTGCCTTAGGTTAGGACATATAACGTTATAGACGTGCATAATGTTCCCACCGAGAAGTAGAGGCCGCCACGCCACGAATGATGTGAAATATTACATACGAGGTGTAAGGTTGCCTTAGGTTAGGGCACATATCGTTATAGACGTACATAATGTTCCCACCGAGAAGTAGAGGCCGACACGCCACGAATGTTGTGAAATATTACATCCGAGATGTTAGGTTTGCTTAGGTTAGGACATATAACGTTATATACGTACATAATGTTGCCACCGAGAAGTAGAGGCCGACACGCCACGAATGTTGTGAAATATTACATCCGAGATGTTAGGTTTGCTTAGGTTAGGACATATAACGTTACATACGTACATAATGTTCCCACAAAGCAGTAGGGGCCAACACGCAAGGAATGTTGTAAAATATTACATCCGAGATGTTAGGTTGCCTTAGGTTAGGACATATAACGTTATAGACGTATATAATGTTACCACCGAAAAGTAGGTGCCGACGCGCAAGGAATGCTGTAAAATATTACATCCGAGATGTTAGGTTCCCTTAGGATACGACATATAACGTTATATACGTACATAATGTTCCCACCAAGAAGTAGGGGCCGACACGCCACGAATGTTGTAGAATATAACGTCCGAGATGTTATGTTGCCTTCGGTTAGGATATATAACGTTATAGAAGTGTATAATGTTCCCACGGATAAGTAGGAGCCGACACGCAAGTAATGTTGTAAAATATTACATCCGAGATGTTAGGTTGCCTTAGGTTAGTATATATAAGGTTATAGACGTATATAATATTCCCACGGAGCAGTATGCGCCGACACGCAAGGAATGTTGTAAAATATTACATCCGAGATGTTAGGCTGCCTTAGGTTAGGACATATTACGTTGTAGCTGCACATAATGTTCCCACCGAGATGTAGTGGCCGACACGCCACGAATGTTGTTAAATATTACATCCGAGGTGTTAGGTTGCCTTAGGATAGGACATATAACGTTATAGACGTGCATAATGTTCCCACCGAGAAGTAGGGGCCGACACGCAAGGAATGTTGTAAAATATTACATCCGAGATGTTAGGTTGCCCTAGGATAGGACATATAACGTTATAGACGTATATAATGTTACCACCGAAAAGTAGGTGCCGACACGCCACGAATGTTGTAAAATATTACATACGAGGTGTTAGGTTGCCTTAGGTTAGGACATATAACGTTATAGACGTGCATAATGTTCCCACCGAGAAGTAGAGGCCTACACGCCACGAATGTTGTAAAATATTACATACGAGGTGTTAGGTTGCCTTAGGTTAGGGCACATATCGTTATAGACGTACATATTGTACCCACCGAGAAGTAGAGGCCGACACGCCACGAATGATGTGAAATATTACATCCGAGATGTTAGGTTTGCTTAGGATAGGACATATAACGTTATATACGTACATAATGTTCCCACCAAGAAGTAGGGGCCGACACGCCACGAATGTTGTAGAATATAACGTCCGAGATGTTAGGTTGCCCTAGGATAGGATATATAACGTTATAGACGTATATAATGTTACCACCGAAAACTAGGTGCCGACGCGCAAGGAATGCTGTAAAATATTACATCCGAGATGTTATGTTGCCTTCGGTTAGGATATATAACGTTGTAGAAGTATATAATGTTCCCACGGATAAGTAGGCCCCGACACGCAAGGAATGTTTTAAAATATTACATACGAGGTGTTAGGTTGCCTTAGGTTAGGACATATACCGTTATAGACGTACATAATGTACCCACCGAGAAGTAGAGGCCCACACGCCACGAATGTTGTAAAATATTACATACGAGGTGTTAGGTTGCCATAGGATAGGATATATAACGTTATATACGTACATAATGTTCCCACCAAGAAATAGGGGCCGACACGCAAGGAATGTTGTAAAATATTACATACGAGGTGTTAGGTTGCCTTAGGTTAGGGCACATAACGTTATAGACGTACATAATGTTCCCACCGAGAAGTAGAGGCCGATACGCCACGAATGTTGTGAAACATTACATCCGAGATGTTAGGTTTGCTTATGTTAGGACATATAACGTTATACACGTACATAATGTTCCCACCAAGAAGTAGGGGCCGACACGCAAGGAATGTTGTGAAATATTACATCCGAAATGTTAGGTTGCCTTAGGTTAGGATATATAACGATATAGCTGCACATAATGTTCCCAACGAGAAGTAGGGGCCGACACGCAAGGAATGTTGTAGAATATAACGTCCGAGATGTTAGGTTGCCCTAGGATAGGATATATAACGTTATAGACGTATATAATGTTCCCACCGAGAAGTAGGTGCCGACACGCAAGGAATGTTGTAAAATATTACATACGAGGTGTTAGGTTGCCTTAGGTTAGGGCACATAACGTTATAGACGTACATAATGTTCCCACCGAGAAGTAGAGGCCGACTCGCCACGAATGTTGTGAAATATTACATCCGAGATGTTAGGTTTGCTTAGGTTAGGACATGTAACGTTATATACGTACATAATGTTCCCACCAAGAAGTAGGGGCCGACACGCAAGGAATGTTGTAAAATATTACATCCGAGATGTTAGGTTGCCTTAGGTTAGAATATATAACGTTTTAGACGTACATAATGTTCCCACAGAGCAGTATGCGACGACACGCAAGGAATGTTGTAAAATATTACATCCGAGATGTTAGGCTGCCTTAGGTTAGGACATATTACGTTGTAGCTGCACATAATGTTCCCACCGAAAAGTAGGTGCCGACACGCCACGAATATTGTAAAATATTACATACGAGGTGTTAGGTTGCCTTAGGATAGGACATATAACGTTATAGACGTGCATAATGTTCCCACCGAGAAGTAGGGGCCGACAGGCAAGGAATGTTGTAAGATATTACATCCGAGATGGTAGGTTGCCCTAGGATAGGACATATAACGTTATAGACGTATATAATGTTACCACCGAAAAGTAGGTGCCGACACGCGACGAATGTTGTAAAATATTACATACGAGGTGTTAGGTTGCCTTAGGTTAGGACATATAACGTTATAGACGTGCATAATGTTCCCACCGAGAAGTAGAGGCCTACACGCCACGAATGTTGTAAAATATGACATACGAGGTGTTAGGTTGCCTTAGGTTAGGGCACATATCGTTATAGACGTACATAATGTTCCCACCGAGAAGTAGAGGCCGACACGCCACGAATGTTGTGAAATATTACATCCGAGATGTTAGGTTTGCTTAGGTTAGGACATATAAAGTTATATACGTACATAATGTTGCCACCGAGAAGTAGAGGCCGACACGCCACGAATGTTGTGAAATATTACATCCGAGATGTTAGGTTTGATTAGGTTAGGACATATAACGTTACATACGTACATAATGTTCCCACAAAGAAGTAGGGGCCAACACGCAAGGAATGTTGTAAAATATTACATCGGAGATGTTAGGCTGCCTTAGGTTAGGACATATAACGTTATAGACGTATATAATGTTACCACCGAAAAGTAGGTGCCGACGCGCAAGGAATGCTGTAAAATATTACATCCGAGATGTTAGGTTCCCTTAGGATAGGATATATAACGTTATAGAAGTATATAATGTTCCCACGGATAAGTAGGTCCCGACACGCAAGGAATGTTGTAAAATATTACATACGAGGTGTTAGGTTGCCTTAGGTTAGGACATATACCGTTATAGACGTACATAATGTACCCACCGAGAAGTAGAGGCCCACACGCCACGAATGTTGTAAATTATTACATACGAGGTGTTAGGTTGCCTTACGTTAGGATATACAACGTTATAGACGTACATAATGTTCCCACCGAGAAGCAGAGGCCTACACGCCACGAATGTTGTAAAATATTACATACGAGGTGTTAGGTTGCCTTAGGTTAGGGCACATAACGTTATAGACGTACATAATGTTCCCACCGAGAAGTAGAGGCCGACACGCCACGAATGTTGTAAAATATTACATACGAGGTGTTAGGTTGCCTTAGCTTAGGACATATAACGTTATAGACGTGCATAATGTTCCCACCGAGAAGTAGAGGCCGACACGCCACGAATGTTGTGAAATATTACATCCGAGATGTTAGGTTTGCTTAGGTTAGGACATATAACGTTATAGACGTATATAATGTTCCCACCGAGAAGTAGAGGCCGACACGCCACGAATGTTGTGGAATATTACATCCGAGATGTTAGGTTTGCTTAGGGTAGGACATATAACGTTATATACGTACACAATGTTCCCACCAAGAAGTAGGGGCCGACACGCAAGGAATGTTGTAAAATATTACATCCGAGATGTTAGGTTTGCTTAGGTTAGGACATATAACGTTACATACGTACATAATGTTCCCACAAAGAAGTAGGGGCCGACACGCAAGGAATGTTGTAAAATATTACATCCGAGATGTTAGGTTGCCTTAGGTTAGGATATATAACGATATAGCTGCACATAATGTTCCCACCGAAAAGTAGGTGCCGACACGCCACGAATGTTGTAAAATATTACATACGAAGTGTTAGGTTGCCTTAGGATACGACATATAACGTTATATACGTACATAATGTTCCCACCAAGAAGTAGGGGCCGACACGCCACGAATGTTGTAGAATATAACGTCCGAGATGTCATGTTGCCTTCGGTTAGGATATATAACGTTATAGAAGTGTATAATGTTCCCACGGATAAGTAGGAGCCGACACGCAAGTAATGTTGTAAAATATTACATCCGAGATGTTAGGTTGCCTTAGGTTAGTATATATAAGGTTATAGACGTATATAGTATTCCCACGGAGCAGTATGCGCCGACACGCAAGGAATGTTGTAAAATATTACATCCGAGATGTTAGGCTGCCTTATGTTAGGACATATTACGTTGTAGCTGCACATAATGTTCCCACCGAGATGTAGTGGCCGACACGCCACGAATGTTGTTAAATATTACATCCGAGGTGTTAGGTTGCCTTAGGATAGGACATATAACGTTATAGACGTGCATAATGTTCCCACCGAGAAGTAGGGGCCGACACGCAAGGAATGTTGTAAAATATTACATCCGAGATGTTAGGTTGCCCTAGGATAGGACATATAACGTTATAGACGTATATAATGTTACCACCGAAAAGTAGGAGCCGACACGCCACGAATGTTGTAAAATATTACATACGAGGTGTTAGGTTGCCTTAGGTTAGGACATATAACGTTATAGACGTGCATAATGTTCCCACCGAGAAGTAGAGGCCTACACGCCACGAATGTTGTAAAATATTACATACGAGGTGTTAGGTTGCCTTAGGTTAGGGCACATATCCTTATAGACGTACATAATGTTCCCACCGAGAAGTAGAGGCCGACACGCCACGAATGTTGTGAAATATTACATCCGAGATGTTAGGTTTGCTTAGGTTAGGACATATAACGTTATAGACGTATATAATGTTCCCACCGAGAAGTAGAGGCCGACACGCCACGAATGTTGTGAAATATTACATCCGAGATGTTAGGTTTGCTTAGGGTAGGACATATAACGTTATATACGTACACGATGTTCCCACCAAGAAGTAGGGGCCGACACGCAAGGAATGTTGTAAAATATTACATCCGAGAAGTTAGGTTTGCTTAGGTTAGGACATATAACGTTACATACGTACATAATGTTCCCACAAAGAAGTAGGGGCCGACACGCAAGGAATGTTGTAAAATATTACATCCGAGATGTTAGGTTGCCTTAGGTTAGGATATATAACGATATAGCTGCACATAATGTTCCCACCGAAAAGTAGGTGCCGACACGCCACGAATGTTGTAAAATATTACATACGATGTGTTAGGTTGCCTTAGGTTAGGACATATAACGTTATAGACGTGCATAATGTTCCCACCGAGAAGTAGAGGCCTACACGCCACGAATGTTGTAAAATATTACATACGAGGTGTTAGGTTGCCTTAGGTTAGGGCACATATCGTTATAGACGTACATATTGTTCCCACCGAGAAGTAGAGTCCGACACGCCACGAATGATGTGAAATATTACATCCGAGATGTTAGGTTTGCTTAGGATAGGACATATAACGTTATATACGTACATAATGTTCCCACCAAGAAGTAGGGGCCGACACGCCACGAATGTTGTAGAATATAACGTCCGAGATGTTAGGTTGCCCTAGGATAGGATATATAACGTTATAGACGTATATAATGTTCCCACTGAGAAGTAGGTGCCGACACGCAAGGAATGTTGGAAAATATTACATCCGAGATGTTAGGTTGCCTTACGTTAGGATATATAACGTTATAGACGTACATAATGTTCCCACCGAGAAGTAGAGGCCCACACGCCACGAATGTTGTAAAATATTACATACGAGGTGTTAGGTTGCCATAGGATAGGATATATAACGTTATATACGTACATAATGTTCCCACCAAGAAATAGGGGCCGACACGCAAGGAATGTTGTAAAATATTACATACGAGGTGTTAGGTTGCCTTAGGTTAGGGCACATAACGTTATAGACGTACATAATGTTCCCACCGAGAAGTAGAGGCCGATACGCCACGAATGTTGTGAAACATTACATCCGAGATGTTAGGTTTGCTTATGTTAGGACATATAACGTTATACACGTACATAATGTTCCCACCAAGAAGTAGGGGCCGACACGCAAGGAATGTTGTGAAATATTACATCCGAGATGTTAGGTTGCCTTAGGTTAGGATATATAACGATATAGCTGCACATAATGTTCCCAACGAGAAGTAGGGGCCGACACGCAAGGAATGTTGTAGAATATAACGTCCGAGATGTTAGGTTGCCCTAGGATAGGATATATAACGTTATAGACGTATATAATGTTCCCACCGAGAAGTAGGTGCCGACACGCAAGGAATGTTGGAAAATATTACATCCGAGATGTTAGGTTGCCTTACGTTAGGATATATAACGTTATAGACATACATAATGTTCCCACCGAGAAGTAGAGGCCTACAGGACACGAATGTTGTAAAATATTACATACGAGGTGTTAGGTTGCCTTAGGTTAGGGCACATAACGTTATAGACGTACATAATGTTCCCACCGAGAAGTAGAGGCCGACACGCCACGAATGTTGTGAAATATTACGTCCGAGATGTTAGGTTTGCTTAGGTTAGGACATATAACGTTATATACGTACATAATGTTCCCACCAAGAAGTAGGGGCCGACACGCAAGGAATGTTGTAAAATATTACATCCGAGATGTTGGGTTGCCATAGGATAGAACATATAACGTTATAGACGTACATAATGTTACCACCGAGAAGTAGGTGCCGACACGCAAGGAATGCTGTAAAATATCACGTCCGAGATGTTATGTTGCCTTCGGTTAGGATATATAACGTTATAGAAGTATATAATGTTCCCACGGATAAGTAGGCCCCGACACGCAAGGAATGTTGTAAAATATTACATACGAGGTGTTAGGTTGCCTTAGGTTAGGGCACATAACGTTATAGACGTACATAATGTTCCCAACGAGAAGTAGAGGCCGACTCGCCACGAATGTTGTGAAATATTACATCCGAGATGTTAGGTTTGCTTAGGTTAGGACATGTAACGTTATATACGTACATAATGTTCCCACCAAGAAGTAGGGGCCGACACGCAAGGAATGTTGTAAAATATTACATCCGAGATGTTAGGTTGCCTTAGGTTAGAATATATAACGTTTTAGACGTACATAATGTTCCCACAGAGCAGTATGCGACGACACGCAAGGAATGTTGTAAAATATTACATCCGAGATGTTAGGCTGCCTTAGGTTAGGACATATTACGTTGTAGCTGCACATAATGTTCCCACCGAAAAGTAGGTGCCGACACGCCACGAATATTGTAAAATATTACATACGAGGTGTTAGGTTGCCTTAGGATAGGACATATAACGTTATAGACGTGCATAATGTTCCCACCGAGAAGTAGGGGCCGACACGCAAGGAATGTTGTAAGATATTACATCCGAGATGGTAGGTTGCCCTAGGATAGGACATATAACGTTATAGACGTATATAATGTTACCACCGAAAAGTAGGTGCCGACACGCCACGAATGTTGTAAAATATTACATACGAGGTGTTAGGTTGCCTTAGGTTAGGGCACATATCGTTATAGACGTACATATTGTTCCCACCGAGAAGTAGAGGCCGACACGCCACGAATGATGTGAAATATTACATCCGAGATGTTAGGTTTGCTTAGGATAGGACATATAACGTTATATACGTACATAATGTTCCCACCAAGAAGTAGGGGCCGACACGCCACGAATGTTGTAGAATATAACGTCCGAGATGTTAGGTTGCCCTAGGATAGGATATATAACGTTATAGACGTATATAATGTTCCCACTGAGAAGTAGGTGCCGACACGCAAGGAATGTTGGAAAATATTACATCCGAGATGTTAGGTTGCCTTACGTTAGGATATATAACGTTATAGACGTACATAATGTTCCCACCGAGAAGTAGAGGCCCACACGCCACGAATGTTGTAAAATATTACATACGAGGTGTTAGGTTGCCATAGGATAGGATATATAACGTTATATACGTACATAATGTTCCCACCAAGAAATAGGGGCCGACACGCAAGGAATGTTGTAAAATATTACATACGAGGTGTTAGGTTGCCTTAGGTTAGGGCACATAACGTTATAGACGTACATAATGTTCCCACCGAGAAGTAGAGGCCGATACGCCACGAATGTTGTGAAACATTACATCCGAGATGTTAGGTTTGCTTATGTTAGGACATATAACGTTATACACGTACATAATGTTCCCACCAAGAAGTAGGGGCCGACACGCAAGGAATGTTGTGAAATATTACATCCGAGATGTTAGGTTGCCTTAGGTTAGGATATATAACGATATAGCTGCACATAATGTTCCCAACGAGAAGTAGGGGCCGACACGCAAGGAATGTTGTAGAATATAACGTCCGAGATGTTAGGTTGCCCTAGGATAGGATATATAACGTTATAGACGTATATAATGTTCCCACCGAGAAGTAGGTGCCGACACGCAAGGAATGTTGGAAAATATTACATCCGAGATGTTAGGTTGCCTTACGTTAGGATATATAACGTTATAGACGTACATAATGTTCCCACCGAGAAGTAGAGGCCTACAGGACACGAATGTTGTAAAATATTACATACGAGGTGTTAGGCTGCCTTAGGTTAGGACATATAACGTTATAGACGTATATAATGTTACCACCGAAAAGTAGGTGCCGACGCGCAAGGAATGCTGTAAAATATTACATCCGAGATGTTAGGTTCCCTTAGGATAGGATATATAACGTTATAGAAGTATATAATGTTCCCACGGATAAGTAGGTCCCGACACGCAAGGAATGTTGTAAAATATTACATACGAGGTGTTAGGTTGCCTTAGGTTAGGACATATACCGTTATAGACGTACATAATGTACCCACCGAGAAGTAGAGGCCCACACGCCACGAATGTTGTAAATTATTACATACGAGGTGTTAGGTTGCCTTACGTTAGGATATACAACGTTATAGACGTACATAATGTTCCCACCGAGAAGCAGAGGCCTACACGCCACGAATGTTGTAAAATATTACATACGAGGTGTTAGGTTGCCTTAGGTTAGGGCACATAACGTTATAGACGTACATAATGTTCCCACCGAGAAGTAGAGGCCGACACGCCACGAATGTTGTAAAATATTACATACGAGGTGTTAGGTTGCCTTAGCTTAGGACATATAACGTTATAGACGTGCATAATGTTCCCACCGAGAAGTAGAGGCCGACACGCCACGAATGTTGTGAAATATTACATCCGAGATGTTAGGTTTGCTTAGGTTAGGACATATAACGTTATAGACGTATATAATGTTCCCACCGAGAAGTAGAGGCCGACACGCCACGAATGTTGTGAAATATTACATCCGAGATGTTAGGTTTGCTTAGGGTAGGACATATAACGTTATATACGTACACAATGTTCCCACCAAGAAGTAGGGGCCGACACGCAAGGAATGTTGTAAAATATTAGATCCGAGATGTTAGGTTTGCTTAGGTTAGGACATATAACGTTACATACGTACATAATGTTCCCACAAAGAAGTAGGGGCCGACACGCAAGGAATGTTGTAAAATATTACATCCGAGATGTTAGGTTGCCTTAGGTTAGGATATATAACGATATAGCTGCACATAATGTTCCCACCGAGAAGCAGAGGCCTACACGCCACGAATGTTGTAAAATATTACATACGATGTGTTAGGTTGCCTTAGGTTAGGACATATAACGTTATAGACGTGCATAATGTTCCCACCGAGAAGTAGAGGCCGACACGCCACGAATGATGTGAAATATTACATACGAGGTGTAAGGTTGCCTTAGGTTAGGGCACATATCGTTATAGACGTACATAATGTTCCCACCGAGAAGTAGAGGCCGACACGCCACGAATGTTGTGAAATATTACATCCGAGATGTTAGGTTTGCTTAGGTTAGGACATATAACGTTATATACGTACATAATGTTGCCACCGAGAAGTAGAGGCCGACACGCCACGAATGTTGTGAAATATTACATCCGAGATGTTAGGTTTGCTTAGGTTAGGACATATAACGTTACATACGTACATAATGTTCCCACAAAGCAGTAGGGGCCAACACGCAAGGAATGTTGTAAAATATTACATCCGAGATGTTAGGTTGCCTTAGGTTAGGACATATAACGTTATAGACGTATATAATGTTACCACCGAAAAGTAGGTGCCGACGCGCAAGGAATGCTGTAAAATATTACATCCGAGATGTTAGGTTCCCTTAGGATACGACATATAACGTTATATACGTACATAATGTTCCCACCAAGAAGTAGGGGCCGACACGCCACGAATGTTGTAGAATATAACGTCCGAGATGTCATGTTGCCTTCGGTTAGGATATATAACGTTATAGAAGTGTATAATGTTCCCACGGATAAGTAGGAGCCGACACGCAAGTAATGTTGTAAAATATTACATCCGAGATGTTAGGTTGCCTTAGGTTAGTATATATAAGGTTATAGGCGTATATAATATTCCCACGGAGCAGTATGCGCCGACACGCAAGGAATGTTGTAAAATATTACATCCGAGATGTTAGGCTGCCTTAGGTTAGGACATATTACGTTGTAGCTGCACATAATGTTCCCACCGAGATGTAGTGGCCGACACGCCACGAATGTTGTTAAATATTACATCCGAGGTGTTAGGTTGCCTTAGGATAGGACATATAACGTTATAGACGTGCATAATGTTCCCACCGAGAAGTAGGGGCCGACACGCAAGGAATGTTGTAAAATATTACATCCGAGATGTTAGGTTGCCCTAGGATAGGACATATAACGTTATAGACGTATATAATGTTACCACCGAAAAGTAGGAGCCGACACGCCACGAATGTTGTAAAATATTACATACGAGGTGTTAGGTTGCCTTAGGTTAGGACATATAACGTTATAGACGTGCATAATGTTCCCACCGAGAAGTAGAGGCCTACACGCCACGAATGTTGTAAAATATTACATACGAGGTGTTAGGTTGCCTTAGGTTAGGGCACATATCCTTATAGACGTACATAATGTTCCCACCGAGAAGTAGAGGCCGACACGCCACGAATGTTGTGAAATATTACATCCGAGATGTTAGGTTTGCTTAGGTTAGGACATATAACGTTATAGACGTATATAATGTTCCCACCGAGAAGTAGAGGCCGACACGCCACGAATGTTGTGAAATATTACATCCGAGATGTTAGGTTTGCTTAGGGTAGGACATATAACGTTATATACGTACACAATGTTCCCACCAAGAAGTAGGGGCCGACACGCAAGGAATGTTGTAAAATATTAGATCCGAGATGTTAGGTTTGCTTAGGTTAGGACATATAACGTTACATACGTACATAATGTTCCCACAAAGAAGTAGGGGCCGACACGCAAGGAATGTTGTAAAATATTACATCCGAGATGTTAGGTTGCCTTAGGTTAGGATATATAACGATATAGCTGCACATAATGTTCCCACCGAGAAGCAGAGGCCTACACGCCACGAATGTTGTAAAATATTACATACGATGTGTTAGGTTGCCTTAGGTTAGGACATATAACGTTATAGACGTGCATAATGTTCCCACCGAGAAGTAGAGGCCGACACGCCACGAATGATGTGAAATATTACATACGAGGTGTAAGGTTGCCTTAGGTTAGGGCACATATCGTTATAGACGTACATAATGTTCCCACCGAGAAGTAGAGGCCGACACGCCACGAATGTTGTGAAATATTACATCCGAGATGTTAGGTTTGCTTAGGTTAGGACATATAACGTTATATACGTACATAATGTTGCCACCGAGAAGTAGAGGCCGACACGCCACGAATGTTGTGAAATATTACATCCGAGATGTTAGGTTTGCTTAGGTTAGGACATATAACGTTACATACGTACATAATGTTCCCACAAAGCAGTAGGGGCCAACACGCAAGGAATGTTGTAAAATATTACATCCGAGATGTTAGGTTGCCTTAGGTTAGGACATATAACGTTATAGACGTATATAATGTTACCACCGAAAAGTAGGTGCCGACGCGCAAGGAATGCTGTAAAATATTACATCCGAGATGTTAGGTTCCCTTAGGATACGACATATAACGTTATATACGTACATAATGTTCCCACCAAGAAGTAGGGGCCGACACGCCACGAATGTTGTAGAATATAACGTCCGAGATGTCATGTTGCCTTCGGTTAGGATATATAACGTTATAGAAGTGTATAATGTTCCCACGGATAAGTAGGAGCCGACACGCAAGTAATGTTGTAAAATATTACATCCGAGATGTTAGGTTGCCTTAGGTTAGTATATATAAGGTTATAGACGTATATAATATTCCCACGGAGCAGTATGCGCCGACACGCAAGGAATGTTGTAAAATATTACATCCGAGATGTTAGGCTGCCTTAGGTTAGGACATATTACGTTGTAGCTGCACATAATGTTCCCACCGAGATGTAGTGGCCGACACGCCACGAATGTTGTTAAATATTACATCCGAGGTGTTAGGTTGCCTTAGGATAGGACATATAACGTTATAGACGTGCATAATGTTCCCACCGAGAAGTAGGGGCCGACACGCAAGGAATGTTGTAAAATATTACATCCGAGATGTTAGGTTGCCCTAGGATAGGACATATAACGTTATAGACGTATATAATGTTACCACCGAAAAGTAGGAGCCGACACGCCACGAATGTTGTAAAATATTACATACGAGGTGTTAGGTTGCCTTAGGTTAGGACATATAACGTTATAGACGTGCATAATGTTCCCACCGAGAAGTAGAGGCCTACACGCCACGAATGTTGTAAAATATTACATACGAGGTGTTAGGTTGCCTTAGGTTAGGGCACATATCCTTATAGACGTACATAATGTTCCCACCGAGAAGTAGAGGCCGACACGCCACGAATGTTGTGAAATATTACATCCGAGATGTTAGGTTTGCTTAGGTTAGGACATATAACGTTATAGACGTATATAATGTTCCCACCGAGAAGTAGAGGCCGACACGCCACGAATGTTGTGAAATATTACATCCGAGATGTTAGGTTTGCTTAGGGTAGGACATATAACGTTATATACGTACACGATGTTCCCACCAAGAAGTAGGGGCCGACACGCAAGGAATGTTGTAAAATATTACATCCGAGAAGTTAGGTTTGCTTAGGTTAGGACATATAACGTTACATACGTACATAATGTTCCCACAAAGAAGTAGGGGCCGACACGCAAGGAATGTTGTAAAATATTACATCCGAGATGTTAGGTTGCCTTAGGTTAGGATATATAACGATATAGCTGCACATAATGTTCCCACCGAAAAGTAGGTGCCGACACGCCACGAATGTTGTAAAATATTACATACGATGTGTTAGGTTGCCTTAGGTTAGGACATATAACGTTATAGACGTGCATAATGTTCCCACCGAGAAGTAGAGGCCTACACGCCACGAATGTTGTAAAATATTACATACGAGGTGTTAGGTTGCCTTAGGTTAGGGCACATATCGTTATAGACGTACATATTGTTCCCACCGAGAAGTAGAGGCCGACACGCCACGAATGATGTGAAATATTACATCCGAGATGTTAGGTTTGCTTAGGATAGGACATATAACGTTATATACGTACATAATGTTCCCACCAAGAAGTAGGGGCCGACACGCCACGAATGTTGTAGAATATAACGTCCGAGATGTTAGGTTGCCCTAGGATAGGATATATAACGTTATAGACGTATATAATGTTCCCACTGAGAAGTAGGTGCCGACACGCAAGGAATGTTGGAAAATATTACATCCGAGATGTTAGGTTGCCTTACGTTAGGATATATAACGTTATAGACGTACATAATGTTCCCACCGAGAAGTAGAGGCCCACACGCCACGAATGTTGTAAAATATTACATACGAGGTGTTAGGTTGCCATAGGATAGGATATATAACGTTATATACGTACATAATGTTCCCACCAAGAAATAGGGGCCGACACGCAAGGAATGTTGTAAAATATTACATACGAGGTGTTAGGTTGCCTTAGGTTAGGGCACATAACGTTATAGACGTACATAATGTTCCCACCGAGAAGTAGAGGCCGATACGCCACGAATGTTGTGAAACATTACATCCGAGATGTTAGGTTTGCTTATGTTAGGACATATAACGTTATACACGTACATAATGTTCCCACCAAGAAGTAGGGGCCGACACGCAAGGAATGTTGTGAAATATTACATCCGAGATGTTAGGTTGCCTTAGGTTAGGATATATAACGATATAGCTGCACATAATGTTCCCAACGAGAAGTAGGGGCCGACACGCAAGGAATGTTGTAGAATATAACGTCCGAGATGTTAGGTTGCCCTAGGATAGGATATATAACGTTATAGACGTATATAATGTTCCCACCGAGAAGTAGGTGCCGACACGCAAGGAATGTTGGAAAATATTACATCCGAGATGTTAGGTTGCCTTACGTTAGGATATATAACGTTATAGACATACATAATGTTCCCACCGAGAAGTAGAGGCCTACAGGACACGAATGTTGTAAAATATTACATACGAGGTGTTAGGTTGCCTTAGGTTAGGGCACATAACGTTATAGACGTACATAATGTTCCCACCGAGAAGTAGAGGCCGACACGCCACGAATGTTGTGAAATATTACGTCCGAGATGTTAGGTTTGCTTAGGTTAGGACATATAACGTTATATACGTACATAATGTTCCCACCAAGAAGTAGGGGCCGACACGCAAGGAATGTTGTGAAATATTACATCCGAGATGTTAGGTTGCCTTAGGTTAGGATATATAACGATATAGCTGCACATAATGTTCCCAACGAGAAGTAGGGGCCGACACGCAAGGAATGTTGTAGAATATAACGTCCGAGATGTTAGGTTGCCCTAGGATAGGATATATAACGTTATAGACGTATATAATGTTCCCACGGATAAGTAGGCCCCGACACGCAAGGAATGTTGTAAAATATTACATACGAGGTGTTAGGTTGCCTTAGGTTAGGGCACATAACGTTATAGACGTACATAATGTTCCCACCGAGAAGTAGAGGCCGACTCGCCACGAATGTTGTGAAATATTACATCCGAGATGTTAGGTTTGCTTAGGTTAGGACATGTAACGTTATATACGTACATAATGTTCCCACCAAGAAGTAGGGGCCGACACGCAAGGAATGTTGTAAAATATTACATCCGAGATGTTAGGTTGCCTTAGGTTAGAATATATAACGTTTTAGACGTACATAATGTTCCCACAGAGCAGTATGCGACGACACGCAAGGAATGTTGTAAAATATTACATCCGAGATGTTAGGCTGCCTTAGGTTAGGACATATTACGTTGTAGCTGCACATAATGTTCCCACCGAAAAGTAGGTGCCGACACGCCACGAATATTGTAAAATATTACATACGAGGTGTTAGGTTGCCTTAGGATAGGACATATAACGTTATAGACGTGCATAATGTTCCCACCGAGAAGTAGGGGCCGACACGCAAGGAATGTTGTAAGATATTACATCCGAGATGGTAGGTTGCCCTAGGATAGGACATATAACGTTATAGACGTATATAATGTTACCACCGAAAAGTAGGTGCCGACACGCCACGAATGTTGTAAAATATTACATACGAGGTGTTAGGTTGCCTTAGGTTAGGGCACATATCGTTATAGACGTACATATTGTTCCCACCGAGAAGTAGAGGCCGACACGCCACGAATGATGTGAAATATTACATCCGAGATGTTAGGTTTGCTTAGGATAGGACATATAACGTTATATACGTACATAATGTTCCCACCAAGAAGTAGGGGCCGACACGCCACGAATGTTGTAGAATATAACGTCCGAGATGTTAGGTTGCCCTAGGATAGGATATATAACGTTATAGACGTATATAATGTTCCCACTGAGAAGTAGGTGCCGACACGCAAGGAATGTTGGAAAATATTACATCCGAGATGTTAGGTTGCCTTACGTTAGGATATATAACGTTATAGACGTACATAATGTTCCCACCGAGAAGTAGAGGCCCACACGCCACGAATGTTGTAAAATATTACATACGAGGTGTTAGGTTGCCATAGGATAGGATATATAACGTTATATACGTACATAATGTTCCCACCAAGAAATAGGGGCCGACACGCAAGGAATGTTGTAAAATATTACATACGAGGTGTTAGGTTGCCTTAGGTTAGGGCACATAACGTTATAGACGTACATAATGTTCCCACCGAGAAGTAGAGGCCGATACGCCACGAATGTTGTGAAACATTACATCCGAGATGTTAGGTTTGCTTATGTTAGGACATATAACGTTATACACGTACATAATGTTCCCACCAAGAAGTAGGGGCCGACACGCAAGGATTGTTGTGAAATATTACATCCGAGATGTTAGGTTGCCTTAGGTTAGGATATATAACGATATAGCTGCACATAATGTTCCCAACGAGAAGTAGGGGCCGACACGCAAGGAATGTTGTAGAATATAACGTCCGAGATGTTAGGTTGCCCTAGGATAGGATATATAACGTTATAGACGTATATAATGTTCCCACCGAGAAGTAGGTGCCGACACGCAAGGAATGTTGGAAAATATTACATCCGAGATGTTAGGTTGCCTTACGTTAGGATATATAACGTTATAGACGTACATAATGTTCCCACCGAGAAGTAGAGGCCTACAGGACACGAATGTTGTAAAATATTACATACGAGGTGTTAGGTTGCCTTAGGTTAGGGCACATAACGTTATAGACGTACATAATGTTCCCACCGAGAAGTAGAGGCCGACACGCCACGAATGTTGTGAAATATTACGTCCGAGATGTTAGGTTTGCTTAGGTTAGGACATATAACGTTATATACGTACATAATGTTCCCACCAAGAAGTAGGGGCCGACACGCAAGGAATGTTGTAAAATATTACATCCGAGATGTTGGGTTGCCATAGGATAGAACATATAACGTTATAGACGTACATAATGTTACCACCGAGAAGTAGGTGCCGACACGCAAGGAATGCTGTAAAATATCACGTCCGAGATGTTATGTTGCCTTCGGTTAGGATATATAACGTTATAGAAGTATATAATGTTCCCACGGATAAGTAGGCCCCGACACGCAAGGAATGTTGTAAAATATTACATACGAGGTGTTAGGTTGCCTTAGGTTAGGGCACATAACGTTATAGACGTACATAATGTTCCCACCGAGAAGTAGAGGCCGAATCGCCACGAATGTTGTGAAATATTACATCCGAGATGTTAGGTTTGCTTAGGTTAGGACATGTAACGTTATATACGTACATAATGTTCCCACCAAGAAGTAGGGGCCGACACGCAAGGAATGTTGTAAAATATTACATCCGAGATGTTAGGTTGCCTTAGGTTAGAATATATAACGTTTTAGACGTACATAATGTTCCCACAGAGCAGTATGCGACGACACGCAAGGAATGTTGTAAAATATTACATCCGAGATGTTAGGCTGCCTTAGGTTAGGACATATTACGTTGTAGCTGCACATAATGTTCCCACCGAAAAGTAGGTGCCGACACGCCACGAATATTGTAAAATATTACATACGAGGTGTTAGGTTGCCTTAGGATAGGACATATAACGTTATAGACGTGCATAATGTTCCCACCGAGAAGTAGGGGCCGACACGCAAGGAATGTTGTAAGATATTACATCCGAGATGGTAGGTTGCCCTAGGATAGGACATATAACGTTATAGACGTATATAATGTTACCACCGAAAAGTAGGTGCCGACACGCCACGAATGTTGTAAAATATTACATACGAGGTGTTAGGTTGCCTTAGGTTAGGACATATAACGTTATAGACGTGCATAATGTTCCCACCGAGAAGTAGAGGCCTACACGCCACGAATGTTGTAAAATATGACATACGAGGTGTTAGGTTGCCTTAGGTTAGGGCACATATCGTTATAGACGTACATAATGTTCCCACCGAGAAGTAGAGGCCGACACGCCACGAATGTTGTGAAATATTACATCCGAGATGTTAGGTTTGCTTAGGTTAGGACATATAAAGTTATATACGTACATAATGTTGCCACCGAGAAGTAGAGGCCGACACGCCACGAATGTTGTGAAATATTACATCCGAGATGTTAGGTTTGATTAGGTTAGGACATATAACGTTACATACGTACATAATGTTCCCACAAAGAAGTAGGGGCCAACACGCAAGGAATGTTGTAAAATATTACATCGGAGATGTTAGGCTGCCTTAGGTTAGGACATATAACGTTATAGACGTATATAATGTTACCACCGAAAAGTAGGTGCCGACGCGCAAGGAATGCTGTAAAATATTACATCCGAGATGTTAGGTTCCCTTAGGATAGGATATATAACGTTATAGAAGTATATAATGTTCCCACGGATAAGTAGGTCCCGACACGCAAGGAATGTTGTAAAATATTACATACGAGGTGTTAGGTTGCCTTAGGTTAGGACATATACCGTTATAGACGTACATAATGTACCCACCGAGAAGTAGAGGCCCACACGCCACGAATGTTGTAAATTATTACATACGAGGTGTTAGGTTGCCTTACGTTAGGATATACAACGTTATAGACGTACATAATGTTCCCACCGAGAAGCAGAGGCCTACACGCCACGAATGTTGTAAAATATTACATACGAGGTGTTAGGTTGCCTTAGGTTAGGGCACATAACGTTATAGACGTACATAATGTTCCCACCGAGAAGTAGAGGCCGACACGCCACGAATGTTGTAAAATATTACATACGAGGTGTTAGGTTGCCTTAGCTTAGGACATATAACGTTATAGACGTGCATAATGTTCCCACCGAGAAGTAGAGGCCGACACGCCACGAATGTTGTGAAATATTACATCCGAGATGTTAGGTTTGCTTAGGTTAGGACATATAACGTTATAGACGTATATAATGTTCCCACCGAGAAGTAGAGGCCGACACGCCACGAATGTTGTGAAATATTACATCCGAGATGTTAGGTTTGCTTAGGGTAGGACATATAACGTTATATACGTACACAATGTTCCCACCAAGAAGTAGGGGCCGACACGCAAGGAATGTTGTAAAATATTAGATCCGAGATGTTAGGTTTGCTTAGGTTAGGACATATAACGTTACATACGTACATAATGTTCCCACAAAGAAGTAGGGGCCGACACGCAAGGAATGTTGTAAAATATTACATCCGAGATGTTAGGTTGCCTTAGGTTAGGATATATAACGATATAGCTGCACATAATGTTCCCACCGAAAAGTAGGTGCCGACACGCCACGAATGTTGTAAAATATTACATACGATGTGTTAGGTTGCCTTAGGTTAGGACATATAACGTTATAGACGTGCATAATGTTCCCACCGAGAAGTAGAGGCCGACACGCCACGAATGATGTGAAATATTACATACGAGGTGTAAGGTTGCCTTAGGTTAGGGCACATATCGTTATAGACGTACATAATGTTCCCACCGAGAAGTAGAGGCCGACACGCCACGAATGTTGTGAAATATTACATCCGAGATGTTAGGTTTGCTTAGGTTAGGACATATAACGTTATATACGTACATAATGTTGCCACCGAGAAGTAGAGGCCGACACGCCACGAATGTTGTGAAATATTACATCCGAGATGTTAGGTTTGCTTAGGTTAGGACATATAACGTTACATACGTACATAATGTTCCCACAAAGCAGTAGGGGCCAACACGCAAGGAATGTTGTAAAATATTACATCCGAGATGTTAGGTTGCCTTAGGTTAGGACATATAACGTTATAGACGTATATAATGTTACCACCGAAAAGTAGGTGCCGACGCGCAAGGAATGCTGTAAAATATTACATCCGAGATGTTAGGTTCCCTTAGGATACGACATATAACGTTATATACGTACATAATGTTCCCACCAAGAAGTAGGGGCCGACACGCCACGAATGTTGTAGAATATAACGTCCGAGATGTCATGTTGCCTTCGGTTAGGATATATAACGTTATAGAAGTGTATAATGTTCCCACGGATAAGTAGGAGCCGACACGCAAGTAATGTTGTAAAATATTACATCCGAGATGTTAGGTTGCCTTAGGTTAGTATATATAAGGTTATAGACGTATATAATATTCCCACGGAGCAGTATGCGCCGACACGCAAGGAATGTTGTAAAATATTACATCCGAGATGTTAGGCTGCCTTAGGTTAGGACATATTACGTTGTAGCTGCACATAATGTTCCCACCGAGATGTAGTGGCCGACACGCCACGAATGTTGTTAAATATTACATCCGAGGTGTTAGGTTGCCTTAGGATAGGACATATAACGTTATAGACGTGCATAATGTTCCCACCGAGAAGTAGGGGCCGACACGCAAGGAATGTTGTAAAATATTACATCCGAGATGTTAGGTTGCCCTAGGATAGGACATATAACGTTATAGACGTATATAATGTTACCACCGAAAAGTAGGAGCCGACACGCCACGAATGTTGTAAAATATTACATACGAGGTGTTAGGTTGCCTTAGGTTAGGACATATAACGTTATAGACGTGCATAATGTTCCCACCGAGAAGTAGAGGCCTACACGCCACGAATGTTGTAAAATATTACATACGAGGTGTTAGGTTGCCTTAGGTTAGGGCACATATCCTTATAGACGTACATAATGTTCCCACCGAGAAGTAGAGGCCGACACGCCACGAATGTTGTGAAATATTACATCCGAGATGTTAGGTTTGCTTAGGTTAGGACATATAACGTTATAGACGTATATAATGTTCCCACCGAGAAGTAGAGGCCGACACGCCACGAATGTTGTGAAATATTACATCCGAGATGTTAGGTTTGCTTAGGGTAGGACATATAACGTTATATACGTACACGATGTTCCCACCAAGAAGTAGGGGCCGACACGCAAGGAATGTTGTAAAATATTACATCCGAGAAGTTAGGTTTGCTTAGGTTAGGACATATAACGTTACATACGTACATAATGTTCCCACAAAGAAGTAGGGGCCGACACGCAAGGAATGTTGTAAAATATTACATCCGAGATGTTAGGTTGCCTTAGGTTAGGATATATAACGATATAGCTGCACATAATGTTCCCACCGAAAAGTAGGTGCCGACACGCCACGAATGTTGTAAAATATTACATACGATGTGTTAGGTTGCCTTAGGTTAGGACATATAACGTTATAGACGTGCATAATGTTCCCACCGAGAAGTAGAGGCCTACACGCCACGAATGTTGTAAAATATTACATACGAGGTGTTAGGTTGCCTTAGGTTAGGGCACATATCGTTATAGACGTACATATTGTTCCCACCGAGAAGTAGAGGCCGACACGCCACGAATGATGTGAAATATTACATCCGAGATGTTAGGTTTGCTTAGGATAGGACATATAACGTTATATACGTACATAATGTTCCCACCAAGAAGTAGGGGCCGACACGCCACGAATGTTGTAGAATATAACGTCCGAGATGTTAGGTTGCCCTAGGATAGGATATATAACGTTATAGACGTATATAATGTTCCCACTGAGAAGTAGGTGCCGACACGCAAGGAATGTTGGAAAATATTACATCCGAGATGTTAGGTTGCCTTACGTTAGGATATATAACGTTATAGACGTACATAATGTTCCCACCGAGAAGTAGAGGCCCACACGCCACGAATGTTGTAAAATATTACATACGAGGTGTTAGGTTGCCATAGGATAGGATATATAACGTTATATACGTACATAATGTTCCCACCAAGAAATAGGGGCCGACACGCAAGGAATGTTGTAAAATATTACATACGAGGTGTTAGGTTGCCTTAGGTTAGGGCACATAACGTTATAGACGTACATAATGTTCCCACCGAGAAGTAGAGGCCGATACGCCACGAATGTTGTGAAACATTACATCCGAGATGTTAGGTTTGCTTATGTTAGGACATATAACGTTATACACGTACATAATGTTCCCACCAAGAAGTAGGGGCCGACACGCAAGGAATGTTGTGAAATATTACATCCGAGATGTTAGGTTGCCTTAGGTTAGGATATATAACGATATAGCTGCACATAATGTTCCCAACGAGAAGTAGGGGCCGACACGCAAGGAATGTTGTAGAATATAACGTCCGAGATGTTAGGTTGCCCTAGGATAGGATATATAACGTTATAGACGTATATAATGTTCCCACCGAGAAGTAGGTGCCGACACGCAAGGAATGTTGGAAAATATTACATCCGAGATGTTAGGTTGCCTTACGTTAGGATATATAACGTTATAGACATACATAATGTTCCCACCGAGAAGTAGAGGCCTACAGGACGCGAATGTTGTAAAATATTACATACGAGGTGTTAGGTTGCCTTAGGTTAGGGCACATAACGTTATAGACGTACATAATGTTCCCACCGAGAAGTAGAGGCCGACACGCCACGAATGTTGTGAAATATTACGTCCGAGATGTTAGGTTTGCTTAGGTTAGGACATATAACGTTATATACGTACATAATGTTCCCACCAAGAAGTAGGGGCCGACACGCAAGGAATGTTGTGAAATATTACATCCGAGATGTTAGGTTGCCTTAGGTTAGGATATATAACGATATAGCTGCACATAATGTTCCCAACGAGAAGTAGGGGCCGACACGCAAGGAATGTTGTAGAATATAACGTCCGAGATGTTAGGTTGCCCTAGGATAGGATATATAACGTTATAGACGTATATAATGTTCCCACGGATAAGTAGGCCCCGACACGCAAGGAATGTTGTAAAATATTACATACGAGGTGTTAGGTTGCCTTAGGTTAGGGCACATAACGTTATAGACGTACATAATGTTCCCACCGAGAAGTAGAGGCCGACTCGCCACGAATGTTGTGAAATATTACATCCGAGATGTTAGGTTTGCTTAGGTTAGGACATGTAACGTTATATACGTACATAATGTTCCCACCAAGAAGTAGGGGCCGACACGCAAGGAATGTTGTAAAATATTACATCCGAGATGTTAGGTTGCCTTAGGTTAGAATATATAACGTTTTAGACGTACATAATGTTCCCACAGAGCAGTATGCGACGACACGCAAGGAATGTTGTAAAATATTACATCCGAGATGTTAGGCTGCCTTAGGTTAGGACATATTACGTTGTAGCTGCACATAATGTTCCCACCGAAAAGTAGGTGCCGACACGCCACGAATATTGTAAAATATTACATACGAGGTGTTAGGTTGCCTTAGGATAGGACATATAACGTTATAGACGTGCATAATGTTCCCACCGAGAAGTAGGGGCCGACACGCAAGGAATGTTGTAAGATATTACATCCGAGATGGTAGGTTGCCCTAGGATAGGACATATAACGTTATAGACGTATATAATGTTACCACCGAAAAGTAGGTGCCGACACGCCACGAATGTTGTAAAATATTACATACGAGGTGTTAGGTTGCCTTAGGTTAGGGCACATATCGTTATAGACGTACATATTGTTCCCACCGAGAAGTAGAGGCCGACACGCCACGAATGATGTGAAATATTACATCCGAGATGTTAGGTTTGCTTAGGATAGGACATATAACGTTATATACGTACATAATGTTCCCACCAAGAAGTAGGGGCCGACACGCCACGAATGTTGTAGAATATAACGTCCGAGATGTTAGGTTGCCCTAGGATAGGATATATAACGTTATAGACGTATATAATGTTCCCACTGAGAAGTAGGTGCCGACACGCAAGGAATGTTGGAAAATATTACATCCGAGATGTTAGGTTGCCTTACGTTAGGATATATAACGTTATAGACGTACATAATGTTCCCACCGAGAAGTAGAGGCCCACACGCCACGAATGTTGTAAAATATTACATACGAGGTGTTAGGTTGCCATAGGATAGGATATATAACGTTATATACGTACATAATGTTCCCACCAAGAAATAGGGGCCGACACGCAAGGAATGTTGTAAAATATTACATCCGAGATGTTAGGTTGCCTTAGGTTAGGATATATAACGATATAGCTGCACATAATGTTCCCACCGAAAAGTAGGTGCCGACACGCCACGAATGTTGTAAAATATTACATACGATGTGTTAGGTTGCCTTAGGTTAGGACATATAACGTTATAGACGTGCATAATGTTCCCACCGAGAAGTAGAGGCCGACACGCCACGAATGATGTGAAATATTACATACGAGGTGTAAGGTTGCCTTAGGTTAGGGCACATATCGTTATAGACGTACATAATGTTCCCACCGAGAAGTAGAGGCCGACACGCCACGAATGTTGTGAAATATTACATCCGAGATGTTAGGTTTGCTTAGGTTAGGACATATAATGTTATATACGTACATAATGTTGCCACCGAGAAGTAGAGGCCGACACGCCACGAATGTTGTGAAATATTACATCCGAGATGTTAGGTTTGCTTAGGTTAGGACATATAACGTTACATACGTACATAATGTTCCCACAAAGCAGTACGGGCCAACACGCAAGGAATGTTGTAAAATATTACATCCGAGATGTTAGGTTGCCTTAGGTTAGGACATATAACGTTATAGACGTATATAATGTTACCACCGAAAAGTAGGTGCCGACGCGCAAGGAATGCTGTAAAATATTACATCCGAGATGTTAGGTTCCCTTAGGATACGACATATAACGTTATATACGTACATAATGTTCCCACCAAGAAGTAGGGGCCGACACGCCACGAATGTTGTAGAATATAACGTCCGAGATGTTATGTTGCCTTCGGTTAGGATATATAACGTTATAGAAGTGTATAATGTTCCCACGGATAAGTAGGAGCCGACACGCAAGTAATGTTGTAAAATATTACATCCGAGATGTTAGGTTGCCTTAGGTTAGTATATATAAGGTTATAGACGTATATAATATTCCCACGGAGCAGTATGCGCCGACACGCAAGGAATGTTGTAAAATATTACATCCGAGATGTTAGGTTGCCTTAGGTTAGGACATATTACGTTGTAGCTGCACATAATGTTCCCACCGAGATGTAGTGGCCGACACGCCACGAATGTTGTTAAATATTACATCCGAGGTGTTAGGTTGCCTTAGGATAGGACATATAACGTTATAGACGTGCATAATGTTCCCACCGAGAAGTAGGGGCCGACACGCAAGGAATGTTGTAAAATATTACATCCGAGATGTTAGGTTGCCCTAGGATAGGACATATAACGTTATAGACGTATATAATGTTACCACCGAAAAGTAGGAGCCGACACGCCACGAATGTTGTAAAATATTACATACGAGGTGTTAGGTTGCCTTAGGTTAGGACATATAACGTTATAGACGTGCATAATGTTCCCACCGAGAAGTAGAGGCCTACACGCCACGAATGTTGTAAAATATTACATACGAGGTGTTAGGTTGCCTTAGGTTAGGGCACATATCCTTATAGACGTACATAATGTTCCCACCGAGAAGTAGAGGCCGACACGCCACGAATGTTGTGAAATATTACATCCGAGATGTTAGGTTTGCTTAGGTTAGGACATATAACGTTATAGACGTATATAATGTTCCCACCGAGAAGTAGAGGCCGACACGCCACGAATGTTGTGAAATATTACATCCGAGATGTTAGGTTTGCTTAGGGTAGGACATATAACGTTATATACGTACACGATGTTCCCACCAAGAAGTAGGGGCCGACACGCAAGGAATGTTGTAAAATATTACATCCGAGAAGTTAGGTTTGCTTAGGTTAGGACATATAACGTTACATACGTACATAATGTTCCCACAAAGAAGTAGGGGCCGACACGCAAGGAATGTTGTAAAATATTACATCCGAGATGTTAGGTTGCCTTAGGTTAGGATATATAACGATATAGCTGCACATAATGTTCCCACCGAAAAGTAGGTGCCGACACGCCACGAATGTTGTAAAATATTACATACGATGTGTTAGGTTGCCTTAGGTTAGGACATATAACGTTATAGACGTGCATAATGTTCCCACCGAGAAGTAGAGGCCTACACGCCACGAATGTTGTAAAATATTACATACGAGGTGTTAGGTTGCCTTAGGTTAGGGCACATATCGTTATAGACGTACATATTGTTCCCACCGAGAAGTAGAGGCCGACACGCCACGAATGATGTGAAATATTACATCCGAGATGTTAGGTTTGCTTAGGATAGGACATATAACGTTATATACGTACATAATGTTCCCACCAAGAAGTAGGGGCCGACACGCCACGAATGTTGTAGAATATAACGTCCGAGATGTTAGGTTGCCCTAGGATAGGATATATAACGTTATAGACGTATATAATGTTCCCACTGAGAAGTAGGTGCCGACACGCAAGGAATGTTGGAAAATATTACATCCGAGATGTTAGGTTGCCTTACGTTAGGATATATAACGTTATAGACGTACATAATGTTCCCACCGAGAAGTAGAGGCCTACACGCCACGAATGTTGTAAAATATTACATACGAGGTGTTAGGTTGCCTTAGGTTAGGGCACATATCGTTATAGACGTACATAATGTTCCCACCGAGAAGTAGAGGCCGACACGCCACGAATGTTGTGAAATATTACATCCGAGATGTTAGGTTGCCCTAGGATAGGACATATAACGTTATGAGCCGTATATAATGTTCCCACCGAGAAGTAAGGGCCGACACGAAAGGAATGTTGTAAGATATTACATCCGAGATGTTAGGTTGCCCTAGGATAGAACATATAACGTTATAGCCGTATATAATGTTACCACCGAAAACTAGGTGCCGACACGCCACGAATAATGTAAAATATTACATACCAGGTGTTATGTTGCCTTAGGATAGGACATATAACGTTATAGACGTGCATAATGTTCCCACCGAGAAGTAGGGGCCGACACGCAAGGAATGTTGTAAAATATTACATCCGAGATGTTAGGTTGCCCTAGGATAGGACATATAACGTTATAGACGTATATAATGTTACCACCGAAAAGTAGGTGCCGACACGCCACGAATGTTGTAAAATATTACATACGAGGTGTTAGGTTGCCTTAGGTTAGGGCACATATCGTTATAGACGTACATAATGTTCCCACCGAGAAGTAGAGGCCGACACGCCACGAATGTTGTGAAATATTACATCCGAGATGTTAGGTTTGCTTACGTTAGGACATATAACGTTATATACGTACATAATATTGCCACCGAGAAGTAGAGGCCTACACGCCACGAATGTTGTAAAATATTACATACGAGGTGTTAGGTTGCCTTAGGTTAGGGCACATAACGTTATAGACGTACATAATGTTCCCACCGAGAAGTAGAGGCCGACACGCCACGAATGTTGTGAAATATTACGTCCGAGATGTTAGGTTTGCTTAGGTTAGGACATATAACGTTATATACGTACATAATGTTGGCACCGAGAAGTAGAGGCCGACACGCCACGAATGTTGTGAAATATTACATCCGAGATGTTAGGATGCCTTAGGTTAGGGCACATAACGTTATAGACGTACATAATGTTCCCACCGAGAAGTAGAGGCCGACACGCCACGAATGTTGTGAAACATTACATCCGAGATGTTAGGTTTGCTTATGTTAGGACATATAACGTTATATACGTACATAATGTTCCCACCAAGAAGTAGGGGCCGACACGCAAGGAATGTTGTAAAATATTACATCCGAGATGTTAGGTTGCCCTAGGATAGAACATATAACGTTATAGACGCACATAATGTTCCCACCGAGAAGTAGGTGCCGACACGCAAGGAATGTTGGAAAATATTAAATCCGAGATGTTAGGTTGCCTTACGTTAGGATATATAACGTTATAGAAATACATAATGTTCCCACCGAGAAGTAGGTGCCTACACGCCACGAATGTTGTAAAATATTACATACGATGTGTTAGGTTGCCTTAGGTTAGGGCACGTAACGTTATAGACGTATATAATGTTACCACCGAGAAGTAGAGGCCGACGCGCAAGGAATGCTGTAAAATATTACATCCGAGATGTTAGGTTCCCTTAGGATAGGACATATAACGTTATATACGTACATAATGTTCCCACCAAGAAGTAGGGGCCGACACGCCACGAATGTTGTAGAATATAAGGCCCGAGATGTTAGGTTGCCCTAGGATAGGATATATAACGTTATAGACGTATATAATGTTACCACCGAAAAGTAGGTGCCGACGCGCAAGGAATGCTGTAAAATATTACATCCGAGATGTTATGTTGCCTTCGGTTAGGATATATAACGTTATAGAAGTATAGTATGTTCCCACGGATAAGTAGGACCCGACACGCAAGGAATGTTGTAAAATATTACATACGAGGTGTTAGGTTGCCTTAGGATAGGACATATAACGTTATAGACGTGCATAATGTTCCCACCGAGAAGTAGGGGCCGACATGCAAGGAATGTTGTAAGATATTACATCCGAGATGGTAGGTTGCCCTAGGATAGGACATGTAACGTTATAGACGTATATAATGTTACCACCGAAAAGTAGGTGCCGACACGCCACGAATGTTGTAAAATATTACATACGAGGTGTTAGGTTGCCTTAGGTTAGGACATATAACGTTATAGACGTGCATAATGTTCCCACCGAGAAGTAGAGGCCTACACGCCACGAATGTTGTAAAATATTACATACGAGGTGTTAGGTTGCCTTAGGTTAGGGCACATATCGTTATAGACGTACATAATGTTCCCACCGAGAAGTAGAGGCCGACACGCCACGAATGTTGTGAAATATTACATCCGAGATGTTAGGTTTGCTTAGGTTAGGACATATAAAGTTATATACGTACATAATGTTGCCACCGAGAAGTAGAGGCCGACACGCCACGAATGTTGTGAAATATTACATCCGAGATGTTAGGTTTGATTAGGTTAGGACATATAACGTTACATACGTACATAATGTTCCCACAAAGAAGTAGGGGCCAACACGCAAGGAATGTTGTAAAATATTACATCCGAGATGTTAGGTTGCCTTAGGTTAGGACATATAACGTTATAGACGTATATAATGTTACCACCGAAAAGTAGGTGCCGACGCGCAAGGAATGCTGTAAAATATTACATCCGAGATGTTAGGTTCCCTTAGGATAGGATATATAACGTTATAGAAGTATATAATGTTCCCACGGATAAGTAGGCCCCGACACGCAAGGAATGTTGTAAAATATTACATACGAGGTGTTAGGTTGCCTTAGGTTAGGACATATACCGTTATAGACGTACATAATGTACCCACCGAGAAGTAGGGGCCGACACGCAAGGAATGTTGTAAAATATTACATCCGAGAAGTTAGGTTTGCTTAGGTTAGGACATATAACGTTACATACGTACATAATGTTCCCACAAAGAAGTAGGGGCCGACACGCAAGGAATGTTGTAAAATATTACATCCGAGATGTTAGGTTGCCTTAGGTTAGGATATATAACGATATAGCTGCACATAATGTTCCCACCGAAAAGTAGGTGCCGACACGCCACGAATGTTGTAAAATATTACATACGATGTGTTAGGTTGCCTTATGTTAGGACATATAACGTTATAGACGTGCATAATGTTCCCACCGAGAAGTAGAGGCCTACACGCCACGAATGTTGTAAAATATTACATACGAGGTGTTAGGTTGCCTTAGGTTAGGGCACATATCGTTATAGACGTACATATTGTTCCCACCGAGAAGTAGAGGCCGACACGCCACGAATGATGTGAAATATTACATCCGAGATGTTAGGTTTGCTTAGGATAGGACATATAACGTTATATACGTACATAATGTTCCCACCAAGAAGTAGGGGCCGACACGCAAGGAATGTTGTAAAATATTACATCCGAGATGTTAGGTTGCCCTAGGATAGGACATATAACGTTATAGACGTATATAATGTTACCACCGAAAAGTAGGAGCCGACACGCCACGAATGTTGTAAAATATTACATACGAGGTGTTAGGTTGCCTTAGGGTAGGACATATAACGTTATAGACGTGCATAATGTTCCCACCGAGAAGTAGAGGCCTACACGCCACGAATGTTGTAAAATATTACATACGAGGTGTTAGGTTGCCTTAGGTTAGGGCACATATCCTTATAGACGTACATAATGTTCCCACCGAGAAGTAGCGGCCGACACGCCACGAATGTTGTGAAATATTACATCCGAGATGTTAGGTTTGCTTAGGTTAGGACATATAACGTTATAGACGTATATAATGTTCCCACCGAGAAGTAGAGGCCGACACGCCACGAATGTTGTGAAATATTACATCCGAGATGTTAGGTTTGCTTAGGGTAGGACATATAACGTTATATACGTACACGATGTTCCCACCAAGAAGTAGGGGCCGACACGCAAGGCATGTTGTAAAATATTACATCCGAGAAGTTAGGTTTGCTTAGGTTAGGACATATAACGTTACATACGTACATAATGTTCCCACAAAGAAGTAGGGGCCGACACGCAAGGAATGTTGTAAAATATTACATCCGAGATGTTAGGTTGCCTTAGGTTAGGATATATAACGATATAGCTGCACATAATGTTCCCACCGAAAAGTAGGTGCCGACACGCCACGAATGTTGTAAAATATTACATACGATGTGTTAGGTTGCCTTAGGTTAGGACATATAACGTTATAGACGTGCATAATGTTCCCACCGAGAAGTAGAGGCCTACACGCCACGAATGTTGTAAAATATTACATACGAGGTGTTAGGTTGCCTTAGGTTAGGGCACATATCGTTATAGACGTACATATTGTTCCCACCGAGAAGTAGAGGCCGACACGCCACGAATGATGTGAAATATTACATCCGAGATGTTAGGTTTGCTTAGGATAGGACATATAACGTTATATACGTACATAATGTTCCCACCAAGAAGTAGGGGCCGACACGCCACGAATGTTGTAGAATATAACGTCCGAGATGTTAGGTTGCCCTAGGATAGGATATATAACGTTATAGACGTATATAATGTTCCCACTGAGAAGTAGGTGCCGACACGCAAGGAATGTTGGAAAATATTACATCCGAGATGTTAGGTTGCCTTACGTTAGGATATATAACGTTATAGACGTACATAATGTTCCCACCGAGAAGTAGAGGCCTACACGCCACGAATGTTGTAAAATATTACATACGAGGTGTTAGGTTGCCTTAGGTTAGGGCACATATCGTTATAGACGTACATAATGTTCCCACCGAGAAGTAGAGGCCGACACGCCACGAATGTTGTGAAATATTACATCCGAGATGTTAGGTTGCCCTAGGATAGGACATATAACGTTATGAGCCGTATATAATGTTCCCACCGAGAAGTAAGGGCCGACACGAAAGGAATGTTGTAAGATATTACATCCGAGATGTTAGGTTGCCCTAGGATAGAACATATAACGTTATAGCCGTATATAATGTTACCACCGAAAACTAGGTGCCGACACGCCACGAATAATGTAAAATATTACATACCAGGTGTTATGTTGCCTTAGGATAGGACATATAACGTTATAGACGTGCATAATGTTCCCACCGAGAAGTAGGGGCCGACACGCAAGGAATGTTGTAAAATATTACATCCGAGATGTTAGGTTGCCCTAGGATAGGACATATAACGTTATAGACGTATATAATGTTACCACCGAAAAGTAGGTGCCGACACGCCACGAATGTTGTAAAATATTACATACGAGGTGTTAGGTTGCCTTAGGTTAGGGCACATATCGTTATAGACGTACATAATGTTCCCACCGAGAAGTAGAGGCCGACACGCCACGAATGTTGTGAAATATTACATCCGAGATGTTAGGTTTGCTTACGTTAGGACATATAACGTTATATACGTACATAATATTGCCACCGAGAAGTAGAGGCCTACACGCCACGAATGTTGTAAAATATTACATACGAGGTGTTAGGTTGCCTTAGGTTAGGGCACATAACGTTATAGACGTACATAATGTTCCCACCGAGAAGTAGAGGCCGACACGCCACGAATGTTGTGAAATATTACGTCCGAGATGTTAGGTTTGCTTAGGTTAGGACATATAACGTTATATACGTACATAATGTTGGCACCGAGAAGTAGAGGCCGACACGCCACGAATGTTGTGAAATATTACATCCGAGATGTTAGGATGCCTTAGGTTAGGGCACATAACGTTATAGACGTACATAATGTTCCCACCGAGAAGTAGAGGCCGACACGCCACGAATGTTGTGAAACATTACATCCGAGATGTTAGGTTTGCTTATGTTAGGACATATAACGTTATATACGTACATAATGTTCCCACCAAGAAGTAGGGGCCGACACGCAAGGAATGTTGTAAAATATTACATCCGAGATGTTAGGTTGCCCTAGGATAGAACATATAGCGTTATAGACGCACATAATGTTCCCACCGAGAAGTAGGTGCCGACACGCAAGGAATGTTGGAAAATATTAAATCCGAGATGTTAGGTTGCCTTACGTTAGGATATATAACGTTATAGAAATACATAATGTTCCCACCGAGAAGTAGGTGCCTACACGCCACGAATGTTGTAAAATATTACATACGATGTGTTAGGTTGCCTTAGGTTAGGGCACGTAACGTTATAGACGTATATAATGTTACCACCGAGAAGTAGAGGCCGACGCGCAAGGAATGCTGTAAAATATTACATCCGAGATGTTAGGTTCCCTTAGGATAGGACATATAACGTTATATACGTACATAATGTTCCCACCAAGAAGTAGGGGCCGACACGCCACGAATGTTGTAGAATATAAGGCCCGAGATGTTAGGTTGCCCTAGGATAGGATATATAACGTTATAGACGTATATAATGTTACCACCGAAAAGTAGGTGCCGACGCGCAAGGAATGCTGTAAAATATTACATCCGAGATGTTATGTTGCCTTCGGTTAGGATATATAACGTTATAGAAGTATAGTATGTTCCCACGGATAAGTAGGACCCGACACGCAAGGAATGTTGTAAAATATTACATACGAGGTGTTAGGTTGCCTTAGGATAGGACATATAACGTTATAGACGTGCATAATGTTCCCACCGAGAAGTAGGGGCCGACATGCAAGGAATGTTGTAAGATATTACATCCGAGATGGTAGGTTGCCCTAGGATAGGACATATAACGTTATAGACGTATATAATGTTACCACCGAAAAGTAGGTGCCGACACGCCACGAATGTTGTAAAATATTACATACGAGGTGTTAGGTTGCCTTAGGTTAGGACATATAACGTTATAGACGTGCATAATGTTCCCACCGAGAAGTAGAGGCCTACACGCCACGAATGTTGTAAAATATTACATACGATGTGTTAGGTTGCCTTAGGTTAGGGCACATATCGTTATAGACGTACATAATGTTCCCACCGAGAAGTAGAGGCCGACACGCCACGAATGTTGTGAAATATTACATCCGAGATGTTAGGTTTGCTTAGGTTAGGACATATAAAGTTATATACGTACATAATGTTGCCACCGAGAAGTAGAGGCCGACACGCCACGAATGTTGTGAAATATTACATCCGAGATGTTAGGTTTGATTAGGTTAGGACATATAACGTTACATACGTACATAATGTTCCCACAAAGAAGTAGGGGCCAACACGCAAGGAATGTTGTAAAATATTACATCCGAGATGTTAGGTTGCCTTAGGTTAGGACATATAACGTTATAGACGTATATAATGTTACCACCGAAAAGTAGGTGCCGACGCGCAAGGAATGCTGTAAAATATTACATCCGAGATGTTAGGTTCCCTTAGGATAGGATATATAACGTTATAGAAGTATATAATGTTCCCACGGATAAGTAGGCCCCGACACGCAAGGAATGTTGTAAAATATTACATACGAGGTGTTAGGTTGCCTTAGGTTAGGACATATACCGTTATAGACGTACATAATGTACCCACCGAGAAGTAGGGGCCGACACGCAAGGAATGTTGTAAAATATTACATCCGAGAAGTTAGGTTTGCTTAGGTTAGGACATATAACGTTACATACGTACATAATGTTCCCACAAAGAAGTAGGGGCCGACACGCAAGGAATGTTGTAAAATATTACATCCGAGATGTTAGGTTGCCTTAGGTTAGGATATATAACGATATAGCTGCACATAATGTTCCCACCGAAAAGTAGGTGCCGACACGCCACGAATGTTGTAAAATATTACATACGATGTGTTAGGTTGCCTTATGTTAGGACATATAACGTTATAGACGTGCATAATGTTCCCACCGAGAAGTAGAGGCCTACACGCCACGAATGTTGTAAAATATTACATACGAGGTGTTAGGTTGCCTTAGGTTAGGGCACATATCGTTATAGACGTACATATTGTTCCCACCGAGAAGTAGAGGCCGACACGCCACGAATGATGTGAAATATTACATCCGAGATGTTAGGTTTGCTTAGGATAGGACATATAACGTTATATACGTACATAATGTTCCCACCAAGAAGTAGGGGCCGACACGCAAGGAATGTTGTAAAATATTACATCCGAGATGTTAGGTTGCCCTAGGATAGGACATATAACGTTATAGACGTATATAATGTTCCCACCGAGAAGTAGAGGCCGACACGCCACGAATGTTGTGAAATATTACATCCGAGATGTTAGGTTTGCTTAGGGTAGGACATATAACGTTATATACGTACACCATGTTCCCACCAAGAAGTAGGGGCCGACACGCAAGGAATGTTGTAAAATATTACATCCGAGAAGTTAGGTTTGCTTAGGTTAGGACATATAACGTTACATACGTACATAATGTTCCCACAAAGAAGTAGGGGCCGACACGCAAGGAATGTTGTAAAATATTACATCCGAGATGTTAGGTTGCCTTAGGTTAGGATATATAA
Source organism: Xylocopa violacea (assembly GCA_963969225.1). Lineage (NCBI taxonomy): Eukaryota > Metazoa > Arthropoda > Insecta > Hymenoptera > Apidae > Xylocopa > Xylocopa violacea. The sequence goes on along the minus strand of CAXAJV010001295.1, from coordinate 917,325 downwards.
CGATATAGCTGCACATAATGTTCCCACCGAAAAGTAGGTGCCGACACGCCACGAATGTTGTAAAATATGACATACGATGTGTTAGGTTGCCTTAGGTTAGGACATATAACGTTATAGACGTGCATAATGTTCCCACCGAGAAGTAGAGGCCTACACGCCACGAATGTTGTAAAATATTACATACGAGGTGTTAGGTTGCCTTAGGTTAGGGCACATATCGTTATAGACGTACATATTGTTCCCACCGAGAAGTAGAGGCCGACACGCCACGAATGATGTGAAATATTACATCCGAGATGTTAGGTTTGCTTAGGATAGGACATATAACGTTATATACGTACATAATGTTCCCACCAAGAAGTAGGGGCCGACACGCAACGAATGTTGTAGAATATAACGTCCGAGATGTTAGGTTGCCCTAGGATAGGATATATAACGTTATAGACGTATATAATGTTCCCACTGAGAAGTAGGTGCCGACACGCAAGGAATGTTGGAAAATATTACATCCGAGATGTTAGGTTGCCTTACGTTAGGATATATAACGTTATAGACGTACATAATGTTCCCACCGAGAAGTAGAGGCCTACACGCCACGAATGTTGTAAAATATTACATACGAGGTGTTAGGTTGCCTTAGGTTAGGGCACATATCGTTATAGACGTACATAATGTTCCCACCGAGAAGTAGAGGCCGACACGCCACGAATGTTGTGAAATATTACATCCGAGATGTTAGGTTGCCCTAGGATAGGACATATAACGTTATGAGCCGTATATAATGTTCCCACCGAGAAGTAGGGGCCGACACGAAAGGAATGTTGTAAAATATTACATCCGAGATGTTAGGTTGCCCTAGGATAGAACATATAACGTTATAGCCGTATATAATGTTACCACCGAAAAGTAGGTGCCGACACGCCACGAATAATGTAAAATATTACATACCAGGTGTTAGGTTGCCTTAGGATAGGACATATAACGTTATAGACGTGCATAATGTTCCCACCGAGAAGTAGGGGCCGACACGCAAGGAATGTCGTAAAATATTACGTCCGAGATGTTAGGTTGCCCTAGGATAGGACATATAACGTTATAGACGTATATAATGTTACCACCGAAAAGTCGGTGCCGACACGCCACGAATGTTGTAAAATATTACATACGAGGTGTTAGGTTGCCTTAGGTTAGGACATATAACGTTATAGACGTGCATAATGTTCCCACCAAGAAGTAGGGGCCGACACGCCACGAATGTTGTAGAATATAACGTCCGAGATGTTAGGTTGCCCTAGGATAGGATATATAACGTTATAGACGTATATAATGTTCCCACTGAGAAGTAGGTGCCGACACGCAAGGAATGTTGGAAAATATTACATCCGAGATGTTAGGTTGCCTTACGTTAGGATATATAACGTTATAGACGTACATAATGTTCCCACCGAGAAGTAGAGGCCTACACGCCACGAATGTTGTAAAATATTACATACGAGGTGTTAGGTTGCCTTAGGTTAGGGCACATATCGTTATAGACGTACATAATGTTCCCACCGAGAAGTAGAGGCCGACACGCTACGAATGTTGTGAAATATTACATCCGAGATGTTAGGTTGCCCTAGGATAGGACATATAACGTTATGAGCCGTATATAATGTTCCCACCGAGAAGTAGGGGCCGACACGAAAGGAATGTTGTAAAATATTACATCCGAGATGTTAGGTTGCCCTAGGATAGAACATATAACGTTATAGCCGTATATAATGTTACCACCGAAAAGTAGGTGCCGACACGCCACGAATATTCTAAAATATTACATACCAGGTGTTAGGTTGCCTTAGGATAGGACATATAACGTTATAGACGTGCATAATGTTCCCACCGAGAAGTAGGGGCCGACACGCAAGGAATGTTGTAAAATATTACATCCGAGATGTTAGGTTGCCCTAGGATAGGACATATAACGTTATAGACGTATATAATGTTCTCACCAAGAAGTAGGTGCCGACACGCCACGAATGTTGTAAAATATTACATACGAGGTGTTAGGTTGCCTTAGGTTAGGACATATAACGTTATAGACGTGCATAATGTTCCCACCGAGAAGTAGAGGCCTACACGCCACGAATGTTGTAAAATATTACATACGAGGTGTTAGGTTGCCTTAGGTTAGGGCACATATCGTTATAGACGTACATAATGTTCCCACCGAGAAGTAGAGGCCGACACGCCACGAATGTTGTGAAATATTACATCCGAGATGTTAGGTTTGCTTAGGTTAGGACATATAACGTTATATACGTACATAATGTTGCCACCGAGAAGTAGGGGCCAACACGCAAGGAATGTTGTAAAATATTACATCCGAGATGTTAGGTTGCCTTAGGTTAGGACATATAACGTTATAGACGTACATAATGTTACCACCGAAAAGTAGGGGCCAACACGCAAGGAATGTTGTAAAATATTACATCCGAGATGTTAGGTTCCCTTAGGATAGGACATATAACGTTATATACGTACATAGTGTTGCCACCGAGAAGTAGATGCCGACACGCCACGAATGTTGTGAAATATTACATCCGAGATGTTAGGTTTGCTTAGGTTAGGACATATAACGTTACATACGTACATAATGTTCTCACCAAGAAGTAGGGGCCGACACGCCACGAATGTTGTAGAATATAACGTCCGAGATGTTAGGTTGCCCTAGGATAGGATATATAACGTTATAGACGTATATAATGTTCCCACTGAGAAGTAGGTGCCGACACGCAAGGAATGTTGGAAAATATTACATCCGAGATGTTAGGTTGCCTTACGTTAGGATATATAACGTTATAGACGTACATAATGTTCCCACCGAGAAGTAGAGGCCTACACGCCACGAATGTTGTAAAATATTACATACGAGGTGTTAGGTTGCCTTAGGTTAGGGCACATATCGTTATAGACGTACATAATGTTCCCACCGAGAAGTAGAGGCCGACACGCCACGAATGTTGTGAAATATTACATCCGAGATGTTAGGTTGCCCTAGGATAGGACATATAACGTTATGAGCCGTATATAATGTTCCCACCGAGAAGTAGGGGCCGACACGAAAGGAATGTTGTAAAATATTACATCCGAGATGTTAGGTTGCCCTAGGATAGAACATATAACGTTATAGCCGTATATAATGTTACCACCGAAAAGTAGGTGCCGACACGCCACGAATAATGTAAAATATTACATACCAGGTGTTAGGTTGCCTTAGGATAGGACATATAACGTTATAGACGTGCATAATGTTCCCACCGAGAAGTAGGGGCCGACACGCAAGGAATGTCGTAAAATATTACGTCCGAGATGTTAGGTTGCCCTAGGATAGGACATATAACGTTATAGACGTATATAATGTTACCACCGAAAAGTAGGTGCCGACACGCCACGAATGTTGTAAAATATTACATACGAGGTGTTAGGTTGCCTTAGGTTAGGACATATAACGTTATAGACGTGCATAATGTTCCCACCAAGAAGTAGGGGCCGACACGCCACGAATGTTGTAGAATATAACGTCCGAGATGTTAGGTTGCCCTAGGATAGGATATATAACGTTATAGACGTATATAATGTTCCCACTGAGAAGTAGGTGCCGACACGCAAGGAATGTTGGAAAATATTACATCCGAGATGTTAGGTTGCCTTACGTTAGGATATATAACGTTATAGACGTACATAATGTTCCCACCGAGAAGTAGAGGCCTACACGCCACGAATGTTGTAAAATATTACATACGAGGTGTTAGGTTGCCTTAGGTTAGGGCACATATCGTTATAGACGTACATAATGTTCCCACCGAGAAGTAGAGGCCGACACGCCACGAATGTTGTGAAATATTACATCCGAGATGTTAGGTTGCCCTAGGATAGGACATATAACGTTATGAGCCGTATATAATGTTCCCACCGAGAAGTAGGGGCCGACACGAAAGGAATGTTGTAAAATATTACATCCGAGATGTTAGGTTGCCCTAGGATAGAACATATAACGTTATAGCCGTATATAATGTTACCACCGAAAAGTAGGTGCCGACACGCCACGAATATTCTAAAATATTACATACCAGGTGTTAGGTTGCCTTAGGATAGGACATATAACGTTATAGACGTGCATAATGTTCCCACCGAGAAGTAGGGGCCGACACGCAAGGAATGTTGTAAAATATTACATCCGAGATGTTAGGTTGCCCTAGGATAGGACATATAACGTTATAGACGTATATAATGTTACCACCGAAAAGTAGGTGCCGACACGCCACGAATGTTGTAAAATATTACATACGAGGTGTTAGGTTGCCTTAGGTTAGGACATATAACGTTATAGACGTGCATAATGTTCCCACCGAGAAGTAGAGGCCTACACGCCACGAATGTTGTAAAATATTACATACGAGGTGTTAGGTTGCCTTAGGTTAGGGCACATATCGTTATAGACGTACATAATGTTCCCACCGAGAAGTAGAGGCCGACACGCCACGAATGTTGTCAAATATTACATCCGAGATGTTAGGTTTGCTTAGGTTAGGACATATAAAGTTATATACGTACATAATGTTGCCACCGAGAAGTAGAGGCCGACACGCCACGAATGTTGTGAAATATTACATCCGAGATGTTAGGTTTGATTAGGTTAGGACATATAACGTTACATACGTACATAATGTTCCCACAAAGAAGTAGGGGCCAACACGCAAGGAATGTTGTAAAATATTACATCCGAGATGTTAGGTTGCCTTAGGTTAGGACATATAACGTTATAGACGTATATAATGTTACCACCGAAAAGTAGGTGCCGACGCGCAAGGAATGCTGTAAAATATTACATCCGAGATGTTAGGTTCCCTTAGGATAGGATATATAACGTTATAGAAGTATATAATGTTCCCACGGATAAGTAGGCCCCGACACGCAAGGAATGTTGTAAAATATTACATACGAGGTGTTAGGTTGCCTTAGGTTAGGACATATACCGTTATAGACGTACATAATGTACCCACCGAGAAGTAGAGGCCCACACGCCACGAATGTTGTAAATTATTACATACGAGGTGTTAGGTTGCCTTACGTTAGGATATACAACGTTATAGACGTACATAATGTTCCCACCGAGAAGTAGAGGCCTACACGCAACGAATGTTGTAAAATATTACATACGAGGTGTTAGGTTGCCTTAGGTTAGGGCACATAACGTTATAGACGTACATAATGTTCCCACCGAGAAGTAGAGGCCGACACGCCACGAATGTTGTAAAATATTACATACGATGTGTTAGGTTGCCTTATGTTAGGACATATAACGTTATAGACGTGCATAATGTTCCCACCGAGAAGTAGAGGCCTACACGCCACGAATGTTGTAAAATATTACATACGAGGTGTTAGGTTGCCTTAGGTTAGGGCACATATCGTTATAGACGTACATATTGTTCCCACCGAGAAGTAGAGGCCGACACGCCACGAATGATGTGAAATATTACATCCGAGATGTTAGGTTTGCTTAGGATAGGACATATAACGTTATATACGTACATAATGTTCCCACCAAGAAGTAGGGGCCGACACGCAAGGAATGTTGTAAAATATTACATCCGAGATGTTAGGTTGCCCTAGGATAGGACATATAACGTTATAGACGTATATAATGTTACCACCGAAAAGTAGGAGCCGACACGCCACGAATGTTGTAAAATATTACATACGAGGTGTTAGGTTGCCTTAGGGTAGGACATATAACGTTATAGACGTGCATAATGTTCCCACCGAGAAGTAGAGGCCTACACGCCACGAATGTTGTAAAATATTACATACGAGGTGTTAGGTTGCCTTAGGTTAGGGCACATATCCTTATAGACGTACATAATGTTCCCACCGAGAAGTAGAGGCCGACACGCCACGAATGTTGTGAAATATTACATCCGAGATGTTAGGTTTGCTTAGGTTAGGACATATAACGTTATAGACGTATATAATGTTCCCACCGAGAAGTAGAGGCCGACACGCCACGAATGTTGTGAAATATTACATCCGAGATGTTAGGTTTGCTTAGGGTAGGACATATAACGTTATATACGTACACCATGTTCCCACCAAGAAGTAGGGGCCGACACGCAAGGAATGTTGTAAAATATTACATCCGAGAAGTTAGGTTTGCTTAGGTTAGGACATATAACGTTACATACGTACATAATGTTCCCACAAAGAAGTAGGGGCCGACACGCAAGGAATGTTGTAAAATATTACATCCGAGATGTTAGGTTGCCTTAGGTTAGGATATATAACGATATAGCTGCACATAATGTTCCCACCGAAAAGTAGGTGCCGACACGCCACGAATGTTGTAAAATATTACATACGATGTGTTAGGTTGCCTTAGGTTAGGACATATAACGTTATAGACGTGCATAATGTTCCCACCGAGAAGTAGAGGCCTACACGCCACGAATGTTGTAAAATATTACATACGAGGTGTTAGGTTGCCTTAGGTTAGGGCACATATCGTTATAGACGTACATATTGTTCCCACCGAGAAGTAGAGGCCGACACGCCACGAATGATGTGAAATATTACATCCGAGATGTTAGGTTTGCTTAGGATAGGACATATAACGTTATATACGTACATAATGTTCCCACCAAGAAGTAGGGGCCGACACGCAACGAATGTTGTAGAATATAACGTCCGAGATGTTAGGTTGCCCTAGGATAGGATATATAACGTTATAGACGTATATAATGTTCCCACTGAGAAGTAGGTGCCGACACGCAAGGAATGTTGGAAAATATTACATCCGAGATGTTAGGTTGCCTTACGTTAGGATATATAACGTTATAGACGTACATAATGTTCCCACCGAGAAGTAGAGGCCTACACGCCACGAATGTTGTAAAATATTACATACGAGGTGTTAGGTTGCCTTAGGTTAGGGCACATATCGTTATAGACGTACATAATGTTCCCACCGAGAAGTAGAGGCCGACACGCCACGAATGTTGTGAAATATTACATCCGAGATGTTAGGTTGCCCTAGGATAGGACATATAACGTTATGAGCCGTATATAATGTTCCCACCGAGAAGTAGGGGCCGACACGAAAGGAATGTTGTAAAATATTACATCCGAGATGTTAGGTTGCCCTAGGATAGAACATATAACGTTATAGCCGTATATAATGTTACCACCGAAAAGTAGGTGCCGACACGCCACGAATAATGTAAAATATTACATACCAGGTGTTAGGTTGCCTTAGGATAGGACATATACCGTTATAGACGTGCATAATGTTCCCACCGAGAAGTAGGGGCCGACACGCAAGGAATGTCGTAAAATATTACGTCCGAGATGTTAGGTTGCCCTAGGATAGGACATATAACGTTATAGACGTATATAATGTTACCACCGAAAAGTAGGTGCCGACACGCCACGAATGTTGTAAAATATTACATACGAGGTGTTAGGTTGCCTTAGGTTAGGACATATAACGTTATAGACGTGCATAATGTTCCCACCAAGAAGTAGGGGCCGACACGCCACGAATGTTGTAGAATATAACGTCCGAGATGTTAGGTTGCCCTAGGATAGGATATATAACGTTATAGACGTATATAATGTTCCCACTGAGAAGTAGGTGCCGACACGCAAGGAATGTTGGAAAATATTACATCCGAGATGTTAGGTTGCCTTACGTTAGGATATATAACGTTATAGACGTACATAATGTTCCCACCGAGAAGTAGAGGCCTACACGCCACGAATGTTGTAAAATATTACATACGAGGTGTTAGGTTGCCTTAGGTTAGGGCACATATCGTTATAGACGTACATAATGTTCCCACCGAGAAGTAGAGGCCGACACGCTACGAATGTTGTGAAATATTACATCCGAGATGTTAGGTTGCCCTAGGATAGGACATATAACGTTATGAGCCGTATATAATGTTCCCACCGAGAAGTAGGGGCCGACACGAAAGGAATGTTGTAAAATATTACATCCGAGATGTTAGGTTGCCCTAGGATAGAACATATAACGTTATAGCCGTATATAATGTTACCACCGAAAAGTAGGTGCCGACACGCCACGAATATTCTAAAATATTACATACCAGGTGTTAGGTTGCCTTAGGATAGGACATATAACGTTATAGACGTGCATAATGTTCCCACCGAGAAGTAGGGGCCGACACGCAAGGAATGTTGTAAAATATTACATCCGAGATGTTAGGTTGCCCTAGGATAGGACATATAACGTTATAGACGTATATAATGTTCTCACCAAGAAGTAGGTGCCGACACGCCACGAATGTTGTAAAATATTACATACGAGGTGTTAGGTTGCCTTAGGTTAGGACATATAACGTTATAGACGTGCATAATGTTCCCACCGAGAAGTAGAGGCCTACACGCCACGAATGTTGTAAAATATTACATACGAGGTGTTAGGTTGCCTTAGGTTAGGGCACATATCGTTATAGACGTACATAATGTTCCCACCGAGAAGTAGAGGCCGACACGCCACGAATGTTGTGAAATATTACATCCGAGATGTTAGGTTTGCTTAGGTTAGGACATATAACGTTATATACGTACATAATGTTGCCACCGAGAAGTAGGGGCCAACACGCAAGGAATGTTGTAAAATATTACATCCGAGATGTTAGGTTGCCTTAGGTTAGGACATATAACGTTATAGACGTACATAATGTTACCACCGAAAAGTAGGGGCCAACACGCAAGGAATGTTGTAAAATATTACATCCGAGATGTTAGGTTCCCTTAGGATAGGACATATAACGTTATATACGTACATAGTGTTGCCACCGAGAAGTAGATGCCGACACGCCACGAATGTTGTGAAATATTACATCCGAGATGTTAGGTTTGCTTAGGTTAGGACATATAACGTTACATACGTACATAATGTTCTCACCAAGAAGTAGGGGCCGACACGCCACGAATGTTGTAGAATATAACGTCCGAGATGTTAGGTTGCCCTAGGATAGGATATATAACGTTATAGACGTATATAATGTTCCCACTGAGAAGTAGGTGCCGACACGCAAGGAATGTTGGAAAATATTACATCCGAGATGTTAGGTTGCCTTACGTTAGGATATATAACGTTATAGACGTACATAATGTTCCCACCGAGAAGTAGAGGCCTACACGCCACGAATGTTGTAAAATATTACATACGAGGTGTTAGGTTGCCTTAGGTTAGGGCACATATCGTTATAGACGTACATAATGTTCCCACCGAGAAGTAGAGGCCGACACGCCACGAATGTTGTGAAATATTACATCCGAGATGTTAGGTTGCCCTAGGATAGGACATATAACGTTATGAGCCGTATATAATGTTCCCACCGAGAAGTAGGGGCCGACACGAAAGGAATGTTGTAAAATATTACATCCGAGATGTTAGGTTGCCCTAGGATAGAACATATAACGTTATAGCCGTATATAATGTTACCACCGAAAAGTAGGTGCCGACACGCCACGAATAATGTAAAATATTACATACCAGGTGTTAGGTTGCCTTAGGATAGGACATATAACGTTATAGACGTGCATAATGTTCCCACCGAGAAGTAGGGGCCGACACGCAAGGAATGTCGTAAAATATTACGTCCGAGATGTTAGGTTGCCCTAGGATAGGACATATAACGTTATAGACGTATATAATGTTACCACCGAAAAGTAGGTGCCGACACGCCACGAATGTTGTAAAATATTACATACGAGGTGTTAGGTTGCCTTAGGTTAGGACATATAACGTTATAGACGTGCATAATGTTCCCACCAAGAAGTAGGGGCCGACACGCCACGAATGTTGTAGAATATAACGTCCGAGATGTTAGGTTGCCCTAGGATAGGATATATAACGTTATAGACGTATATAATGTTCCCACTGAGAAGTAGGTGCCGACACGCAAGGAATGTTGGAAAATATTACATCCGAGATGTTAGGTTGCCTTACGTTAGGATATATAACGTTATAGACGTACATAATGTTCCCACCGAGAAGTAGAGGCCTACACGCCACGAATGTTGTAAAATATTACATACGAGGTGTTAGGTTGCCTTAGGTTAGGGCACATATCGTTATAGACGTACATAATGTTCCCACCGAGAAGTAGAGGCCGACACGCCACGAATGTTGTGAAATATTACATCCGAGATGTTAGGTTGCCCTAGGATAGGACATATAACGTTACATACGTACATAATGTTCCCACAAAGAAGTAGGGGCCGACACGCAAGGAATGTTGTAAAATATTACATCCGAGATGTTAGGTTGCCTTAGGTTAGGATATATAACGATATAGCTGCACATAATGTTCCCACCGAAAAGTAGGTGCCGACACGCCACGAATGTTGTAAAATATTACATACGATGTGTTAGGTTGCCTTAGGTTAGGACATATAACGTTATGAGCCGTATATAATGTTCCCACCGAGAAGTAGGGGCCGACACGAAAGGAATGTTGTAAAATATTACATCCGAGATGTTAGGTTGCCCTAGGATAGAACATATAACGTTATAGCCGTATATAATGTTACCACCGAAAAGTAGGTGCCGACACGCCACGAATATTCTAAAATATTACATACCAGGTGTTAGGTTGCCTTAGGATAGGACATATAACGTTATAGACGTGCATAATGTTCCCACCGAGAAGTAGGGGCCGACACGCAAGGAATGTTGTAAAATATTACATCCGAGATGTTAGGTTGCCCTAGGATAGGACATATAACGTTATAGACGTATATAATGTTACCACCGAAAAGTAGGTGCCGACACGCCACGAATGTTGTAAAATATTACATACGAGGTGTTAGGTTGCCTTAGGTTAGGACATATAACGTTATAGACGTGCATAATGTTCCCACCGAGAAGTAGAGGCCTACACGCCACGAATGTTGTAAAATATTACATACGAGGTGTTAGGTTGCCTTAGGTTAGGGCACATATCGTTATAGACGTACATAATGTTCCCACCGAGAAGTAGAGGCCGACACGCCACGAATGTTGTCAAATATTACATCCGAGATGTTAGGTTTGCTTAGGTTAGGACATATAAAGTTATATACGTACATAATGTTGCCACCGAGAAGTAGAGGCCGACACGCCACGAATGTTGTGAAATATTACATCCGAGATGTTAGGTTTGATTAGGTTAGGACATATAACGTTACATACGTACATAATGTTCCCACAAAGAAGTAGGGGCCAACACGCAAGGAATGTTGTAAAATATTACATCCGAGATGTTAGGTTGCCTTAGGTTAGGACATATAACGTTATAGACGTATATAATGTTACCACCGAAAAGTAGGTGCCGACGCGCAAGGAATGCTGTAAAATATTACATCCGAGATGTTAGGTTCCCTTAGGATAGGATATATAACGTTATAGAAGTATATAATGTTCCCACGGATAAGTAGGCCCCGACACGCAAGGAATGTTGTAAAATATTACATACGAGGTGTTAGGTTGCCTTAGGTTAGGACATATACCGTTATAGACGTACATAATGTACCCACCGAGAAGTAGAGGCCCACACGCCACGAATGTTGTAAATTATTACATACGAGGTGTTAGGTTGCCTTACGTTAGGATATACAACGTTATAGACGTACATAATGTTCCCACCGAGAAGTAGAGGCCTACACGCAACGAATGTTGTAAAATATTACATACGAGGTGTTAGGTTGCCTTAGGTTAGGGCACATAACGTTATAGACGTACATAATGTTCCCACCGAGAAGTAGAGGCCGACACGCCACGAATGTTGTAAAATATTACATACGAGGTGTTAGGTTGCCTTAGCTTAGGACATATAACGTTATAGACGTGCATAATGTTCCCACCGAGAAGTAGAGGCCGACACGCCACGAATGTTGTGAAATATTACATACGAGATGTTAGGTTTGCTTAGGTTAGGACATATAACGTTATAGACGTATATAATGTTCCCACCGAGAAGTAGAGGCCGACACGCCACGAATGTTGTGAAATATTACATCCGAGATGTTAGGTTTGCTTAGGGTAGGACATATAACGTTATATACGTACACAATGTTCCCACCAAGAAGTAGGGGCCGACACGCAAGGAATGTTGTAAAATATTACATCCGAGATGTTAGGTTTGCTTAGGTTAGGACATATAACGTTACATACGTACATAATGTTCCCACAAAGAAGTAGGGGCCGACACGCAAGGAATGTTGTAAAATATTACATCCGAGATGTTAGGTTGCCTTAGGTTAGGATATATAACGATATAGCTGCACATAATGTTCCCACCGAAAAGTAGGTGCCGACACGCCACGAATGTTGTAAAATATTACATACGATGTGTTAGGTTGCCTTAGGTTAGGACATATAACGTTATAGACGTGCATAATGTTCCCACCGAGAAGTAGAGGCCGACACGCCACGAATGATGTGAAATATTACATACGAGGTGTAAGGTTGCCTTAGGTTAGGGCACATATCGTTATAGACGTACATAATCTTCCCACCGAGAAGTAGAGGCCGACACGCCACGAATGTTGTGAAATATTACATCCGAGATGTTAGGTTTGCTTAGGTTAGGACATATAACGTTATATACGTACATAATGTTGCCACCGAGAAGTAGAGGCCGACACGCCACGAATGTTGTGAAATATTACATCCGAGATGTTAGGTTTGCTTAGGTTAGGACATATAACGTTACATACGTACATAATGTTCCCACAAAGCAGTAGGGGCCAACACGCAAGGAATGTTGTAAAATATTACATCCGAGATGTTAGGTTGCCTTAGGTTAGGACATATAACGTTATAGACGTATATAATGTTACCACCGAAAAGTAGGTGCCGACGCGCAAGGAATGCTGTAAAATATTACATCCGAGATGTTAGGTTCCCTTAGGATAGGACATATAACGGTATATACGTACATAATGTTCCCACCAAGAAGTAGGGGCCGACACGCCACGAATGTTGTAGAATATAACGTCCGAGATGTTATGTTGCCTTCGGTTAGGATATATAACGTTATAGAAGTGTATAATGTTCCCACGGATAAGTAGGAGCCGACACGCAAGTAATGTTGTAAAATATTACATCCGAGATGTTAGGTTGCCTTAGGTTAGTATATATAAGGTTATAGACGTATATAATATTCCCACGGAGCAGTATGCGCCGACACGCAAGGAATGTTGTAAAATATTACATCCGAGATGTTAGGCTGCCTTAGGTTAGGACATATTACGTTGTAGCTGCACATAATGTTCCCACCGAGATGTAGTGGCCGACACGCCACGAATGTTGTTAAATATTACATCCGAGGTGTTAGGTTCCCTTAGGATAGGACATATAACGTTATAGACGTACATAATGTTCCCACCGAGAAGTAGGGGCCGACACGCAAGGAATGTTGTAAAATATTACATCCGAGATGTTAGGTTGCCCTAGGATAGGACATATAACGTTATAGACGTATATAATGTTACCACCGAAAAGTAGGTGCCGACACGCCACGAATGTTGTAAAATATTACATACGAGGTGTTAGGTTGCCTTAGGTTAGGACATATAACGTTATAGACGTGCATAATGTTCCCACCGAGAAGTAGAGGCCTACACGCCACGAATGTTGTAAAATATTACATACGAGGTGTTAGGTTGCCTTAGGTTAGGGCACATATCGTTATAGACGTACATAATGTTCCCACCGAGAAGTAGAGGCCGACACGCCACGAATGTTGTGAAATATTACATCCGAGATGTTAGGTTTGCTTAGGTTAGGACATATAACGTTATAGACGTATATAATGTTCCCACCGAGAAGTAGAGGCCGACACGCCACGAATGTTGTGAAATATTACATCCGAGATGTTAGGTTTGCTTAGGGTAGGACATATAACGTTATATACGTACACCATGTTCCCACCAAGAAGTAGGGGCCGACACGCAAGGAATGTTGTAAAATATTACATCCGAGAAGTTAGGTTTGCTTAGGTTAGGACATATAACGTTACATACGTACATAATGTTCCCACAAAGAAGTAGGGGCCGACACGCAAGGAATGTTGTAAAATATTACATCCGAGATGTTAGGTTGCCTTAGGTTAGGATATATAACGATATAGCTGCACATAATGTTCCCACCGAAAAGTAGGTGCCGACACGCCACGAATGTTGTAAAATATTACATACGATGTGTTAGGTTGCCTTATGTTAGGACATATAACGTTATAGACGTGCATAATGTTCCCACCGAGAAGTAGAGGCCTACACGCCACGAATGTTGTAAAATATTACATACGAGGTGTTAGGTTGCCTTAGGTTAGGGCACATATCGTTATAGACGTACATATTGTTCCCACCGAGAAGTAGAGGCCGACACGCCACGAATGATGTGAAATATTACATCCGAGATGTTAGGTTTGCTTAGGATAGGACATATAACGTTATATACGTACATAATGTTCCCACCAAGAAGTAGGGGCCGACACGCAAGGAATGTTGTAAAATATTACATCCGAGATGTTAGGTTGCCCTAGGATAGGACATATAACGTTATAGACGTATATAATGTTACCACCGAAAAGTAGGAGCCGACACGCCACGAATGTTGTAAAATATTACATACGAGGTGTTAGGTTGCCTTAGGGTAGGACATATAACGTTATAGACGTGCATAATGTTCCCACCGAGAAGTAGAGGCCTACACGCCACGAATGTTGTAAAATATTACATACGAGGTGTTAGGTTGCCTTAGGTTAGGGCACATATCCTTATAGACGTACATAATGTTCCCACCGAGAAGTAGAGGCCGACACGCCACGAATGTTGTGAAATATTACATCCGAGATGTTAGGTTTGCTTAGGTTAGGACATATAACGTTATAGACGTATATAATGTTCCCACCGAGAAGTAGGGGCCGACACGCAAGGAATGTTGTAAAATATTACATCCGAGATGTTAGGTTGCCTTAGGTTAGGATATATAACGATATAGCTGCACATAATGTTCCCACCGAAAAGTAGGGGCCGACACGCAAGGAATGTTGTAAAATATTACATCCGAGAAGTTAGGTTTGCTTAGGTTAGGACATATAACGTTACATACGTACATAATGTTCCCACAAAGAAGTAGGGGCCGACACGCAAGGAATGTTGTAAAATATTACATCCGAGATGTTAGGTTGCCTTAGGTTAGGATATATAACGATATAGCTGCACATAATGTTCCCACCGAAAAGTAGGTGCCGACACGCCACGAATGTTGTAAAATATTACATACGATGTGTTAGGTTGCCTTAGGTTAGGACATATAACGTTATAGACGTGCATAATGTTCCCACCGAGAAGTAGAGGCCTACACGCCACGAATGTTGTAAAATATTACATACGAGGTGTTAGGTTGCCTTAGGTTAGGGCACATATCGCTATAGACGTACATATTGTTCCCACCGAGAAGTAGAGGCCGACACGCCACGAATGATGTGAAATATTACATCCGAGATGTTAGGTTTGCTTAGGATAGGACATATAACGTTATATACGTACATAATGTTCCCACCAAGAAGTAGGGGCCGACACGCAACGAATGTTGTAGAATATAACGTCCGAGATGTTAGGTTGCCCTAGGATAGGATATATAACGTTATAGACGTATATAATGTTCCCACTGAGAAGTAGGTGCCGACACGCAAGGAATGTTGGAAAATATTACATCCGAGATGTTAGGTTGCCTTACGTTAGGATATATAACGTTATAGACGTACATAATGTTCCCACCGAGAAGTAGAGGCCTACACGCCACGAATGTTGTAAAATATTACATACGAGGTGTTAGGTTGCCTTAGGTTAGGGCACATATCGTTATAGACGTACATAATGTTCCCACCGAGAAGTAGAGGCCGACACGCCACGAATGTTGTGAAATATTACATCCGAGATGTTAGGTTGCCCTAGGATAGGACATATAACGTTATGAGCCGTATATAATGTTCCCACCGAGAAGTAGGGGCCGACACGAAAGGAATGTTGTAAAATATTACATCCGAGATGTTAGGTTGCCCTAGGATAGAACATATAACGTTATAGCCGTATATAATGTTACCACCGAAAAGTAGGTGCCGACACGCCACGAATAATGTAAAATATTACATACCAGGTGTTAGGTTGCCTTAGGATAGGACATATAACGTTATAGACGTGCATAATGTTCCCACCGAGAAGTAGGGGCCGACACGCAAGGAATGTCGTAAAATATTACGTCCGAGATGTTAGGTTGCCCTAGGATAGGACATATAACGTTATAGACGTATATAATGTTACCACCGAAAAGTAGGTGCCGACACGCCACGAATGTTGTAAAATATTACATACGAGGTGTTAGGTTGCCTTAGGTTAGGACATATAACGTTATAGACGTGCATAATGTTCCCACCAAGAAGTAGGGGCCGACACGCCACGAATGTTGTAGAATATAACGTCCGAGATGTTAGGTTGCCCTAGGATAGGATATATAACGTTATAGACGTATATAATGTTCCCACTGAGAAGTAGGTGCCGACACGCAAGGAATGTTGGAAAATATTACATCCGAGATGTTAGGTTGCCTTACGTTAGGATATATAACGTTATAGACGTACATAATGTTCCCACCGAGAAGTAGAGGCCTACACGCCACGAATGTTGTAAAATATTACATATGAGGTGTTAGGTTGCCTTAGGTTAGGGCACATATCGTTATAGACGTACATAATGTTCCCACCGAGAAGTAGAGGCCGACACGCCACGAATGTTGTGAAATATTACATCCGAGATGTTAGGTTGCCCTAGGATAGGACATATAACGTTATGAGCCGTATATAATGTTCCCACCGAGAAGTAGGGGCCGACACGAAAGGAATGTTGTAAAATATTACATCCGAGATGTTAGGTTGCCCTAGGATAGAACATATAACGTTATAGCCGTATATAATGTTACCACCGAAAAGTAGGTGCCGACACGCCACGAATATTCTAAAATATTACATACCAGGTGCTAGGTTGCCTTAGGATAGGACATATAACGTTATAGACGTGCATAATGTTCCCACCGAGAAGTAGGGGCCGACACGCAAGGAATGTTGTAAAATATTACATCCGAGATGTTAGGTTGCCCTAGGATAGGACATATAACGTTATAGACGTATATAATGTTACCACCGAAAAGTAGGTGCCGACACGCCACGAATGTTGTAAAATATTACATACGAGGTGTTAGGTTGCCTTAGGTTAGGACATATAACGTTATAGACGTGCATAATGTTCCCACCGAGAAGTAGAGGCCTACACGCCACGAATGTTGTAAAATATTACATACGAGGTGTTAGGTTGCCTTAGGTTAGGGCACATATCGTTATAGACGTACATAATGTTCCCACCGAGAAGTAGAGGCCGACACGCCACGAATGTTGTGAAATATTACATCCGAGATGTTAGGTTTGCTTAGGTTAGGACATATAACGTTATATACGTACATAATGTTGCCACCGAGAAGTAGGGGCCAACACGCAAGGAATGTTGTAAAATATTACATCCGAGATGTTAGGTTGCCTTAGGTTAGGACATATAACGTTATAGACGTACATAATGTTACCACCGAAAAGTAGGGGCCAACACGCAAGGAATGTTGTAAAATATTACATCCGAGATGTTAGGTTCCCTTAGGATAGGACATATAACGTTATATACGTACATAGTGTTGCCACCGAGAAGTAGATGCCGACACGCCACGAATGTTGTGAAATATTACATCCGAGATGTTAGGTTTGCTTAGGTTAGGACATATGACGTTACATACGTACATAATGTTCTCACCAAGAAGTAGGGGCCGACACGCCACGAATGTTGTAGAATATAACGTCCGAGATGTTAGGTTGCCCTAGGATAGGATATATAACGTTATAGACGTATATAATGTTCCCACTGAGAAGTAGGTGCCGACACGCAAGGAATGTTGGAAAATATTACATCCGAGATGTTAGGTTGCCTTACGTTAGGATATATAACGTTATAGACGTACATAATGTTCCCACCGAGAAGTAGAGGCCTACACGCCACGAATGTTGTAAAATATTACATACGAGGTGTTAGGTTGCCTTAGGTTAGGGCACATATCGTTATAGACGTACATAATGTTCCCACCGAGAAGTAGAGGCCGACACGCCACGAATGTTGTGAAATATTACATCCGAGATGTTAGGTTGCCCTAGGATAGGACATATAACGTTATGAGCCGTATATAATGTTCCCACCGAGAAGTAGGGGCCGACACGAAAGGAATGTTGTAAAATATTACATCCGAGATGTTAGGTTGCCCTAGGATAGAACATATAACGTTATAGCCGTATATAATGTTACCACCGAAAAGTAGGTGCCGACACGCCACGAATAATGTAAAATATTACATACCAGGTGTTAGGTTGCCTTAGGATAGGACATATAACGTTATAGACGTGCATAATGTTCCCACCGAGAAGTAGGGGCCGACACGCAAGGAATGTCGTAAAATATTACGTCCGAGATGTTAGGTTGCCCTAGGATAGGACATATAACGTTATAGACGTATATAATGTTACCACCGAAAAGTAGCTGCCGACACGCCACGAATGTTGTAAAATATTACATACGAGGTGTTAGGTTGCCTTAGGTTAGGACATATAACGTTATAGACGTGCATAATGTTCCCACCAAGAAGTAGGGGCCGACACGCCACGAATGTTGTAGAATATAACGTCCGAGATGTTAGGTTGCCCTAGGATAGGATATATAACGTTATAGACGTATATAATGTTCCCACTGAGAAGTAGGTGCCGACACGCAAGGAATGTTGGAAAATATTACATCCGAGATGTTAGGTTGCCTTACGTTAGGATATATAACGTTATAGACGTACATAATGTTCCCACCGAGAAGTAGAGGCCTACACGCCACGAATGTTGTAAAATATTACATACGAGGTGTTAGGTTGCCTTAGGTTAGGGCACATATCGTTATAGACGTACATAATGTTCCCACCGAGAAGTAGAGGCCGACACGCCACGAATGTTGTGAAATATTACATCCGAGATGTTAGGTTGCCCTAGGATAGGACATATAACGTTATGAGCCGTATATAATGTTCCCACCGAGAAGTAGGGGCCGACACGAAAGGAATGTTGTAAAATATTACATCCGAGATGTTAGGTTGCCCTAGGATAGAACATATAACGTTATAGCCGTATATAATGTTACCACCGAAAAGTAGGTGCCGACACGCCACGAATATTCTAAAATATTACATACCAGGTGTTAGGTTGCCTTAGGATAGGACATATAACGTTATAGACGTGCATAATGTTCCCACCGAGAAGTAGGGGCCGACACGCAAGGAATGTTGTAAAATATTACATCCGAGATGTTAGGTTGCCCTAGGATAGGACATATAACGTTATAGACGTATATAATGTTACCACCGAAAAGTAGGTGCCGACACGCCACGAATGTTGTAAAATATTACATACGAGGTGTTAGGTTGCCTTAGGTTAGGACATATAACGTTATAGACGTGCATAATGTTCCCACCGAGAAGTAGAGGCCTACACGCCACGAATGTTGTAAAATATTACATACGAGGTGTTAGGTTGCCTTAGGTTAGGGCACATATCGTTATAGACGTACATAATGTTCCCACCGAGAAGTAGAGGCCGACACGCCACGAATGTTGTGAAATATTACATCCGAGATGTTAGGTTTGCTTAGGTTAGGACATATAACGTTATATACGTACATAATGTTGCCACCGAGAAGTAGGGGCCAACACGCAAGGAATGTTGTAAAATATTACATCCGAGATGTTAGGTTGCCTTAGGTTAGGACATATAACGTTATAGACGTACATAATGTTACCACCGAAAAGTAGGGGCCAACACGCAAGGAATGTTGTAAAATATTACATCCGAGATGTTAGGTTCCCTTAGGATAGGACATATAACGTTATATACGTACATAGTGTTGCCACCGAGAAGTAGATGCCGACACGCCACGAATGTTGTGAAATATTACATCCGAGATGTTAGGTTTGCTTAGGTTAGGACATATAACGTTACATACGTACATAATGTTCTCACCAAGAAGTAGGGGCCGACACGCCACGAATGTTGTAGAATATAACGTCCGAGATGTTAGGTTGCCCTAGGATAGGATATATAACGTTATAGACGTATATAATGTTCCCACTGAGAAGTAGGTGCCGACACGCAAGGAATGTTGGAAAGTATTACATCCGAGATGTTAGGTTGCCTTACGTTAGGATATATAACGTTATAGACGTACATAATGTTCCCACCGAGAAGTAGAGGCCTACACGCCACGAATGTTGTAAAATATTACATACGAGGTGTTAGGTTGCCTTAGGTTAGGGCACATATCGTTATAGACGTACATAATGTTCCCACCGAGAAGTAGAGGCCGACACGCCACGAATGTTGTGAAATATTACATCCGAGATGTTAGGTTGCCCTAGGATAGGACATATAACGTTATGAGCCGTATATAATGTTCCCACCGAGAAGTAGGGGCCGACACGAAAGGAATGTTGTAAAATATTACATCCGAGATGTTAGGTTGCCCTAGGATAGAACATATAACGTTATAGCCGTATATAATGTTACCACCGAAAAGTAGGTGCCGACACGCCACGAATAATGTAAAATATTACATACCAGGTGTTAGGTTGCCTTAGGATAGGACATATAACGTTATAGACGTGCATAATGTTCCCACCGAGAAGTAGGGGCCGACACGCAAGGAATGTCGTAAAATATTACGTCCGAGATGTTAGGTTGCCCTAGGATAGGACATATAACGTTATAGACGTATATAATGTTACCACCGAAAAGTAGCTGCCGACACGCCACGAATGTTGTAAAATATTACATACGAGGTGTTAGGTTGCCTTAGGTTAGGACATATAACGTTATAGACGTGCATAATGTTCCCACCAAGAAGTAGGGGCCGACACGCCACGAATGTTGTAGAATATAACGTCCGAGATGTTAGGTTGCCCTAGGATAGGATATATAACGTTATAGACGTATATAATGTTCCCACTGAGAAGTAGGTGCCGACACGCAAGGAATGTTGGAAAATATTACATCCGAGATGTTAGGTTGCCTTACGTTAGGATATATAACGTTATAGACGTACATAATGTTCCCACCGAGAAGTAGAGGCCTACACGCCACGAATGTTGTAAAATATTACATACGAGGTGTTAGGTTGCCTTAGGTTAGGGCACATATCGTTATAGACGTACATAATGTTCCCACCGAGAAGTAGAGGCCGACACGCCACGAATGTTGTGAAATATTACATCCGAGATGTTAGGTTGCCCTAGGATAGGACATATAACGTTATGAGCCGTATATAATGTTCCCACCGAGAAGTAGGGGCCGACACGAAAGGAATGTTGTAAAATATTACATCCGAGATGTTAGGTTGCCCTAGGATAGAACATATAACGTTATAGCCGTATATAATGTTACCACCGAAAAGTAGGTGCCGACACGCCACGAATATTCTAAAATATTACATACCAGGTGTTAGGTTGCCTTAGGATAGGACATATAACGTTATAGACGTGCATAATGTTCCCACCGAGAAGTAGGGGCCGACACGCAAGGAATGTTGTAAAATATTACATCCGAGATGTTAGGTTGCCCTAGGATAGGACATATAACGTTATAGACGTATATAATGTTACCACCGAAAAGTAGGTGCCGACACGCCACGAATGTTGTAAAATATTACATACGAGGTGTTAGGTTGCCTTAGGTTAGGACATATAACGTTATAGACGTGCATAATGTTCCCACCGAGAAGTAGAGGCCTACACGCCACGAATGTTGTAAAATATTACATACGAGGTGTTAGGTTGCCTTAGGTTAGGGCACATATCGTTATAGACGTACATAATGTTCCCACCGAGAAGTAGAGGCCGACACGCCACGAATGTTGTGAAATATTACATCCGAGATGTTAGGTTTGCTTAGGTTAGGACATATAACGTTATATACGTACATAATGTTGCCACCGAGAAGTAGGGGCCAACACGCAAGGAATGTTGTAAAATATTACATCCGAGATGTTAGGTTGCCTTAGGTTAGGACATATAACGTTATAGACGTACATAATGTTACCACCGAAAAGTAGGGGCCAACACGCAAGGAATGTTGTAAAATATTACATCCGAGATGTTAGGTTCCCTTAGGATAGGACATATAACGTTATATACGTACATAGTGTTGCCACCGAGAAGTAGATGCCGACACGCCACGAATGTTGTGAAATATTACATCCGAGATGTTAGGTTTGCTTAGGTTAGGACATATAACGTTACATACGTACATAATGTTCTCACCAAGAAGTAGGGGCCGACACGCCACGAATGTTGTAGAATATAACGTCCGAGATGTTATGTTGCCTTCGGTTAGGATATAGAACGTTATAGAAGTGTATAATGTTCCCACGGATAAGTAGGAGCCGAGACGCAAGTAATGTTGTAAAATATTACATCCGAGATGTTAGGTTGCCTTAGGTTAGTATATATAAGGTTATAGACGTATATAATATTCCCCCGGAGCAGTATGCGCCGACACGCAAGGAATGTTGTAAAATATTACATCCGAGGTGTTAGGCTGCCTTAGGTTAGGACATATTACGTTGTAGCTGCACATAATGTTCCCACCGAGATGTAGTGGCCGACACGCCACGAATGTTGTTAAATATTACATCCGAGGTGTTAGGTTGCCTTAGGTTAGGACATATAACGTTATGAGCCGTATATAATGTTCCCACCGAGAAGTAGGGGCCGACACGAAAGGAATGTTGTAAAATATTACATCCGAGATGTTAGGTTGCCCTAGGATAGAACATATAACGTTATAGCCGTATATAATGTTACCACCGAAAAGTAGGTGCCGACGCGCAAGGAATGCTGTAAAATATTACATCCGAGATGTTAGGTTCCCTTAGGATAGGACATATAACGTTATATACGTACGTAGTGTTGCCACCGAGAAGTAGAGGCCGACACGCCACGAATGTTGTGAAATATTACATCCGAGATGTTAGGTTTGCTTAGGTTAGGACATATAACGTTACATACGTACATAATGTTCCCACAAAGAAGTAGGGGCCAACACGCAAGGAATGTTGTAAAATATTAGATCCGAGATGTTAGGTTGCCTTAGGTTAGGACATATAACGTTATAGACGTATATAATGTTACCACCGAAAAGTAGGTGCCGACGCGCAAGGAATGCTGTAAAATATTACATCCGAGATGTTAGGTTCCCTTAGGATGGGACATATAACGTTATATACGTACATAATGTTCCCACCAAGAAGTAGGGGCCGACACGCCACGAATGTTGTAGAATATAACGTCCGAGATGTTATGTTGCCTTCGGTTAGGATATATGACGTTATAGAAGTGTATAATGTTCCCACGGATAAGTAGGAGCCGACACGCAAGTAATGTTGTAAAATATTACATCCGAGATGTTAGGTTGCCTTAGGTTAGTATATATAAGGTTATAGACGTATATAATATTCCCACGGAGCAGTATGCGCCGACACGCAAGGAATGTTGTAAAATATTACATCCGAGATGTTAGGCTGCCTTAGGTTAGGACATATTACGTTGTAGCTGCACATAATGTTCCCACCGAGATATAGTGGCCGACACGCCACGAATGTTGTTAAATATTACATCCGAGGTGTTAGGTTGCCTTAGGTTAGGACATATAACGTTATGAGCCGTATATAATGTTCCCACCGAGAAGTAGGGGCCGACACGAAAGGAATGTTGTAAAATATTACATCCGAGATGTTAGGTTGTCCTAGGATAGAACATATAACGTTATAGACGTATATAATGTTACCACCGAAAAGTAGGTGCCGACACGCCACGAATATTGTGAAATATTACATACCAGGTGTTAGGTTGCCTTAGGATAGGACATATAACGTTATAGACGTGCATAATGTTCGCACCGAGAAGTAGGGGCCGACACGCAAGGAATGTTGTAAAATATTACATCCGAGATGTTAGGTTGCCCTAGGATAGGACATATAACGTTATAGACGTATATAATGTTACCACCGAAAAGTAGGTGCCGACACGCCACGAATGTTGTAAAATATTACATACGAGGTGTTAGGTTGCCTTAGGTTAGGGCACATATCGTTATAGACGTACATAATGTTCCCACCGAGAAGTAGAGGCCGACACGCCACGAATGTTGTGAAATATTACATCCGAGATGTTAGGTTTGCTTACGTTAGGACATATAACGTTATATACGTACATAATATTGCCACCGAGAAGTAGAGGCCTACACGCCACGAATGTTGTAAAATATTACATACGAGGTGTTAGGTTGCCTTAGGTTAGGGCACATATCGTTATAGACGTACATAATGTTCCCACCGAGAAGTAGAGGCCGACACGCCACGAATGTTGTGAAATATTACATCCGAGATGTTAGGTTTGCTTACGTTAGGACATATAACGTTATATACGTACATAATATTGCCACCGAGAAGTAGAGGCCTACACGCCACGAATGTTGTAAAATATTACATACGAGGTGTTAGGTTGCCTTAGGTTAGGGCACATAACGTTATAGACGTACATAATGTTCCCAACGAGAAGTAGAGGCCGACACGCCACGAATGTTGTGAAATATTACGTCCGAGATGTTAGGTTTGCTTAGGTTAGGACATATAACGTTATATACGTACATAATGTTGGCACCGAGAAGTAGAGACCGACACGCCACGAATGTTGTGAAATATTACATCCGAGATGTTAGGATGCCTTAGGTTAGGGCACATAACGTTATAGACGTACATAATGTTCCCACCGAGCAGTAGAGGCCGACACGCCACGAATGTTGTGAAACATTACATCCGAGATGTTAGGTTTGCTTATGTTAGGACATATAACGTTATATACGTACATAATGTTCCCACCAAGAAGTAGGGGCCGACACGCAAGGAATGTTGTAAAATATTACATCCGAGATGTTAGGTTGCCCTAGGATAGAACATATAACGTTATAGACGCACATAATGTTCCCACCGAGAAGTAGGTGCCGACACGCAAGGAATGTTGGAAAATATTAAATCCGAGATGTTAGGTTGCCTTACGTTAGGATATATAACGTTATAGAAATACATAATGTTCCCACCGAGAAGTAGGTGCCTACACGCCACGAATGTTGTAAAATATTACATACGATGTGTTAGGTTGCCTTAGGTTAGGGCACATAACGTTATAGACGTATATAATGTTACCACCGAGAAGTAGAGGCCGACGCGCAAGGAATGCTGTAAAATATTACATCCGAGATGTTAGGTTCCCTTAGCATAGGACATATAACGTTATATACGTACATAATGTTCCCACCAAGAAGTACGGGCCGACACGCCACGAATGTTGTAGAATATAACGCCCGAGATGTTAGGTTGCCCTAGGATAGGATATATAACGTTATAGACGTATATAATGTTACCACCGAAAAGTAGGTGCCGACGCGCAAGGAATGCTGTAAAATATTACATCCGAGATGTTATGTTGCCTTCGGTTAGGATATATAACGTTATAGAAGTATAGTATGTTCCCACGGATAAGTAGGACCCGACACGCAAGGAATGTTGTAAAATATTACATACGAGGTGTTAGGTTGCCTTAGGTTAGGACATATACCGTTATAGACGTACATAATGTACCCACCGAGAAGTAGAGGCCCACACGCCACGAATGTTGTAAAATATTACATACGAGGTGTTAGGTTGCCATAGGATAGGGCACATAACGTTATAGACGTATATAATGTTCCCACCGAGAAGTAGAGGCCGACACGTACGAATGTTGTGAAATATTACATCCGAGATGTTAGGTTTGCTTAGGTTAGGACATATAACGTTATATACGTACACAATGTTCCCACCAAGAAGTAGGGGCCGACACGCAAGGAATGTTGTAAAATATTACATCCGAGATGTTAGGTTGCCTTATGTTAGGATATATAACGATATAGCTGCACATAATGTTCCCACCGAAAAGTAGGTGCCGACACGCCACGAATGTTGTAAAATATTACATACGATGTGTTAGGTTGCCTTAGGTTAGGACATATAACGTTATAGACGTGCATAATGTTCCCACCGAGAAGTAGAGGCCTACACGCCACGAATGTTGTAAAATATTACATACGAGGTGTTAGGTTGCCTTAGGATAGGACATATAACGTTATGAGCCGTATATAATGCTCCCACCGAGAAGTAGGGGCCGACACGAAAGGAATGTTGTAAAATATTACATCCGAGATGTTAGGTTGCCCTAGGATAGAACATATAACGTTATAGCCGTATATAATGTTACCACCGAAAAGTAGGTGCCGACACGCAAGGAATGTTGGAAAATATTAAATCCGAGATGTTAGGTTGCCTTACGTTAGGATATATAACGTTATAGAAGTACATAATGCTCCCACCGAGAAGTAGGTGCCTACACGCCACGAATGTTGTAAAATATTACATATGAGGTGTTAGGTTGCCTTAGGTTAGGGCACATAACGTTATAGACGTATATAATGTTCCCACCGAGAAGTAGAGGCCGACACGTACGAATGTTGTGAAATATTATATCCGAGATGTTAGGTTTGCTTAGGGTAGGACATATAACGTTATATACGTACACAATGTTCCCACCAAGAAGTAGGGGCCGACACGCAAGGAATGTTGTAAAATATTACATCCGAGATGTTAGGTTGCCTTATGTTAGGATATATAACGATATAGCTGCACATAATGTTCCCACCGAAAAGTAGGTGCCGACACGCCACGAATGTTGTAAAATATTACATACGATGTGTTAGGTTGCCTTAGGTTAGGACATATAACGTTATAGACGTGCATAATGTTCCCACCGAGAAGTAGAGGCCTACACGCCACGAATGTTGTAAAATATTACATACGAGGTGTTAGGTTGCCTTAGGTTAGGGCACATATCGTTATAGACGTACATAATGTTCCCACCGAGAAGTAGAGGCCGACACGCCACGAATGTTGTGAAATATTACATCCGAGATGTTAGGTTTGCTTAGGTTAGGACATATAACGTTACATACGTACATAATGTTCCCACCAAGAAGTAGGGGCCGACACGCAAGAAATGTTGTAAAATATTACATCCGAGATGTTAGGTTTGCTTAGGTTAGGACATATAACGTTACATACGTACATAATGTTCCCACAAAGAAGTAGGGGCCGACACGCAAGGAATGTTGTAAAATATAACATCCGAGATGTTAGGTTGCCTTATGTTAGGATATATAACGATATAGCTGCACATAATGTTCCCACCGAGAAGTAGGTGCCGACACGCAAGGAATGTTGGAAAATATTAAATCCGAGATGTTAGGTTGCCTTACGTTAGGATATATAACGTTATAGAAGTACATAATGCTCCCACCGAGAAGTAGGTGCCTACACGCCACGAATGTTGTAAAATATTACATACGAGGTGTTAGGTTGCCTTAGGTTAGGGCACATAACGTTATAGACGTATATAATGTTCCCACCGAGAAGTAGAGGCCGACACGTACGAATGTTGTGAAATATTACATCCGAGATGTTAGGTTTGCTTAGGGTAGGACATATAACGTTATATACGTACACAATGTTCCCACCAAGAAGTAGGGGCCGACACGCAAGAAATGTTGTAAAATATTACATCCGAGATGTTAGGTTTGCTTAGGTTAGGACATATAACGTTACATACGTACATAATGTTCCCACAAAGAAGTAGGGGCCGACACGCAAGGAATGTTGTAAAATATTACATCCGAGATGTTAGGTTGCCTTATGTTAGGATATATAACGATATAGCTACACATAAGGTTCCCACCGAAAAGTAGGTGCCGACACGCCACGAATGTTGTAAAATATTACATACGATGTGTTAGGTTGCCTTAGGTTAGGACATATAACGTTATAGACGTGCATAATGTTCCCACCGAGAAGTAGAGGCCTACACGCCACGAATGTTGTAAAATATTACATACGAGGTGTTAGGTTGCCTTAGGTTAGGGCACATATCGTTATAGACGTACATATTGTTCCCACCGAGAAGTAGAGGCCGACACGCCACGAATGTTGTGAAATATTACATCCGAGGTGTTAGGTTGCCTTAGGTTAGGACATATAACGTTATATACGTACATAATGTTGCCACCGAGAAGTAGAGGCCGACACGCCACGAATGTTGTGAAATATTACATCCGAGATGTTAGGTTTGCTTAGGTTAGGACATATAACGTTACATACGTACATAATGTTGCCACCGAGAAGTAGAGGCCTACACGCCACGAATGTTGTAAAATATTACATACGAGGTGTTAGGTTGCCTTAGGTTAGGGCACATAACGTTATAGACGTACATACTGTTCCCACCGAGAAGTAGAGGCCGACACGCCACGAATGTTGTGAAATATTACATCCGAGATGTTAGGTTTGCTTAGGGTAGGACATATAACGTTATATACGTACACAATGTTCCCACCAAGAAGTAGGGGCCGACACGCAAGGCATGTTGTAAAATATTACATCCGAGATGTTAGGTTTGCTTAGGTTAGGACATATAACGTTACATACGTACATAATGTTCCCACAAAGAAGTATGGGCCGACACGCAAGGAATGTTGTAAAATATTACATCCGAGATGTTAGGTTGCCTTAGGTTAGGATATATAACGTTGTAGACGTACATAATGTTCCCACGGATGAGTAGGGGTCGACACGTAACGAATGTTGTTAAATATTGTGTCCGAGATATCAGGTTGCATTAGGTTAGGACATATAACGTTATATACGCACATAATGTTCCCACCAAGCAGTAGGGGTCGACACGTAACGAATGTTGTTAAATATTGTGTCCGAGATATCAGGTTGCATTAGGTTAGGACATATAACGTTATATGCGTACATAATGTTCCCACCGAGAAGTAGGTGCCGACATGAATGGAATGTTGTAAAATATTGCGTCCGAGATGTTAGGTGGCCTTAGGTTAGGACATATAATGTGTTAGCCGTACATAATGTTCCCACCGAGAAGTAGGTGCCGACACGCAAGGAATGTTGGAAAATATTACATCCGAGATGTTAGGTTGCCATACGTTAGGATATATAACGTTATAGAAGTACATAATGTTCCCACCGAGAAGTAGGGACCGACACGCAAGGAATGTTGTAAAATATTACATCCGAGATGTTAGGTTGCCTTAGGTTAGGATATATAACGTTATAGACGTACATAATGTTCACACCGAGAAGTAGGGGCCGACACGCCACGAATGTTGTAAAATATTACATACGAGGTGTTAGGTTGCCTTAGGTTAGGACATATAACGTTATAGACGTGCATAATGTTCCCACCGAGAAGTAGAGGCCTACACGCCACGAATGTTGTAAAATATTACATACGAGGTGTTAGGTTGCCTCAGGTTAGGGCACATAACGTTATAGACGTACACAATGTTCCCACCGAGAAGTAGAGGCCGACACGCGACGAATGTTGTGAAATATTACATCCGAGATGTTAGGTTTGCTTAGGTTAGGACATATAACGTTATATACGTACATAATGTTCCCACCAAGAAGTAGGGGCCGACACGAATGGAATGTTGTAAAATATTGCGTCCGAGATGTTAGGTGGCCTTAGGTTAGGACATATAATGTTTTAGCCGTACATAATGTTCCCACCGAGAAGTAGGCGCCGACACGCAAGGAATGTTGTAAAATATTACATCCGAGACGTTAGGTTGCCTTATGTTAGGATATATAAAGTTCTAGACGTATATAAAATTCTCACGGAGCAGTATGCGCCGACACGCAAGGAATGTTGTAAAATATTACATCCGAGATGTTAGGTTGCCTTAGGTTAGGACATATTACGTTATAGCTGCACATAATGTTCCCACCGAGAAGTAGTGGTCGACACGTCACGAATGTTGTTAAATATTACATCCGAGGTGTTAGTTTGCCTTAGGTTAGGACATATAACATTATAGCCGTACATAATGTTCCCACGGAAAAGTAGGTGCCGACACGCAAGGAATGTTGTAAAATATTACATCCGAGATGTTAGGTTGCGGTAGGATAGGACATATAACGTTATAGACGTACATAATGTTCCCAACGAGAAGTAGGCGCCGACACGCAAGGAATGTTGTAAAATATTACATCCGAGATGTTAGGTTGCCTTACGTTAGGACATATAACGTTATAGACGTACATAATGTTCCCACCGAGCAGTATGTGCCGACACGCAAGGAATGTTGTAAAATATAACATCCGAGGTGTTAGGTTGCCTTAGGTTAGGACATATAACGTTATAGACGCACATAATGTTCCCACCGAGAAGTAGAGGCCTACACGCCACGAATGTTGTAAAATATTACACCCGAGATGTTAGGTTGCCTTAGGTTAGGATATATAACGTTATAGAGGTACATAATGTTCCCACCGAGAAGTAGGTGCCGACACGCAAGGAATGTTGGAAAATACTAAATCCGAGATGTTAGGTTGCCTTACGTTAGGATATGTAACGTTATAGAAGTACATAATGTTCCCACCGCGAAGTAGGGGCCGCCACGCCACGAATGTTGTAAAATATTACATACGAGGTGTTAGGTTGCCTTAGGTTAGGACATATAACGTTATAGACGCACATAATGTTCCCACCGAGAAGTAGAGGCCTACACGCCACGAATGTTGTAAAATATTACATCCGAGATGTTAGGTTGCCTTAGGTTAGGATATATAACGTTATAGAGGTACATAATGTTCCCACCGAGGAGTAGGGGTCGACACGTAACGAATGTTGTTCAATATTGTGTCCGAGATATCAGGTTGCATTAGGTTAGGACATATAACGTTATATACGTACATAATGTTCCCACCGAGAAGTAGGTGCCGACACGCATGGAATGTTGTAAAATATTGCGTCCGAGATGTTAGGTGGCCTTAGGTTAGGACATATAATGTTATAGCCGTACATAATGTTCCCACGGAGAAGTAGTGGCCGACAGGCCACGAATGTTGTTAAATATTACATCCGAGGTGTTAGGTTGCCTTAGGTTAGGACATATTACGTTATAGCTGCACATAATGTTCCCACCGAGAAGTAGTGGCCGACGCGCCACGAATGTTGCTAAATATTACATACGAGGTGTTAGGTTGCCTTAGGTTAGGGCACATAACGTTATAGCCGTACATAATGTTCCCACCGAGAAGTAGGGGCCGACACGCCACGAATGTTGTAAAATATTACATACGAGGTGTTAGGTTGCCTTAGGTTAGGACAAATAACGTTATAGACGTACATAATGTTCCCACCGAGAAGTAGAGGCCCACACGCCACGAATGTTGTAAAATATTACATACGAGGTGTTAGGTTGGCTTAGGTTAGGACATATAACGTTATATACGTACATAATGTTCCCACCAAGAAGTAGGGGCCGAACACGCAGGGAATGTTGTAAAATATTACATCCGAGATGTTAGGTTGCCTTAGGTTAGGATATATAACGTTATAGAGGTACATAATGTTCCCACCGAGGAGTAGGGGTCGACACGTAACGAATGTTGTTAAATATTATATCCGAGATATCAGGTTGCATTATGTTAGGACATATAACGTTAAATACGTATATAATGTTGCCACCGAGAAGTAGGTGCCGACACGAATGGAATGTTGTAAAATATTGCGTCCGAGATGTTAGGTTGCCTTATGTTAGGATATATAAAGTTCTCGACGTATATAATATTCTCACGGAGCAGTATGCGCCGACACGCAAGGAATGTTGTAAAATATTTCATCAGAGATGTTAGGTTGCCTTAGGTTAGGACGTATAACGTTATAGTCGTACATAATGTTCCTACCAAGAAGTAGGGGCCGACACGCCACGAATGTTGTAAAATATTACATACGAGGTGTTAGGTTGCCTTAGGATAGGATATATAACGTTATAGACGTATATAATGTTCCCACGGAGAAGTAGGCGCCGACACGCTAGGAATGTTGTAAAATATTATGTCCGATAAGTAAGTTTGCTTTAGGTTAGGACATATAACATCATAATTATTATGTATTACATCCGAGTTATTAGGTTGCCTTAGGTTAGGGCATATAACGTTATAGACGTACATAATGTTCCCACCGAGGAGTAGGTGCCGACACGCAAGGAATGTTGTAAAATATTACATCCGAGATGTTAGGTTGCCCTAGGATAGGACATATAACGTTATAGACGTATATAATGTTACCACCGAAAAGTAGGTGCCAACACGCAAGGAATGCTGTAAAATACTACATCCGAGGTGTTAGGTTGCCTTAGGTTAGGACATATAACGTTATAGACGCACATAATGTTCCCACCGAGAAGTAGAGGCCTACACGCCACGAATGTTGTAAAATATTACATCCGAGATGTTAGGTTGCCTTAGGTTAGGATATATAACGTTATAGAGGTACATAATGTTCCCACCGAGGAGTAGGGGTCGACACGTAACGAATGTTGTGAAATATTACATTCGAGATGTTAGGTTGCCTTAGGTTAGGACGTATAACGTTATAGTCGTACATAATGTTCCCACCAAGAAGTAGGGGCCGACACGCAAGGAATGTTGTAAAATATTACCTCCGAGATGTTAGATTGCCTTAGGTTAGGACATATAATGTTATAGACGTACATAATATTCCCACCGAGCAGTATGCGCCGACACGCAAGGAATGTTGTAAAATATAACATCCGAGGTGTTAGGTTGCCTTAGGTTAGGACATATAACATTAGAGACGTACATAATGTTCCCACCGAGAAGTAGAGGCCTACACGCCACGAATGTTGTAAAATATTACATACGAGGTGTTAGGTTGCCTTAGGTTAGGGCACATAACGTTATAGACGTACATAATGCTCCCACCAAGAAGTAGGGGCCGACACGCAAGGAATGTTGTAAAATATTACATCCGAGATGTTAGGTTGCCTTAGGTTGGGATATATAACGTTATAGACGTACATAATGTTCCCACCGAGGAGTAGGGGTCGACACGTAACGAATGTTGTTAAACATTGTGTCCGAGATGTTAGGTTGCCTTAGGTTAGGACATATAACGTTACAGCCGTACATAATGTTCCCACCGAGAAGTAGGGGCCGACACGCAAGGAATGTTGTAAAATATTACATCCGAGATGTTAGGTTGCCCTAGGATAGGACATATAACGTTATAGACGTATATAATGTTACCACCGAAAAGTAGGTGCCAACACGCAAGGAATGCTGTAAAATACTACATACGAGGTGTTAGGTTGCCTTAGGTTAGGGCACATAATGATATAGACGTACATAATGTTCCCACCGAAAAGTAGGTGCCAACACGCAAGGAATGCTGTAAAATACTACATACGAGGTGTTAGGTTGCCTTAGGTTAGGGCACATAATGATATAGACGTACATAATGTTCCCACCGAGAAGTAGAAGCCGACTCGCCACGAATGTTGTGAAATATTACATCCGAGATGTTAGGTTTGCTTAGGTTAGGGCATGTAACGTTATATACGTACATAATGTTCCCACCAAGAAGTAGGGGCCGACACGCAAGGAATGTTGTAAAATATAACATCCGAGATGTTAGGTTGCCTTAGGTTAGGACATATTACGTTATAGCTGCACATAATGTTCCCACCGAGAAGTAGTGGCCGACACGCCACGAATGTTGTTAAATATTACATCCGATGTGTTAGGTTGCCTTAGGTTAGGACATATAACGTTATAGCCGTACATAATGTTCCCACCGAGAAGTAGGCGCCGACACGCAAGGAATGTTGGAAAATATTACATCCGAGATGTTAGGTTGCCTTACGTTAGGACAAATAACGTTATAGACGCACATAATGTTTCCACCGAGAAGTAGGTGCCGACACGCAAGGAATGTTGGAAAATATTAAATCTGAGATGTTAGGTTGCCTTACGTTAGGATATATAACGTGATAGAAGTCCATAATGTTCCCACCGAGAAGTAGGGGCCGACACGCCACGAATGCTGTAAAATATTACATACGAGGTGTTAGGTTGCCTTAGGTTAGGACATATAACGTTATAGACGTGCATAATTTTCCCACCGAGAAGTAGAGGCCTACACGCCACGAATGTTGTAAAATATTACATACGAGGTGTTAGGTTTCCTTAGGTTAGGGCACATAACGTTATAGACGTACATAATGTTCCCACCGAGAAGTAGAGGCCGACACGCCACGAATGTTGTGAAATATTACATCCGAGATGTTAGGTTTGCTTAGGTTAGGACATATAACGTTATATACGTACATAATGTTCCCACCAAGAAGTAGGGGCCGACACGCAAGGAATGTTGTAAAATATTACATCCGAGATGTTAGGTTGCCTTAGGTTGGGATATATAACGTTATAGACGTACATAATGTTCCCACCGAGGAGTAGGGGTCGACACGTAACGAATGTTGTTAAATATTGTGTCCGAGATGTTAGGTTGCCTTAGGTTAGGACATATAACGTTACAGCCGTACATAATGTTCCCACCGAGAAGTAGGGGCCGACACGCAAGGAATGTTGTAAAATATTACATCCGAGATGTTAGGTTGCCCTAGGATAGGACATATAACGTTATAGACGTACATAATGTTCCCACCGAGAAGTAGAGGCCCACACGCCGCGAATGTTGTAAAATATTACATACGAGGTGTTAGGTTGGCTTAGGTTAGGACATATAACGTTATATACGTACATAATGTTCCCACCCAGAAGTAGGTGCCGACACGCATGGAATGTTGTAAAATATTGCGTCCGACATGATAGGTGGCCTTAGGTTAGGACATATAATGTTATAGCCGTACATAATGTTCCCAACGAGAAGTAGGCGCCGACACGCAAGGAATGTTGTAAAATATTACATCCGAGATGTTAGGTTGCCTTACGTTAGGACATATAACGTTATAGGCGCACATAATGTTCCCACCGAGAAGTAGGTGCCGACACGCAAGGAATGTTGGAAAATATTAAATCCGAGATGTTAGGTTGCCTTAGGTTAGGATATATAACGTTATAGACGTACATAATGTTCCCACCGAGCAGTATGCGCCGACACGCAAGGAATGTTGTAAAATATAACATCCGAGATGTTAGGTTGCCTTAGGTTAGGACATATTACGTTATAGCTGCACATAATGTTCCCACCGAGAAGTAGGTGCCGACACGCAAGGAATGTTGGAAAATACTAAATCCGAGATGTTAGGTTGCCTTACGTTAGGATATGTAACGTTATAGAAGTACATAATGTTCCCACCGAGAAGTAGGGGCCGCCACGCCACGAATGTTGTAAAATATTACATACGAGGTATTAGGTTGCCTTAGGTTAGGACATATAACGTTATAGACGTGCATAATGTTCCCACCGAGAAATAGAGGCCTACACGCCACGAATGTTGTAAAATATTACATACGAGGTGTTAGGTTGCCTTAGGTTAGGGCACATAACGTTATAGCTGCACATAATGTTCCCACCAAGAAGTAGGGGCCGACACGCTAGGAATGTTGTAAAATATTACATCCGAGATGTTAGGTTACCTTAGGTTAGGATATATAACGTTATAGACGTACATAATGTTCCCACCGAGGAGTAGGGGTCGACACGTAACGAATGTTGTTAAATATTGTGTCCGAGATGTTAGGTTGCCTTAGGTTAGGACATATAACGTTATAGACGCACATAATGTTCCCACCGAGAAGTAGAGGCCTACACGCCACGAATGTTGTAAAATATTAC
Organism: Xylocopa violacea; assembly: GCA_963969225.1. Taxonomy (NCBI): domain Eukaryota; kingdom Metazoa; phylum Arthropoda; class Insecta; order Hymenoptera; family Apidae; genus Xylocopa; species Xylocopa violacea. The sequence continues at coordinate 881,318 of CAXAJV010001295.1, read as the reverse complement.
ACCCGAGATGTTAGGTTGCCTTAGGTTAGGATATATAACGTTATAGAGGTACATAATGTTCCCACCGAGAAGTAGGTGCCGACACGCAAGGAATGTTGGAAAATACTAAATCCGAGATGTTAGGTTGCCTTACGTTAGGATATGTAACGTTATAGAAGTACATAATGTTCCCACCGAGAAGTAGGGGCCGCCACGCCACGAATGTTGTAAAATATTACATACGAGGTATTAGGTTGCCTTAGGTTAGGACATATAACGTTATAGACGTGCATAATGTTCCCACCGAGAAATAGAGGCCTACACGCCACGAATGTTGTAAAATATTACATACGAGGTGTTAGGTTGCCTTAGGTTAGGGCACATAACGTTATAGCTGCACATAATGTTCCCACCAAGAAGTAGGGGCCGACACGCAAGGAATGTTGTAAAATATTACATCCGAGATGTTAGGTTGCCTTAGGTTAGGATATATAACGTTATAGACGTACATAATGTTCCCACCGAGCAGTATGCGCCGACACGCAAGGAATGTTGTAAAATATAACATCCGAGGTGTTAGGTTGCCTTAGGTTAGGACATATAACGTTATAGACGCACATAATGTTCCCACCGAGAAGTAGAGGCCTACACGCCACGAATGTTGTAAAATATTACATCCGAGATGTTAGGTTGCCTTAGGTTAGGATATATAACGTTATAGAGGTACATAATGTTCCCACCGAGGAGTAGGGGTCGACACGTAACGAATGTTGTTCAATATTGTGTCCGAGATATCAGGTTGCATTAGGTTAGGACATATAACGTTATATACGTACATAATGTTCCCACCGAGAAGTAGGTGCCGACACGCATGGAATGTTGTAAAATATTGCGTCCGAGATGTTAGGTGGCCTTAGGTTAGGACATATAATGTTATAGCCGTACATAATGTTCCCACCGAGAAGTAGGCGCCGACACGCAAGGAATGTTGTAAAATATTACATCCGATTTGTTAGGTTGCCTTATGTTAGGATATATAAAATTCTAGACATATATAATATTCTCACCGAGCAGTATGCGCCGACACTCAAGGAATGTTGTAAAATATTACATCCGAGATGTTAGGTTGCCCTGGGATAGGACATATAACGTTGTAGACGTATATAAGGTTACCACCGAAAAGTAGGTGCCGACACGCAAGGAATGTTGTAAAATATTACATCCGGGAGGTTAGGTTGCCTTAGGATACGATATATAACGTTATAGAAGTACATAATGTTCCCACCGAGAAGTAGGGGCCGACACGCCACGAATGTTGTAAAATATTACATACGAGGTGTTAAGTTGCCTTAGGTTAGGACATATAACGTTATAGACGTACATAATGTTCCCACCGAAAAGTAGAAGCCTACACATCACGAATGTTGCAAAATATTACATACGAGGTGTTAGGTTGCCTTAGGTTAGGACACATAACGTTATAGCTGCACATAATGTTCCCACCGAGAAGTAGAGGCCGACACGCCACGAATGTTGTAAAATATCACGTCCGAGATGTTATGTTGCCTTCGGTTAGGACATATAACGTTATAGAAGTATATAATGTTCCCACCGAGAAGTAGGCGCCGACACGCCACGAATGTTGTGAAATATTACATCCGAGATGTTAGGTTGCCCTAGGATAGGACATATAACGTTATAGAAGTACATAATGTTCCCACCGAGAAGTAGGGGCCGACACGCCACGAATGTTGTAAAATATTACATACGAGTTGTTAGGTTGCCTTAGGTTAGGACACATAACGTTATAGACGTACATAATGTTCCCACCGAGAAGTAGAGGGCGACACGCCACGAATGTTGTTAAATATTGCGTCCGAGATGTTAGGTGGCCTTAGGTTAGGACATATAATGTTATAGCCGTACATAATGTTGCCACCGAGAAGTAGGCCCCGACACGCAAGGAATGTTGTAAAATATTACATCCGAGATGTTAGGTTGCCTTATGTTAGGATATATAAAGTTCTAGACGTATACAATATACTCACGGAGCAGTTTGCGCCGACACGCAAGGAATGTTGTAAAATATTACATCCGAGATGTTAGGTTGCCTTAGGTTAGGACATATTACGTTATAGCTGCACATAATGTTCCCACCGAGAAGAAGTGGCCGACACGGGACGAATGTTGTTAAATATTACATCCGAGGTGTTAGGTTGCCTTAGGTTAGGACATATAACGTTATAACCGTACATAATGTTCCCACCGAGAAGTAGGGGCCGACACGCAAGGAACGTTGTAAAATATTACATCCGATATGTTAGGTTGCCCTAGGATAGGACATATAACGTTATAGACGTATATAAGGTTACCACCGAAAAGTAGGTGCCGACGCGCAAGGAATGCTGTAAAATATTATATCCGAGAGGTTAGGTTGCCTTAGGATAGGATATATAACGTTATAGAAGTACATAATGTTCCCACCGAGCAGTATCCGCCGACACGCAAGGAATGTTGTAAAATATTACATCCGAGATGTTAGGTTGCCTTAGGTTAGGACATATTACGTTATAGCTGCACATAATGTTCCCACCGAGAAGAAGTGGCCGACACGCCACGAATGTTGTTAGATATTACATCCGAGGTGTTAGGTTGCCTTAGGTTAGGACATATAACGTTATAATCGTACATAATGTTCCCACCGAGAAGTAGAGGCCGACACGCCACGAATGTTGTGAAATATTACATTCGAGATGTTAGGTTGCCTTAGGTTAGGACGTATAACGTTATAGTCGTACATAATGTTCCCACCAAGAAGTAGGGGCCGACACGCAAGGAATGTTGTAAAATATTACCTCCGAGATGTTAGATTGCCTTAGGTTAGGACATATAAAGTTCTAGACGTATATAATATTCTCACGGAGCAGTATGCGCCGACACGCAAGGAATGTTGTAAAATATTACATCCGAGATGTTAGGTTGCCTTAGGATAAGATATATAACGTTATAGAAGTACATAATGTTCCCACCGAGAAGTAGGGGCCGACACGCCACGAATGTTGTAAAATATTACATCCGAGATGTTAGGTTGCCTTAGGTTAGGACGTATAACGTTATAGTCGTACATAATGTTCCTACCAAGAAGTAGGGGCCGACACGCCACGAATGTTGTAAAATATTACATACGACGTGTTAGGTTGCCTTAGGTTAGGATATATAACGTTATAGACGTATATAATGTTCCCACGGAGAAGTAGGCGCCGACACGCTAGGAATGTTGTAAAATATTACATCCGAGATGTTAGGTTGCCCTAGGATAGGATATATAACGTTATAGAGGTACATAATGTTCCCACCGAGAAGTAGGTGCCGACACGCAAGGAATGTTGGAAAATACTAAATCCGAGATGTTAGGTTGCCTTACGTTAGGATATGTAACGTTATAGAAGTACATAATGTTCCCACCGAGAAGTAGGGGCCGCCACGCAACGAATGTTGTAAAATATTACATACGAGGTGTTAGGTTGCCTTAGGATAGGATATATAACGTTATAGACGTATATAATGTTCCCACGGAGAAGTAGGCGCCGACACGCTAGGAATGTTGTAAAATATTATGTCCGATAAGTAAGTTTGCTTTAGGTTAGGACATATAACATCATAATTATTATGTATTACATCCGAGTTATTAGGTTGCCTTAGGTTAGGGCATATAACGTTATAGACGTACATAATGTTCCCACCGAGGAGTAGGTGCCGACACGCCACGAATGTTGTGAAATATTACATTCGAGATGTTAGGTTGCCTTAGGTTAGGACGTATAACGTTATAGTCGTACATAATGTTCCCACCAAGAAGTAGGGGCCGACACGCAAGGAATGTTGTAAAATATTACCTCCGAGATGTTAGATTGCCTTAGGTTAGGACATATAACGTTATAGACGTACATAATATTCCCACCGAGGAGTAGGGTTCGACACGTAACGAATGTTGTTAAATATTATATCCGAGATATCAGGTTGCCTTAGGTTAGGGCATATAACGTTATAGACGTACATAATGTTCGCACCGAGAAGTAGGTGCCGACACGCCACGAATGTTGTAAAATATTGCTTCCGAGATGTTAGGTTGCCTTAGGTTAGGACACATTACGTTATAGCTGCACATAATGTTCCCACCGAGAAGTAGAGGCCGACACACCACGAATGTTGTAAAATATCACGTCCGAGATGTTATGTTGCCTTCGGTTAGGACATATAACGTTATAGAAGTATATAATGTACCCACCGAGAAGTAGGCGCCGACACGCCACGAATGTTGTGAAATATTACATCCGAGATGTTAGGTTGCCCTAGGATAGGACATATAACGTTATAGAAGTACATAATGTTCCCACCGAGAAGTAGGGCCCGACACGCCACGAATGTTGTAAAATATTACATACGAGTTGTTAGGTTGCCTTAGGTTAGGACACATAACGTTATAGACGTACATAATGTTCCCACCGAGAAGTAGAGGGCGACACGCCACGAATGTTGTGAAATATTACATTCGAGATGTTAGGTTGCCTTAGGTTAGGACGTATAACGTTATAGTCGTACATAATGTTCCCACCAAGAAGTAGGGGCCGACACGCAAGGAATGTTGTAAAATATTACCTCCGAGATGTTAGATTGCCTTAGGTTAGGACATATAACGTTATAGACGTACATAATATTCCCACCGAGGAGTAGGGTTCGACACGTAACGAATGTTGTTAAATATTATATCCGAGATATCACGTTGCCTTAGGTTAGGGCATATAACGTTATAGACGTACATAATGTTCGCACCGAGAAGTAGGTGCCGACACGCCACGAATGTTGTAAAATATTGCTTCCGAGATGTTAGGTTGCCTTAGGTTAGGACACATTACGTTATAGCTGCACATAATGTTCCCACCGAGAAGTAGAGGCCGACACACCACGAATGTTGTAAAATATCACGTCCGAGATGTTATGTTGCCTTCGGTTAGGACATATAACGTTATAGAAGTATATAATGTTCCCACCGAGATGTAGGCGCCGACACGCCACGAATGTTGTGAAATATTACATCCGAGATGTTAGGTTGCCCTAGGAAAGGACATATAACGTTATAGAAGTACATAATGTTCCCACCGAGAAGTAGGGCCCGACACGCCACGAATGTTGTAAAATATTACATACGAGTTGTTAGGTTGCCTTAGGTTAGGACACATAACGTTATAGACGTACATAATGTTCCCACCGAGAAGTAGAGGGCGACACGCCACGAATGTTGTTAAATATTGCGTCCGAGATGTTAGGTGGCCTTAGGTTAGGACATATAATGTTATAGCCGTACATAATGTTGCCACCGAGAAGTAGGCGCCGACACGCAAGGAATGTTGTAAAATATTACATCCGAGATGTTAGGTTGCCTTATGTTAGGATATATAAAGTTCTAGACGTATACAATATACTCACGGAGCAGTTTGCGCCGACACGCAAGGAATGTTGTAAAATATTACATCCGAGATGTTAGGTTGCCTTAGGTTAGGACATATTACGTTATAGCTGCACATAATGTTCCCACCGAGAAGAAGTGGCCGACACGGGACGAATGTTGTTAAATATTACATCCGAGGTGTTAGGTTGCCTTAGGTTAGGACATATAACGTTATAACCGTACATAATGTTCCCACCGAGAAGTAGGGGCCGACACGCAAGGAACGTTGTAAAATATTACATCCGATATGTTAGGTTGCCCTAGGATAGGACATATAACGTTATAGACGTATATAAGGTTACCACCGAAAAGTAGGTGCCGACACGCAAGGAATGCTGTAAAATATTATATCCGAGAGGTTAGGTTGCCTTAGGATAAGATATATAACGTTATAGAAGTACATAATGTTACCACCGAGAAGTAGGGGCCGACACGCCACGAATGTTGTAAAATATTACATACGAGGTGTTAGGTTGCCTTAGGTTAGGACATATTACTTTATAGCTGCACATAATGTTCCCACCGAGAAGTAGAGGCCGACACGCCACGAATGTTGTAAAATATCACGTCCGAGATGTTATGTTGCCTTCGGTTAGGACATATAACGTTATAGACGTATATAATGTTACCACCGAAAAGTAGGTGCCGACACGCAATGAATGCTGTAAAATATTACATCCGAGATGTTAGGTTGCCTTAGGTTAGGATATATAACGTTATAGAGGTACATAATGTTCCCACCGAGGAGTAGGGGTCGACACGTAACGAATGTTGTTAAATATTATATCCGAGATATCAGGTTGCATTATGTTAGGACATATAACGTTAAATACGTATATAATGTTGCCACCGAGAAGTAGGTGCCGACACGAATGGAATGTTGTAAAATATTGCGTCCGAGATGTTAGGTTGCCTTATGTTAGGATATATAAAGTTCTAGACGTATATAATATTCTCACGGAGCAGTATGCGCCGACACGCAAGGAATGTTGTAAAATATTACATCCGAGATGTTAGGTTGCCTTAGGTTAGGACGTATAACGTTATAGTCGTACATAATGTTCCTACCAAGAAGTAGGGGCCGACACGCCACGAATGTTGTAAAATATTACATACGAGGTGTTAGGTTGCCTTAGGATAGGATATATAACGTTATAGACGTATATAATGTTCCCACGGAGAAGTAGGCGCCGACACGCTAGGAATGTTGTAAAATATTATGTCCGATAAGTAAGTTTGCTTTAGGTTAGGACATATAACATCATAATTATTATGTATTACACCCGAGTTATTAGGTTGCCTTAGGTTAGGGCATATAACGTTATAGACGTACATAATGTTCCCACCGAGGAGTAGGTGCCGACACGCCACGAATGTTGTGAAATATTACATTCGAGATGTTAGGTTGCCTTAGGTTAGGACGTATAACGTTATAGTCGTACATAATGTTCCCACCAAGAAGTAGGGGCCGACACGCAAGGAATGTTGTAAAATATTACCTCCGAGATGTTAGATTGCCTTAGGTTAGGACATATAAAATTATAGACGTACATAATATTCCCACCGAGGAGTAGGGTTCGACACGTAACGAATGTTGTTAAATATTATATCCGAGATATCAGGTTGCCTTAGGTTAGGGCATATAACGTTATAGACGTACATAATGTTCGCACCGAGAAGTAGGTGCCGACACGCCACGAATGTTGTAAAATATTGCTTCCGAGATGTTAGGTTGCCTTAGGTTAGGACACATTACGTTATAGCTGCACATAATGTTCCCACCGAGAAGTAGAGGCCGACACGCCACGAATGTTGTAAAATATCACGTCCGAGATGTTATGTTGCCTTCGGTTAGGACATATAACGTTATAGAAGTATATAATGTTCCCACCGAGAAGTAGGCGCCGACACGCCACGAATGTTGTGAAATATTACATCCGAGATGTTAGGTTGCCCTAGGATAGGACATATAACGTTATAGAAGTACATAATGTCCCCACCGAGAAGTAGGGGCCGACACGCCACGAATGTTGTAAAATATTACATACGAGTTGTTAGGTTGCCTTAGGTTAGGACACATAACGTTATAAACGTACATAATGTTCCCACCGAGAAGTAGAGGGCGACACGCCACGAATGTTGTTAAATATTGCGTCCGAGATGTTAGGTGGCCTTAGGTTAGGACATATAATGTTATAGCCGTACATAATGTTGCCACCGAGAAGTAGGCGCCGACACGCAAGGAATGTTGTAAAATATTACATCCGAGATGTTAGGTTGCCTTATGTTAGGATATATAAAGTTCTAGACGTATACAATGTACTCACGGAGCAGTTTGCGCCGACACGCAAGGAATGTTGTAAAATATTACATCCGAGATGTTAGGTTGCCTTAGGTTAGGACATATTACGTTATAGCTGCACATAATGTTCCCACCGAGAAGAAGTGGCCGACACGCCACGAATGTTGTTAGATATTACATCCGAGGTGTTAGGTTGCCTTAGGTTAGGACATATAACGTTATAATCGTACATAATGTTCCCACCGAGAAGTAGAGGCCGACACGCCACGAATGTTGTGAAATATTACATTCGAGATGTTAGGTTGCCTTAGGTTAGGACGTATAACGTAATAGTCGTACATAATGTTCCCACCAAGAAGTAGGGGCCGACACGCAAGGAATGTTGTAAAATATTACCTCCGAGATGTTAGATTGCCTTAGGTTAGGACATATAAAGTTCTAGACGTATATAATATTCTCACGGAGCAGTATGCGCCGACACGCAAGGAATGTTGTAAAATATTACATCCGAGATGTTAGGTTGCCTTAGGATAAGATATATAACGTTATAGAAGTACATAATGTTCCCACCGAGAAGTAGGGGCCGACAGGCCACGAATGTTGTAAAATATTACATCCGAGATGTTAGGTTGCCTTAGGTTAGGACGTATAACGTTATAGTCGTACATAATGTTCCTACCAAGAAGTAGGGGCCGACACGCCACGAATGTTGTAAAATATTACATACGACGTGTTAGGTTGCCTTAGGTTAGGATATATAACGTTATAGACGTATATAATGTTCCCACGGAGAAGTAGGCGCCGACACGCTAGGAATGTTGTAAAATATTATGTCCGATAAGTAAGTTTGCTTTAAGTTAGGACATATAACATCATAATTATTATGTATTACATCCGAGTTATTAGGTTGCCTTAGGTTAGGGCATATAACGTTATAGACGTACATAATGTTCGCACCGAGAAGTAGGTGCCGACACGCCACGAATGTTGTAAAATATTGCTTCCGAGATGTTAGGTTGCCTTAGGTTAGGACATATTACGTTATAGCTGCACATAATGTTCCCACCGAGAAGTAGAGGCTGACACGCCACGAATGTTGTAAAATATCACGTCCGAGATGTTATGTTGCCTTCGGTTAGGACATATAACGTTATAGAAGTATATAATGTTCCCACCGAGAAGTAGGCGCCGACACGCCACGAATGTTGTAAAATATTACATCCGAGATGTTAGGTTGCCCTAGGATAGGACATATAACGTTATAGAAGTACATAATGTTCCCACCGAGAAGTAGGGGCCGACACGCCACAAATGTTGTAAAATATTACATACGAGTTGTTAGGTTGCCTTAGGTTAGGACACATAACGTTATAGACGTACATAATGTTCCCACCGAGAAGTAGAGGCCGACACGCCACGAATGTTGTTAAATATTGCGTCCGAGATGTTAGGTGGCCTTAGGTTAGGACATATAATGTTATAGCCGTACATAATGTTCCCACCGAGAAGTAGGCGCCGACGCGCAAGGAATGTTGTAAAATATTACATCCGATTTGTTAGGTTGCCTTATGTTAGGATATATAAAGTTCTAGACATATATAATATTCTCACCGAGCAGTATGCGCCGACACTCAAGGAATGTTGTAAAATATTACATCCGAGATGTTAGGTTGCCCTAGGATAGGACATTATAACGTTGTAGACGTATATAATGTTACCACCGAAAAGTAGGTGCCGACACGCAAGGAATGTTGTAAAATATTACATCCGGGAGGTTAGGTTGCCTTAGGATACGATATATAACGTTATAGAAGTACATAATGTTCCCACCGAGAAGTAGGGACCGACACGCCACGAATGTTGTAAAATATTACATACGAGGTGTTAAGTTGCCTTAGGTTAGGACATATAACGTTATAGACGTACATAATGTTCCCACCGAAAAGTAGAAGCCTACACACCACGAATGTTGCAAAATATTACATACGAGGTGTTAGGTTGCCTTAGGTTAGGACACATAACGTTATAGCTGCACATAATGTTCCCACCGAGAAGTAGAGGCCGACACGCCACGAATGTTGTAAAATATCACGTCCGAGATGTTATGTTGCCTTCGGTTAGGACATATAACGTTATAGAAGTATATAATGTTCCCACCGAGAAGTAGGCGCCGACACGCCACGAATGTTGTGAAATATTACATCCGAGATGTTAGGTTGCCCTAGGATAGGACATATAACGTTATAGAAGTACATAATGTTCCCACCGAGAAGTAGGGGCCGACACGCCACGAATGTTGTTAAATATTGCGTCCGAGATGTTAGGTGGCCTTAGGTTAGGACATATAATGTTATAGCCGTACATAATGTTCCCACCGAGAAGTAGAGGCCCACACGCCACGAATGTTGTAAAATATTACATACGAGGTGTTAGGTTGCCTTAGGTTAGGACACATAACGTTATAGCCGTACATAATGTTCCCACCGAGAAGTAGGGGCCGACACGCAAGGAATGTTGTAAAATATTACATCCGAGATGTTAGGTTGCCCTAGGATAGGACATATAACGTTATAGTCGTATATAATGTTACCACCGAAAAGTTGGAGCCGGCACGCAAGGAATGCTGTAGAATATTACATCCGGGATGTTAGGTTACCTTAGGATAGGACATATAACGTTATATACGTACATAATGTTCCCACCAAGAAGTAGGGGCCGACACGCCACGAATGGTGTAGAATATAACGTCCGAGATGTTAGGTTGCCCTAGGATAGGATATATAACGTTATAGACGTATATAATGTTCCCACCGAGAAGTAGAGGCCGTCACACCACGAATGTTGTGAAATATTACATTCGAGATGTTAGGTTGCCTTAGGTTAGGACGTATAACGTTATAGACGTATATAATGTTACCACCGAAAAGTAGAGGCCGACACGCCACGAATGTTGTGAAATATTACATCCGTGATGTTAGGTTGGTTTAGGTTAGGACATATAACGTTATATACGTACATAATGTTCCCACCAAGAAGTAGGGGCCGACACGCAGGGAATGTTGTATAATATTACATCCGAGATGTTAGGTTGCCTTAGGTTAGTATATATAACGTTATAGAGGTACATAATGTTCCCACCGAGGAGTAGGGGTCGACACGTAACGAATGTTGTTAAATATTGTGTCCGAGATATCAGGTTGCATTAGGTTAGGACATATAACGTTATATACGTACATAATGTTCCCACCGAGAAGTAGGTGCCGACACGCATGGAATGCTGTAAAATATTGCGTCCGAGATGTTAGGTGGCCTTAGGTTAGGACATATAATGTTATAGCCGTACATAATGTTCCCATCGAGAAGTAGGCGCCGACACGCAAGGAATGTTGTAAAATATTACATCCGAGATGTTAGGTTGCCCTAGGATAGGACATATAACGTTATAGACGTATATAAGGTTACCACCGAAAAGTAGGTGCCGACACGCAAGGAATGCTGTAAAATATTACATCCGAGAGGTTAGGTTGCCTTAGGATAAGATATATAAAGTTATAGAAGTACATAATGTTACCACCGAGAAGTAGGGGCCGACACGCCACGAATGTTGTAAAATATTACATACGAGGTGTTAGGTTGCCTTAGGTTAGGACATATTACTTTATAGCTGCACATAATGTTCCCACCGAGAAGTAGAGGCCGACACGCCACGAATGTTGTAAAATATCACGTCCGAGATGTTATGTTGCCTTCGGTTAGGACATATAACGTTATAGACGTATATAATGTTACCACCGAAAAGTAGGTGCCGACACGCAATGAATGCTGTAAAATATTACATCCGAGATGTTAGGTTGCCTTAGGATAGGATATATAACGTTATAGAAGTACATAATGTTCCCAACGAGCAGTATGCGCCGACACGCAAGGAATGTTGTAAAATATTACATCCGTGATGTTAGGTTGCCTTAGGTAAGGACATATTACGTTATAGCTGCACATAATGTTCCCACCGAGAAGAAGTGGCCGACACGCCACGAATGTTGTTAGATATTACATCCGAGGTGTTAGGTTGCCTTAGGTTAGGACATATAACGTTATAATCGTACATAATGTTCCCACCGAGAAGTAGAGGCCGACACGCCACGAATGTTGTGAAATATTACATTCGAGATGTTAGGTTGCCTTAGGTTAGGACGTATAACGTTATAGTCGTACATAATGTTCCTACCAAGCAGTAGGGGCCGACACGCCACGAATGTTGTAAAATATTACATACGACGTGTTAGGTTGCCTTACGTTAGGACATATAACGTTATAGACGCACATAATGTTCCCACCGAGAAGTAGGTGCCGACACGCAAGGAATGTTGCAAAATATTAAATCCGAGATGCTAGGTTGCCTTACGTTAGGATATGTAACGTTATAGAAGTACATAATGTTCCCACCGAGAAGTAGGGGCCGACACGTCCCGAATGTTGTAAAATATTACATACGAGGTGTTAGGTTGCCTTAGGTTAGGACATATAACGTTATAGACGTGCATAATGTTCCCATCGAGGAGTAGAGGCCTACACGCCACGAATGTTGTAAAATATTACATACGAGGTGTTAGGTTGCCTTAGGTTAGCGCACATAACGTTATAGACGTACATAATGTTCCCACCGAGAAGTAGAGGCCGACACGCCACGAATGTTGTGAAATATTACATCCGAGATGTTAGGTTTGCTTAGGTTAGGACATATAACGTTATATACGTACATAATGTTCCCACCAAGAAGTAGGGGACGACACGCAAGGAATATTGTAAAATATTACTTCCGAGATGTTAGGTTGCCTTAGGTTGGGATGTATAACGTTATAGACGTACATAATGTTCCCACCGAGGAGTAGGGGTCGACACGTAACGAATGTTGTTAAATATTGTGTCCGAGATGTTAGGTTGCCTTAGGTTAGGACATATAACGTTACAGCCGTACATAATGTTCCCACCGAGAAGTAGGGGCCGACACGCAAGGAATGTTGTAAAATATAACATCCGAGATGTTAGGTTGCCTTAGGTTAGGACATATTACGTTATAGCTGCACATAATGTTCCCACCGAGAAGTAGTGGCCGACACGCCACGAATGTTGTTAAGTATTACATACGAGGTGTTAGGTTGCCTTAGGTTAGGACATATAACGTTATAGACGTACATAATGTTCCCACCGAGAAGTAGAGGCCCACACGCCACGAATGTTGTAAAATATTACATACGAGGTGCTAGGTTGCCTTAGGTTAGGACACATAACGTTATAGCCGTACATAATGTTCCCACCGAGAAGTAGGGGCCGACACGCAAGGAATGTTGTAAAATATTACATCCGAGATGTTAGGTTGCCCTAGGATAGGACATATAACGTTATAGTCGTATATAATGTTACCACCGAAAAGTTGGAGCCGGCACGCAAGGAATGCTGTAGAATATTACATCCGGGATGTTAGGTTACCTTAGGATAGGACATATAACGTTATATACGTACATAATGTTCCCACCAAGAAGTAGGGGCCGACACGCCACGAATGGTGTAGAATATAACGTCCGAGATGTTAGGTTGCCCTAGGATAGGATATATAACGTTATAGACGTATATAATGTTCCCACCGAGAAGTAGAGGCCGTCACGCCACGAATGTTGTGAAATATTACATTCGAGATGTTAGGTTGCCTTAGGTTAGGACGTATAACGTTATAGACGTATATAATGTTACCCCCGAAAAGTAGAGGCCGACACGCCACGAATGTTGTGAAATATTACATCCGTGATGTTAGGTTGGCTTAGGTTAGGACATATAACGTTATATACGTACATAATGTTCCCACCAAGAAGTAGGGGCCGACACGCAGGGAATGTTGTATAATATTACATCCGAGATGTTAGGTTGCCTTAGGTTAGTATATATAACGTTATGGAGGTACATAATGTTCCCACCGAGGAGTAGGGGTCGACACGTAACGAATGTTGTTAAATATTGTGTCCGAGATATCAGGTTGCATTAGGTTAGGACATATAACGTTATATACGTACATAATGTTCCCACCGAGAAGTAGGTGCCGACACGCATGGAATGCTGTAAAATATTGCGTCCGAGATGTTAGGTGGCCTTAGGTTAGGACATATAATGTTATAGCCGTACATAATGTTCCCACCGAGAAGTAGGCGCCGACACGCAAGGAATGTTGTAAAATATTACATCCGAAATGTTAGGTTGCCTTACGTTAGGACATATAACGTTATAGACGCACATAATGTTCCCACCGAGAAGTAGGTGCCGACACGCAAGGAATGTTGGAAAATATTAAATCCGAGATGTTAGGTTGCCTTACGTTAGGATATGTAACGTTATAGAAGTACATAATGTTCCCACCGAGAAGTAGGGGCCGACACGCCACGAATGTTGTAAAATATTACATACGGGGTGTTAGGTTGCCTTTGGTTAGGACATATAACGTTATAGACGTGCATAATGTTCCCACCGAGAAGTAGGGGCCGACACGCAAGGAATGTTGTAAAATATTACATCCGAAATGTTAGGTTGCCTTAGGTTAGGACACATAACGTTATAGCCGTACATAATCTTCCCACCGAGAAGTAGGGGCCGACACGCAAGGAATGTTGTAAAATATTACATCCGAGATGTTAGGTTGCCCTAGGATAGGACATATAACGTTATAGACGTATATAATGTTACCACCGAAAAGTAGGAGCCGGCACGCAAGGTATGCTGCAAAATATTACATCCGGGATGTTAGGTTACCTTAGGATAGGACATATAACGTTATATACGTACATAATGTTACCACCGAAAAGTAGGAGCCGGCACGCAAGGAATGCTGTAAAATATTACATCCGGGATGTTAGGTTACCTTAGGATAGGACATATAACGTTATATACGTACATAATGTTCCCACCAAGAAGTAGGGGCCGACACGCCACGAATGGTGTAGAATATAACGTCCGAGATGTTAGGTTGCCCTAGGATAGGATATATAACGTTATAGACGTGCATAATGTTCCCACCGAGGAGTAGAGGCCTACACGCCACGAATGTTGTAAAATATTACATACGAGGTGTTAGGTTGCCTTAGGTTAGCGCACATAACGTTATAGACGTACATAATGTTCCCACCGAGAAGTAGAGGCCGACACGCCACGAATGTTGTGAAATATTACATCCGAGATGTTAGGTTTGCTTAGGTTAGGACATATAACGTTATATACGTACATAATGTTCCCACCAAGAAGTAGGGGCCGACACGCAAGGAATGTTGTAAAATATTACATCCGAGATGTTAGGTTGCCTTAGGTTGGGATATATAACGTTATAGACGTACATAATGTTCCCACCGAGAAGTAGTGGCCAACACGCCACGAATGTTGTTAAATATTACATCCGAGGTGTTAGGTTGCCTTACGTTAGGACATATAACGTTATAGACGTACATAATGTTCCCACCGAGAAGTAGGGGCCGACACGCAAGGAATGTTGTAAAATATTACATCCGAGATGTTAGGTTGCCCTAGGATAGGACATATAACGTTATAGACGTATATAATGTTACCACCGAAAAGTAGGAGCCGGCACGCAAGGTATGCTGTAAAATATTAAATCCGAGATGTTAGGTTGCCTTACGTTAGGATATGTAACGTTATAGAAGTACATAATGTTCCCACCGAGAAGTAGGGGCCGACACGCCACGAATGTTGTAAAATATTACATACGAGGTGTTAGGTTGCCTTAGGATAGGATATATAACGTTATAGACGTATATAATGTTCCCACGGAGAAGTAGGCGCCGACACGCTAGGAATGTTGTAAAATATTATGTCCGATAAGTAAGTTTGCTTTAGGTTAGGACATATAACATCATAATTATTATGTATTACACCCGAGTTATTAGGTTGCCTTAGGTTAGGGCATATAACGTTATAGACGTACATAATGTTCCCACCGAGGAGTAGGTGCCGACACGCCACGAATGTTGTGAAATATTACATTCGAGATGTTAGGTTGCCTTAGGTTAGGACGTATAATGTTATAGCCGTACATAATGTTGCCACCGAGAAGTAGGCGCCGACACGCAAGGAATGTTATAAAATATTACATCCGAGATGTTAGGTTGCCTTATGTTAGGATATATAAAGTTCTAGACGTATACAATGTACTCACGGAGCAGTTTGCGCCGACACGCAAGGAATGTTGTAAAATATTACATCCGAGATGTTAGGTTGCCTTAGGTTAGGACATATTACGTTATAGCTGCACATAATGTTCCCACCGAGAAGAAGTGTTCGACACGCCACGAATGTTGTTAGATATTACATCCGAGGTGTTAGGTTGCCTTAGGTTAGGACATATAACGTTATAATCGTACATAATGTTCCCACCGAGAAGTAGAGGCCGACACGCCACGAATGTTGTGAAATATTACATTCGAGATGTTAGGTTGCCTTAGGTTAGGACATATAACGTTATAGACGTGCATAATGTTCCCACCGAGGAGTAGAGACCTACACGCCACGAATGTTGTAAAATATTACATACGAGGTGTTAGGTTGCCTTAGGTTAGCGCACATAACGTTATAGACGTACATAATGTTCCCACCGAGAAGTAGAGGCCGACACGCCACGAATGTTGTGAAATATTACATCCGAGATGTTAGGTTTGCTTAGGTTAGGACATATAACGTTATATACGTACATAATGTTCCCACCAAGAAGTAGGGGCCGACACGCAAGGAATGTTGTAAAATATTACATCCGAGATGTTAGGTTGCCTTAGGTTGGGATATATAACGTTATAGACGTACATAATGTTCCCACCGAGAAGTAGGGGCCGACACGCCACGAATGTTGTAAAATATTACATACGGGGTGTTAGGGTGCCTTTGGTTAGGACATGTAACGTTATAGACGTGCATAATGTTCCCACCGAGAAGTAGGGGCCGACACGCAAGGAATGTTGTAAAATATTACATCCGAAATGTTAGGTTGCCTTAGGTTAGGACACATAACGTTATAGCCGTACATAATGTTCCCACCGAGAAGTAGGGGCCGACACGCAAGGAATGTTGTAAAATATTACATCCGAGATGTTAGGTTGCCCTAGGATAGGACATATAACGTTATAGACGTATATAATGTTACCACCGAAAAGTAGGAGCCGGCACGCAAGGTATGCTGTAAAATATTACATCCGGGATGTTAGGTTACCTTAGGATAGGACATATAACGTTATATACGTACATAATGTTACCACCGAAAAGTAGGAGCCGGCACGCAAGGAATGCTGTAAAATATTACATCCGGGATGTTAGGTTACCTTAGGATAGGACATATAACGTTATATACGTACATAATGTTCCCACCAAGAAGTAGGGGCCGACACGCCACGAATGGTGTAGAATATAACGTCCGAGATGTTAGGTTGCCCTAGGATAGGATATATAACGTTATAGACGTGCATAATGTTCCCACCGAGGAGTAGAGGCCTACACGCCACGAATGTTGTAAAATATTACATACGAGGTGTTAGGTTGCCTTAGGTTAGCGCACATAACGTTATAGACGTACATAATGTTCCCACCGAGAAGTAGAGGCCGACACGCCACGAATGTTGTGAAATATTACATCCGAGATGTTAGGTTTGCTTAGGTTAGGACATATAACGTTATATACGTACATAATGTTCCCACCAAGAAGTAGGGGCCGACACGCAAGGAATGTTGTAAAATATTACATCCGAGATGTTAGGTTGCCTTAGGTTGGGATATATAACGTTATAGACGTACATAATGTTCCCACCGAGAAGTAGTGGCCAACACGCCACGAATGTTGTTAAATATTACATCCGAGGTGTTAGGTTGCCTTACGTTAGGACATATAACGTTATAGACGTACATAATGTTCCCACCGAGAAGTAGGGGCCGACACGCAAGGAATGTTGTAAAATATTACATCCGAGATGTTAGGTTGCCCTAGGATAGGACATATAACGTTATAGACGTATATAATGTTACCACCGAAAAGTAGGAGCCGGCACGCAAGGTATGCTGTAAAATATTAAATCCGAGATGTTAGGTTGCCTTACGTTAGGATATGTAACGTTATAGAAGTACATAATGTTCCCACCGAGAAGTAGGGGCCGACACGCCACGAATGTTGTAAAATATTACATACGAGGTGTTAGGTTGCCTTAGGATAGGATATATAACGTTATAGACGTATATAATGTTCCCACGGAGAAGTAGGCGCCGACACGCTAGGAATGTTGTAAAATATTATGTCCGATAAGTAAGTTTGCTTTAGGTTAGGACATATAACATCATAATTATTATGTATTACACCCGAGTTATTAGGTTGCCTTAGGTTAGGGCATATAACGTTATAGACGTACATAATGTTCCCACCAAGAAGTAGGGGCCGACACGCAAGTAATGTTGTAAAATATTACCTCCGAGATGTTAGATTGCCTTAGGTTAGGACATATAAAATTATAGACGTACATAATATTCCCACCGAGGAGTAGGGTTCGACTCGTAACGAATGTTGTTAAATATTATATCCGAGATATCAGGTTGCCTTAGGTTAGGGCATATAACGTTATAGACGTACATAATGTTCGCACCGAGAAGTAGGTGCCGACACGCCACGAATGTTGTAAAATATCACGTCCGAGATGTTATGTTGCCTTCGGTTAGGACATATAACGTTATAGAAGTATATAATGTTCCCACCGAGAAGTAGGCGCCGACACGCCACGAATGTTGTGAAATATTACATCCGAGATGTTAGGTTGCCCTAGGATAGGACATATAACGTTATAGAAGTACATAATGTTCCCACCGAGAAGTAGGGGCCGACACGCCACGAATGTTGTAAAATATTACATACGAGTTGTTAGGTTGCCTTAGGTTAGGACACATAACGTTATAGACGTACATAATGTTCCCACCGAGAAGTAGAGGGCGACACGCCACGAATGTTGTTAAATATTGTGTCCGAGATGTTAGGTGGCCTTAGGTTAGGACATATAATGTTATAGCCGTACATAATGTTGCCACCGAGAAGTAGGCGCCGACACGCAAGGAATGTTGTAAAATATTACATCCGAGATGTTAGGTTGCCCTATGTTAGGATATATAAAGTTCTAGACGTATACAATGTACTCACGGAGCAGTTTGCGCCGACACGCAAGGAATGTTGTAAAATATTACATCCGAGATGTTAGGTTGCCTTAGGTTAGGACATATTACGTTATAGCTGCACATAATGTTCCCACCGAGAAGAAGTGGCCGACACGCCACGAATGTTGTTAGATATTACATCCGAGGTGTTAGGTTGCCTTAGGTTAGGACATATAACGTTATAATCGTACATAATGTTCCCACCGAGAAGTAGAGGCCGACACGCCACGAATGTTGTGAAATATTACATTCGAGATGTTAGGTTGCCTTAGGTTAGGACGTATAACGTTATAGTCGTACATAATGTTCCCACCAAGAAGTAGGGGCCGACACGCAAGGAATGTTGTAAAATATTACCTCCGAGATGTTAGATTGCCTTAGGTTAGGACATATAAAGTTCTAGACGTATATAATATTCTCACGGAGCAGTATGCGCCGACACGCAAGGAATGTTGTAAAATATTACATCCGAGATGTTAGGTTGCCTTAGGATAAGATATATAACGTTATAGAAGTACATAATGTTCCCACCGAGAAGTAGGGGCCGACACGCCACGAATGTTGTAAAATATTACATCCGAGATGTTAGGTTGCCTTAGGTTAGGACGTATAACGTTATAGTCGTACATAATGTTCCTACCAAGAAGTAGGGGCCGACACGCCACGAATGTTGTAAAATATTACATACGACGTGTTAGGTTGCCTTAGGTTAGGATATATAACGTTATAGACGTATATAATGTTCCCACGGAGAAGTAGGCGCCGACACGCTAGGAATGTTGTAAAATATTATGTCCGATAAGTAAGTTTGCTTTAGGTTAGGACATATAACATCATAATTATTATGTATTACATCCGAGTTATTAGGTTGCCTTAGGTTAGGGCATATAACGTTATAGACGTACATAATGTTCGCACCGAGAAGTAGGTGCCGACACGCCACGAATGTTGTAAAATATTGCTTCCGAGATGTTAGGTTGCCTTAGGTTAGGACATATTACGTTATAGCTGCACATAATGTTCCCACCGAGAAGTAGAGGCCGACACGCCACGAATGTTGTAAAATATCACGTCCGAGATGTTATGTTGCCTTTGGTTAGGACATATAACGTTATAGAAGTATATAATGTTCCCACCGAGAAGTAGGCGCCGACACGCCACGAATGTTGTAAAATATTACATCCGAGGTGTTAGGTTGCCTTAGGTTAGGACATATAACGTTATAACCGTACATAATGTTCCCACCGAGAAGTAGGGGCCGACACGCAAGGAATGTTGTAAAATATTACATACGAGATGTTAGGTTGCCTTATGTTAGGATATATAAAGTTCTTGACGTATATAATATACTCACGGAGCAGTATGCGCCGACACGCAAGGAAAGTTGTAAAATATTACATTCGAGATGTTAGGTTGCCTTAGTTTAGGACATATTACGTTATAGCTGCACATAATGTTCCCACCGAGAAGAAGTGGCCGACACGCCACGAATGTTGTTAAATATTACATCCGAGGTGTTAGGTTGCCTTAGGTTAGGACATATAACGTTATAACCGTACATAATGTTCCCACAGAGAAGTAGGGGCCGACACGCAAGGAATGTTGTAAAATATTACATCCGAGATGTTAGGTTGCCCTAGGATAGGACATTATAACGTTGTAGACGTATATAATGTTACCACCGAAAAGTAGGTGCCGACACGCAAGGAATGTTGTAAAATATTACATCCGGGAGGTTAGGTTGCCTTAGGATACGATATATAACGTTATAGAAGTACATAATGTTCCCACCGAGAAGTAGGGGCCGACACGCCACGAATGTTGTAAAATATTACATACGAGGTGTTAAGTTGCCTTAGGTTAGGACATATAACGTTATAGACGTACATAATGTTCCCACCGAAAAGTAGAAGCCTACACACCACGAATGTTGCAAAATATTACATACGAGGTGTTAGGTTGCCTTAGGTTAGGACACATAACGTTATAGCTGCACATAATGTTCCCACCGAGAAGTAGAGGCCGACACGCCACGAATGTTGTAAAATATCACGTCCGAGATGTTATGTTGCCTTCGGTTAGGACATATAACGTTATAGAAGTATATAATGTTCCCACCGAGAAGTAGGCGCCGACACGCCACGAATGTTGTGAAATATTACATCCGAGATGTTAGGTTGCCCTAGGATAGGACATATAACGTTATAGAAGTACATAATGTTCCCACCGAGAAGTAGGGGCCGACACGCCACGAATGTTGTAAAATATTACATACGAGTTGTTAGGTTGCCTTAGGTTAGGACACATAACGTTATAGACGTACATAATGTTCCCACCGAGAAGTAGAGGGCGACACGCCAAGAATGTTGTTAAATATTGCGTCCGAGATGTTAGGTGGCCTTAGGTTAGGACATATAATGTTATAGCCGTACATAATGTTGCCACCGAGAAGTAGGCGCCGACACGCAAGGAATGTTGTAAAATATTACATCCGAGATGTTAGGTTGCCCTAGGATAGGACATATAACGTTATAGACGTATATAAGGTTACCACCGAAAAGTAGGTGCCGACACGCAAGGAATGCTGTAAAATATTACATCCGAGAGGTTAGGTTGCCTTAGGATAAGATATATAAAGTTATAGAAGTACATAATGTTACCACCGAGAAGTAGGGGCCGACACGCCACGAATGTTGTAAAATATTACATACGAGGTGTTAGGTTGCCTTAGGTTAGGACATATTACTTTATAGCTGCACATAATGTTCCCACCGAGAAGTAGAGGCCGACACGCCACGAATGTTGTAAAATATCACGTCCGAGATGTTATGTTGCCTTCGGTTAGGACATATAACGTTATAGACGTATATAATGTTACCACCGAAAAGTAGGTGCCGACACGCAATGAATGCTGTAAAATATTACATCCGAGATGTTAGGTTGCCTTAGGATAGGATATATAACGTTATAGAAGTACATAATGTTCCCAACGAGCAGTATGCGCCGACACGCAAGGAATGTTGTAAAATATTACATCCGTGATGTTAGGTTGCCTTAGGTTAGGACATATTACGTTATAGCTGCACATAATGTTCCCACCGAGAAGAAGTGGCCGACACGCCACGAATGTTGTTAGATATTACATCCGAGGTGTTAGGTTGCCTTAGGTTAGGACATATAACGTTATAATCGTACATAATGTTCCCACCGAGAAGTAGAGGCCGACACGCCACGAATGTTGTGAAATATTACATTCGAGATGTTAGGTTGCCTTAGGTTAGGACGTATAACGTTATAGTCGTACATAATGTTCCTACCAAGCAGTAGGGGCCGACACGCCACGAATGTTGTAAAATATTACATACGACGTGTTAGGTTGCCTTAGGTTAGGATATATAACGTTATAGACGTATATAATGTTCCCACGGAGAAGTAGGCGCCGGCACGCTAGGAATGTTGTAAAATATTATGTCCGATAAGTAAGTTTGCTTTAGGTTAGGACATATAACATCATAATTATTATGTATTACATCCGAGTTATTAGGTTGCCTTAGGTTAGGGCATATAACGTTATAGACGTACATAATGTTCGCACCGAGAAGTAGGTGCCGACACGCCACGAATGTTGTAAAATATTGCTTCCGAGATGTTAGGTTGCCTTAGGTTAGGACATATTACGTTATAGCTGCACATAATGTTCCCACCGAGAAGTAGAGGCCGACACGCCACGAATGTTGTGAAATATCACGTCCGAGATGTTATGTTGCCTTCGGTTAGGACATATAACGTTATAGAAGTATATAATGTTCCCACCGAGAAGTAGGCGCCGACACGCCACGAATGTTGTAAAATATTACATCCGAGATGTTAGGTTGCCCTAGGATAGGACATATAACGTTATAGAAGTACATAATGTTCCCACCGAGAAGTAGGGGCCGACACGCCACGAATGTTGTAAAATATTACATACGAGGTGTTAGGTTGCCTTAGGTTAGGACATATAACGTTATAGACGTACATAATATTCCCACCGAGGAGTAGGGTTCGACACGTAACGAATGTTGTTAAATATTATATCCGAGATATCAGGTTGCCTTAGGTTAGGGCATATAACGTTATAGACGTACATAATGTTCGCACCGAGATGTAGGTGCCGACACGCCACGAATGTTGTAAAATATTGCTTCCGAGATGTTAGGTTGCCTTAGGTTAGGACATATTACGTTATAGCTGCACATAATGTTCCCACCGAGAAGTAGAGGCTGACACGCCACGAATGTTGTAAAATATCACGTCCGAGATGTTATGTTGCCTTCGGTTAGGACATATAACGTTATAGAAGTATATAATGTTCCCACCGAGAAGTAGGCGCCGACGCGCAAGGAATGTTGTAAAATATTACATCCGATTTGTTAGGTTGCCTTATGTTAGGATATATAAAGTTCTAGACATATATAATATTCTCACCGAGCAGTATGCGCCGACACTCAAGGAATGTTGTAAAATATTACATCCGAGATGTTAGGTTGCCCTAGGATAGGACATTATAACGTTGTAGACGTATATAATGTTACCACCGAAAAGTAGGTGCCGACACGCAAGGAATGTTGTAAAATATTACATCCGGGAGGTTAGGTTGCCTTAGGATACGATATATAACGTTATAGAAGTACATAATGTTCCCACCGAGAAGTAGGGGCCGACACGCCACGAATGTTGTAAAATATTACATACGAGGTGTTAAGTTGCCTTAGGTTAGGACATATAACGTTATAGACGTACATAATGTTCCCACCGAAAAGTAGAAGCCTACACACCACGAATGTTGCAAAATATTACATACGAGGTGTTAGGTTGCCTTAGGTTAGGACACATAACGTTATAGCAGCACATAATGTTCCCACCGAGAAGTAGAGGCCGACACGCCACGAATGTTGTAAAATATCACGTCCGAGATGTTATGTTGCCTTCGGTTAGGACATATAACGTTATAGAAGTATATAATGTTCCCACCGAGAAGTAGGCGCCGACACGCCACGAATGTTGTGAAATATTACATCCGAGATGTTAGGTTGCCCTAGGATAGGACATATAACGTTATAGAAGTACATAATGTTCCCACCGAGAAGTAGGGGCCGACACGCCACGAATGTTGTAAAATATTACATACGAGTTGTTAGGTTGCCTTAGGTTAGGACACATAACGTTATAGACGTACATAATGTTCCCACCGAGAAGTAGAGGGCGACACGCCAAGAATGTTGTTAAATATTGCGTCCGAGATGTTAGGTGGCCTTAGGTTAGGACATATAATGTTATAGCCGTACATAATGTTGCCACCGAGAAGTAGGCGCCGACACGCAAGGAATGTTGTAAAATATTACATCCGAGATGTTAGGTTGCCCTAGGATAGGACATATAACGTTATAGACGTATATAAGGTTACCACCGAAAAGTAGGTGCCGACACGCAAGGAATGCTGTAAAATATTACATCCGAGAGGTTAGGTTGCCTTAGGATAAGATATATAAAGTTATAGAAGTACATAATGTTACCACCGAGAAGTAGGGGCCGACACGCCACGAATGTTGTAAAATATTACATACGAGGTGTTAGGTTGCCTTAGGTTAGGACATATTACTTTATAGCTGCACATAATGTTCCCACCGAGAAGTAGAGGCCGACACGCCACGAATGTTGTAAAATATCACGTCCGAGATGTTATGTTGCCTTCGGTTAGGACATATAACGTTATAGACGTATATAATGTTACCACCGAAAAGTAGGTGCCGACACGCAATGAATGCTGTAAAATATTACATCCGAGATGTTAGGTTGCCTTAGGATAGGATATATAACGTTATAGAAGTACATAATGTTCCCAACGAGCAGTATGCGCCGACACGCAAGGAATGTTGTAAAATATTACATCCGTGATGTTAGGTTGCCTTAGGTTAGGACATATTACGTTATAGCTGCACATAATGTTCCCACCGAGAAGAAGTGGCCGACACGCCACGAATGTTGTTAGATATTACATCCGAGGTGTTAGGTTGCCTTAGGTTAGGACATATAACGTTATAATCGTACATAATGTTCCCACCGAGAAGTAGAGGCCGACACGCCACGAATGTTGTAAAATATTGCTTCCGAGATGTTAGGTTGCCTTAGGTTAGGACATATTACGTTATAGCTGCACATAATGTTCCCACCGAGAAGTAGAGGCCGACACGCCACGAATGTTGTGAAATATCACGTCCGAGATGTTATGTTGCCTTCGGTTAGGACATATAACGTTATAGAAGTATATAATGTTCCCACCGAGAAGTAGGCGCCGACACGCCACGAATGTTGTAAAATATTACATCCGAGATGTTAGGTTGCCCTAGGATAGGACATATAACGTTATAGAAGTACATAATGTTCCCACCGAGAAGTAGAGGCCGACACGCCACGAATGTTGCGAAATATTACATCCGAGATGTTAGGTTTGCTTAGGTTAGGACATATAACGTTATATACGTACATAATGTTCCCACCAAGAAGTAGGGGACGACACGCAAGGAATATTGTAAAATATTACTTCCGAGATGTTAGGTTGCCTTAGGTTGGGATATATAACGTTATAGACGTACATAATGTTCCCACCGAGGAGTAGGGGTCGACACGTAACGAATGTTGTTAAATATTGTGTCCGAGATGTTAGGTTGCCTTAGGTTAGGACATATAACGTTAGAGCCGTACATAATGTTCCCACCGAGAAGTAGGGGCCGACACGCAAGGAATGTTGTAAAATATAACATCCGAGATGTTAGGTTGCCTTAGGTTAGGACATATTACGTTATAGCTGCACATAATGTTCCCACCGAGAAGTAGTGGCCGACACGCCACGAATGTTGTTAAATATTACATACGAGGTGTTAGGTTGCCTTAGGTTAGGACATGTAACGTTATAGACGTACATAATGTTCCCACCGAGAAGTAGAGGCCCACACGCCACGAATGTTGTAAAATATTACATACGAGGTGTTAGGTTGCCTTAGGTTAGGACACATAACGTTATAGCCGTACATAATGTTCCCACCGAGAAGTAGGGGCCGACACGCAAGGAATGTTGTAAAATATTACATCCGAGATGTTAGGTTGCCCTAGGATAGGACATATAACGTTATAGTGGTATATAATGTTACCACCGAAAAGTTGGAGCCGGCACGCAAGGAATGCTGTAGAATATTACATCCGGGATGTTAGGTTACCTTAGGATAGGACATATAACGTTATATACGTACATAATGTTCCCACCAAGAAGTAGGGGCCGACACGCCACGAATGGTGTAGAATATAACGTACGAGATGTTAGGTTGCCCTAGGATAGGATATATAACGTTATAGACGTATATAATGTTCCCACCGAGAAGTAGAGGCCGTCACGCCACGAATGTTGTGAAATATTACATTCGAGATGTTAGGTTGCCTTAGGTTAGGACGTATAACGTTATAGTCGTATATAATGTTACCACCGAAAAGTAGAGGCCGACACGCCACGAATGTTGTGAAATATTACATCCGTGATGTTAGGTTGGCTTAGGTTAGGACATATAACGTTAT
This sequence comes from Xylocopa violacea, assembly GCA_963969225.1. Lineage (NCBI taxonomy): Eukaryota > Metazoa > Arthropoda > Insecta > Hymenoptera > Apidae > Xylocopa > Xylocopa violacea. The sequence continues at coordinate 854,691 of CAXAJV010001295.1, read as the reverse complement.
AGAAGTACATAATGTTCCCACCGAGAAGTAGAGGCCGACACGCCACGAATGTTGCGAAATATCACGTCCGAGATGTTATGTTGCCTTCGGTTAGGACATATAACGTTATAGAAGTATATAATGTTCCCACCGAGAAGTAGGCGCCGACATGCCACGAATGTTGTAAAATATTACATCCGAGATGTTAGGTTGCCCTAGGATAGGACATATAACGTTATAGAAGTACATAATGTTCCCACCGAGAAGTAGGGGCCGACACGCCACGAATGTTGTAAAATATTACATACGAGGTGTTAGGTTGCCTTAGGTTAGGACATATAACGTTATAGACGTACATAATATTCCCACCGAGGAGTAGGGTTCGACACGTAACGAATGTTGTTAAATATTATATCCGAGATATCAGGTTGCCTTAGGTTAGGGCATATAACGTTATAGACGTACATAATGTTCGCACCGAGATGTAGGTGCCCACACGCCACGAATGTTGTAAAATATTGCTTCCGAGATGTTAGGTTGCCTTAGGTTAGGACATATTACGTTATAGCTGCACATAATTTTCCCACCGAGAAGTAGAGGCTGACACGCCACGAATGTTGTAAAATATCACGTCCGAGATGTTATGTTGCCTTCGGTTAGGACATATAACGTTATAGAAGTATATAATGTTCCCACCGAGAAGTAGGCGCCGACGCGCAAGGAATGTTGTAAAATATTACATCCGATTTGTTAGGTTGCCTTATGTTAGGATATATAAAGTTCTAGACATATATAATATTCTCACCGAGCAGTATGCGCCGACACTCAAGGAATGTTGTAAAATATTACATCCGAGATGTTAGGTTGCCCTAGGATAGGACATTATAACGTTGTAGACGTATATAATGTTACCACCGAAAAGTAGGTGCCGACACGCAAGGAATGTTGTAAAATATTACATCCGGGAGGTTAGGTTGCCTTAGGATACGATATATAACGTTATAGAAGTACATAATGTTCCCACCGAGAAGTAGGGGCCGACACGCCACGAATGTTGTAAAATATTACATACGAGGTGTTAAGTTGCCTTAGGTTAGGACATATAACGTTATAGACGTACATAATGTTCCCACCGAAAAGTAGAAGCCTACACACCACGAATGTTGCAAAATATTACATACGAGGTGTTAGGTTGCCTTAGGTTAGGACACATAACGTTATAGCAGCACATAATGTTCCCACCGAGAAGTAGAGGCCGACACGCCACGAATGTTGTAAAATATCACGTCCGCGATGTTATGTTGCCTTCGGTTAGGACATATAACGTTATAGAAGTATATAATGTTCCCACCGAGAAGTAGGCGCCGACACGCCACGAATGTTGTGAAATATTACATCCGAGATGTTAGGTTGCCCTAGGATAGGACATATAACGTTATAGAAGTACATAATGTTCCCACCGAGAAGTAGGGGCCGACACGCCACGAATGTTGTAAAATATTACATACGAGTTGTTAGGTTGCCTTAGGTTAGGACACATAACGTTATAGACGTACATAATGTTCCCACCGAGAAGTAGAGGGCGACACGCCAAGAATGTTGTTAAATATTGCGTCCGAGATGTTAGGTGGCCTTAGGTTAGGACATATAATGTTATAGCCGTACATAATGTTGCCACCGAGAAGTAGGCGCCGACACGCAAGGAATGTTGTAAAATATTACATCCGAGATGTTAGGTTGCCCTAGGATAGGACATATAACGTTATAGACGTATATAAGGTTACCACCGAAAAGTAGGTGCCGACACGCAAGGAATGCTGTAAAATATTACATCCGAGAGGTTAGGTTGCCTTAGGATAAGATATATAAAGTTATAGAAGTACATAATGTTACCACCGAGAAGTAGGGGCCGACACGCCACGAATGTTGTAAAATATTACATACGAGGTGTTAGGTTGCCTTAGGTTAGGACATATTACTTTATAGCTGCACATAATGTTCCCACCGAGAAGTAGAGGCCGACACGCCACGAATGTTGTAAAATATCACGTCCGAGAAGTTATGTTGCCTTCGGTTAGGACATATAACGTTATAGACGTATATAATGTTACCACCGAAAAGTAGGTGCCGACACGCAATGAATGCTGTAAAATATTACATCCGAGATGTTAGGTTGCCTTAGGATAGGATATATAACGTTATAGAAGTACATAATGTTCCCAACGAGCAGTATGCGCCGACACGCAAGGAATGTTGTAAAATATTACATCCGTGATGTTAGGTTGCCTTAGGTTAGGACATATTACGTTATAGCTGCACATAATGTTCCCACCGAGAAGAAGTGGCCGACACGCCACGAATGTTGTTAGATATTACATCCGAGGTGTTAGGTTGCCTTAGGTTAGGACATATAACGTTATAATCGTACATAATGTTCCCACCGAGAAGTAGAGGCCGACACGCCACGAATGTTGTGAAATATTACATTCGAGATGTTAGGTTGCCTTAGGTTAGGACGTATAACGTTATAGTCGTACATAATGTTCCTACCAAGCAGTAGGGGCCGACACGCCACGAATGTTGTAAAATATTACATACGACGTGTTAGGTTGCCTTAGGTTAGGATATATAACGTTATAGACGTATATAATGTTCCCACGGAGAAGTAGGCGCCGGCACGCTAGGAATGTTGTAAAATATTATGTCCGATAAGTAAGTTTGCTTTAGGTTAGGACATATAACATCATAATTATTATGTATTACATCCGAGTTATTAGGTTGCCTTAGGTTAGGGCATATAACGTTATAGACGTACATAATGTTCGCACCGAGAAGTAGGTGCCGACACGCCACGAATGTTGTAAAATATTGCTTCCGAGATGTTAGGTTGCCTTAGGTTAGGACATATTACGTTATAGCTGCACATAATGTTCCCACCGAGAAGTAGAGGCCGACACGCCACGAATGTTGTGAAATATCACGTCCGAGATGTTATGTTGCCTTCGGTTAGGACATATAACGTTATAGAAGTATATAATGTTCCCACCGAGAAGTAGGCGCCGACACGCCACGAATGTTGTAAAATATTACATCCGAGATGTTAGGTTGCCCTAGGATAGGACATATAACGTTATAGAAGTACATAATGTTCCCACCGAGAAGTAGAGGCCGACACGCCACGAATGTTGCGAAATATTACATCCGAGATGTTAGGTTTGCTTAGGTTAGGACATATAACGTTATATACGTACATAATGTTCCCACCAAGAAGTAGGGGACGACACGCAAGGAATATTGTAAAATATTACTTCCGAGATGTTAGGTTGCCTTAGGTTGGGATATATAACGTTATAGACGTACATAATGTTCCCACCGAGGAGTAGGGGTCGACACGTAACGAATGTTGTTAAATATTGTGTCCGAGATGTTAGGTTGCCTTAGGTTAGGACATATAACGTTACAGCCGTACATAATGTTCCCACCGAGAAGTAGGGGCCGACACGCAAGGAATGTTGTAAAATATAACATCCGAGATGTTAGGTTGCCTTAGGTTAGGACATATTACGTTATAGCTGCACATAATGTTCCCACCGAGAAGTAGTGGCCGACACGCCACGAATGTTGTTAAATATTACATACGAGGTGTTAGGTTGCCTTAGGTTAGGACATGTAACGTTATAGACGTACATAATGTTCCCACCGAGAAGTAGAGGCCCACACGCCACGAATGTTGTAAAATATTACATACGAGGTGTTAGGTTGCCTTAGGTTAGGACACATAACGTTATAGCCGTACATAATGTTCCCACCGAGAAGTAGGGGCCGACACGCAAGGAATGTTGTAAAATATTACATCCGAGATGTTAGGTTGCCCTAGGATAGGACATATAACGTTATAGTCGTATATAATGTTACCACCGAAAAGTTGGAGCCGGCACGCAAGGAATGCTGTAGAATATTACATCCGGGATGTTAGGTTACCTTAGGATAGGACATATAACGTTATATACGTACATAATGTTCCCACCAAGAAGTAGGGGCCGACACGCCACGAATGGTGTAGAATATAACGTCCGAGATGTTAGGTTGCCCTAGGATAGGATATATAACGTTATAGACGTATATAATGTTCCCACCGAGAAGTAGAGGCCGTCACGCCACGAATGTTGTGAAATATTACATTCGAGATGTTAGGTTGCCTTAGGTTAGGACGTATAACGTTATAGTCGTATATAATGTTACCACCGAAAAGTAGAGGCCGACACGCCACGAATGTTGTGAAATATTACATCCGTGATGTTAGGTTGGCTTAGGTTAGGACATATAACGTTATATACGTACATAATGTTCCCACCAAGAAGTAGGGGCCGACACGCAAGGAATGTTGTATAATATTACATCCGAGATGTTAGGTTGCCTTAGGTTAGGATATATAACGTTACAGACGTACATAATGTTCCCACCGAGCAGTATGCGCCGACACGCAAGGAATGTTGTAAAATATAACATCCGAGATGTTAGGTTGCCTTAGGTTAGGACATATTACGTTATAGCTGCACATAATGTTCCCACCGAGAAGTAGTGGCCGACACGCCACGAATGTTGTTAAATATTACATACGAGGTGTTAGGTTGCCTTAGGTTAGGACATATAACGTTATAGACGTACATAATGTTCCCACCGAGAAGTAGAGGCCCACACGCCACGAATGTTGTAAAATATTACATACGAGGTGTTAGGTTGCCTTAGGTTAGGACACATAACGTTATAGCCGTACATAATGTTCCCACCGAGAAGTAGGGGCCGACACGCAAGGAATGTTGTAAAATATTACATCCGAGATGTTAGGTTGCCCTAGGATAGGACATATAACGTTATAGTCGTATATAATGTTACCACCGAAAAGTTGGAGCCGGCACGCAAGGAATGCTGTAGAATATTACATCCGGGATGTTAGGTTGGCTTAGGTTAGGACATATAACGTTATATACGTACATAATGTTCCCACCAAGAAGTAGAGACCTACACGCCACGAATGTTGTAAAATATTACATACGAGGTGTTAGGTTGCCTTAGGTTAGCGCACATAACGTTATAGACGTACATAATGTTCCCACCGAGAAGTAGAGGCCGACACGCCACGAATGTTGTGAAATATTACATCCGAGATGTTAGGTTTGCTTAGGTTAGGACATATAACGTTATATACGTACATAATGTTCCCACCAAGAAGTAGGGGCCGACACGCAAGGAATGTTGTAAAATATCACATCCGAGATGTTAGGTTGCCTTAGGTTGGGATATATAACGTTATAGACGTACATAATGTTCCCACCGAGAAGTAGGGGCCGACACGCCACGAATGTTGTAAAATATTACATACGGGGTGTTAGGTTGCCTTTGGTTAGGACATATAACGTTATAGACGTGCATAATGTTCCCACCGAGAAGTAGGGGCCGACACGCAAGGAATGTTGTAAAATATTACATCCGAAATGTTAGGTTGCCTTAGGTTAGGACAAATAACGTTATAGCCGTACATAATGTTCCCACCGAGAAGTAGGGGCCGACACGCAAGGAATGTTGTAAAATATTACATCCGAGATGTTAGGTTGCCCTAGGATAGGACATATAACGTTATAGACGTATATAATGTTACCACCGAAAAGTAGGAGCCGGCACGCAAGGTATGCTGTAAAATATTACATCCGGGATGTTAGGTTACCTTAGGATAGGACATATAACGTTATATACGTACATAATGTTACCACCGAAAAGTAGGAGCCGGCACGCAAGGAATGCTGTAAAATATTACATCCGGGATGTTAGGTTACCTTAGGATAGGACATATAACGTTATATACGTACATAATGTTCCCACCAAGAAGTAGGGGCCGACACGCCACGAATGGTGTAGAATATAACGTCCGAGATGTTAGGTTGCCCTAGGATAGGATATATAACGTTATAGACGTGCATAATGTTCCCACCGAGGAGTAGAGGCCTACACGCCACGAATGTTGTAAAATATTACATACGAGGTGTTAGGTTGCCTTAGGTTAGCGCACATAACGTTATAGACGTACATAATGTTCCCACCGAGAAGTAGAGGCCGACACGCCACGAATGTTGTGAAATATTACATCCGAGATGTTAGGTTTGCTTAGGTTAGGACATATAACGTTATATGCGTACATAATGTTCCCACCAAGAAGTAGGGGCCGACACGCAAGGAATGTTGTAAAATATTACATCCGAGATGTTAGGTTGCCTTAGGTTGGGATATATAACGTTATAGACGTACATAATGTTCCCACCGAGAAGTAGTGGCCAACACGCCACGAATGTTGTTAAATATTACATCCGAGGTGTTAGGTTGCCTTACGTTAGGACATATAACGTTATAGACGTACATAATGTTCCCACCGAGAAGTAGGGGCCGACACGCAAGGAATGTTGTAAAATATTACATCCGAGATGTTAGGTTGCCCTAGGATAGGACATATAACGTTATAGACGTATATAATGTTACCACCGAAAAGTAGGAGCCGGCACGCAAGGTATGCTGTAAAATATTAAATCCGAGATGTTAGGTTGCCTTACGTTAGGATATGTAACGTTATAGAAGTACATAATGTTCCCACCGAGAAGTAGGGGCCGACACGCCACGAATGTTGTAAAATATTACATACGAGGTGTTAGGTTGCCTTAGGTTAGCGCACATAACGTTATAGACGTACATAATGTTCCCACCGAGAAGTAGAGGCCGACACGCCACGAATGTTGTGAAATATTACATCCGAGATGTTAGGTTTGCTTAGGTTAGGACATATAACGTTATATACGTACATAATGTTCCCACCAAGAAGTAGGGGCCGACACGCAAGGAATGTTGTAAAATATTACATCCGAGATGTTAGGTTGCCTTAGGTTGGGATATATAACGTTATAGACGTACATAATGTTCCCACCGAGAAGTAGGGGCCGACACGCCACGAATGTTGTAAAATATTACATACGGGGTGTTTGGTTGCCTTTGGTTAGGACATATAACGTTATAGACATGCATAATGTTCCCACCGAGAAGTAGGGGCCGACACGCAAGGAATGTTGTAAAATATTACATCCGAGATGTTAGGTTGCCCTAGGATAGTATATATAACGTTATAGACGTATATAATGTTCCCACCGAGAAGTAGAGGCCGACACGCCACGAATGTTGTGAAATATTACATTCGAGATGTTAGGTTGCCTTAGGTTAGGACGTATAACGTTATAGACGTATATAATGTTACCACCGAAAAGTAGAGGCCGACACGCCACGAATGTTGTGAAATATTACATCCGTGATGTTAGGTTGGCTTAGGTTAGGACATATAACGTTATATACGTACATAATGTTCCCACCGAAAAGTTGGAGCCGGCACGCAAGGAATGCTGTAGAATATTACATCCGGGATGTTAGGTTGGCTTAGGTTAGGACATATAACGTTATATACGTACATAATGTTCCCACCAAGAAGTAGAGACCTACACGCCACGAATGTTGTAAAATATTACATACGAGGTGTTAGGTTGCCTTAGGTTAGCGCACATAACGTTATAGACGTACATAATGTTCCCACCGAGAAGTAGAGGCCGACACGCCACGAATGTTGTGAAATATTACATCCGAGATGTTAGGTTTGCTTAGGTTAGGACATATAACGTTATATACGTACATAATGTTCCCACCAAGAAGTAGGGGCCGACACGCAAGGAATGTTGTAAAATATTACATCCGAGATGTTAGGTTGCCTTAGGTTGGGATATATAACGTTATAGACGTACATAATGTTCCCACCGAGAAGTAGGGGCCGACACGCAAGGAATGTTGTATAATATTACATCCGAGATGTTAGGTTGCCTTAGGTTAGGATATATAACGTTACAGACGTACATAATGTTCCCACCGAGCAGTATGCGCCGACACGCAAGGAATGTTGTAAAATATAACATCCGAGATGTTAGGTTGCCTTAGGTTAGGACATATTACGTTATAGCTGCACATAATGTTCCCACCGAGAAGTAGTGGCCGACACGCCACGAATGTTGTTAAATATTACATACGAGGTGTTAGGTTGCCTTAGGTTAGAACATATAACGTTATAGACGTGCATAATGTTCCCACCAAGAAGTAGAGGCCTACACGCCACGAATGTTGTAAAATATCACGTCCGAGATGTTATGTTGCCTTCGGTTAGGATATATAACGTTATAGAAGTGTATAATGTTCCCACGGATAAGTAGGCGACGACACGCAAGTAATGTTGTAAAATATTACATCCGAGATGTTAGGTTGCCTTAGGTTAGTATATATAAGGTTATAGACGTATATAATATTCCCACGGAGCAGTATGCGCCGACACGCAAGGAATGTTGTGAAATATTACATCCGAGATGTTAGGTTTGCTTAGGTTAGAACATATAACGTTATATACGTACATAATGTTCCCACCAGGAAGTAGGGGCCGACACGCAAGGAATGTTGTAAAATATTACATCCGAGATGTTAGGTTGCCTTAGGTTAGGACGTATAACGTTATAGAAGTACATAATGTTCCCACCGAGAAGTAGGGGCCGACACGCAAGGAATGTTGTAAAATATTACATCCGAAATGTTAGGTTGCCTTAGGTTAGGACACATAACGTTATAGCCGTACATAATGTTCCCACCGAGAAGTAGGGGCCGACACGCAAGGAATGTTGTAAAATATTACATCCGAGATGTTAGGTTGCCCTAGGATAGGACATATAACGTTATAGACGTATATAATGTTACCACCGAAAAGTAGGAGCCGGCACGCAAGGTATGCTGTAAAATATTACATCCGGGATGTTAGGTTACCTTAGGATAGGACATATAACGTTATATACGTACATAATGTTACCACCGAAAAGTAGGAGCCGGCACGCAAGGAATGCTGTAAAATATTACATCCGGGATGTTAGGTTACCTTAGGATAGGACATATAACGTTATATACGTACATAATGTTCCCACCAAGAAGTAGGGGCCGACACGCCACGAATGGTGTAGAATATAACGTCCGAGATGTTAGGTTGCCCTAGGATAGGATATATAACGTTATAGACGTGCATAATGTTCCCACCGAGGAGTAGAGGCCTACACGCCACGAATGTTGTAAAATATTACATACGAGGTGTTAGGTTGCCTTAGGTTAGCGCACATAACGTTATAGACGTACATAATGTTCCCACCGAGAAGTAGAGGCCGACACGCCACGAATGTTGTGAAATATTACATCCGAGATGTTAGGTTTGCTTAGGTTAGGACATATAACGTTATATGCGTACATAATGTTCCCACCAAGAAGTAGGGGCCGACACGCAAGGAATGTTGTAAAATATTACATCCGAGATGTTAGGTTGCCTTAGGTTGGGATATATAACGTTATAGACGTACATAATGTTCCCACCGAGAAGTAGTGGCCAACACGCCACGAATGTTGTTAAATATTACATCCGAGGTGTTAGGTTGCCTTACGTTAGGACATATAACGTTATAGACGTACATAATGTTCCCACCGAGAAGTAGGGGCCGACACGCAAGGAATGTTGTAAAATATTACATCCGAGATGTTAGGTTGCCCTAGGATAGGACATATAACGTTATAGACGTATATAATGTTACCACCGAAAAGTAGGAGCCGGCACGCAAGGTATGCTGTAAAATATTAAATCCGAGATGTTAGGTTGCCTTACGTTAGGATATGTAACGTTATAGAAGTACATAATGTTCCCACCGAGAAGTAGGGGCCGACACGCCACGAATGTTGTAAAATATTACATACGAGGTGTTAGGTTGCCTTAGGTTAGCGCACATAACGTTATAGACGTACATAATGTTCCCACCGAGAAGTAGATGCCGACACGCCACGAATGTTGTGAAATATTACATCCGAGATGTTAGGTTTGCTTAGGTTAGGACATATAACGTTATATACGTACATAATGTTCCCACCAAGAAGTAGGGGCCGACACGCAAGGAATGTTGTAAAATATTACATCCGAGATGTTAGGTTGCCTTAGGTTGGGATATATAACGTTATAGACGTACATAATGTTCCCACCGAGAAGTAGGGGCCGACACGCCACGAATGTTGTAAAATATTACATACGGGGTGTTAGGTTGCCTTTGGTTAGGACATATAACGTTATAGACATGCATAATGTTCCCACCGAGAAGTAGGGGCCGACACGCAAGGAATGTTGTAAAATATTACATCCGAGATGTTAGGTTGCCCTAGGATAGGATATATAACGTTATAGACGTATATAATGTTCCCACCGAGAAGTAGAGGCCGACACGCCACGAATGTTGTGAAATATTACATTCGAGATGTTAGGTTGCCTTAGGTTAGGACGTATAACGTTATAGACGTATATAATGTTACCACCGAAAAGTAGAGGCCGACACGCCACGAATGTTGTGAAATATTACATCCGTGATGTTAGGTTGGCTTAGGTTAGGACATATAACGTTATATACGTACATAATGTTCCCACCAAGAAGTAGGGGCCGACACGCAGGGAATGTTGTAAAATATTACATACGAGGTGTTAGGTTGCCTTAGGTTAGGACATATAACGTTATAGACGTGCATAATGTTCCCACCGAGGAGTACAGGCCTACACGCCACGAATGTTGTAAAATATTACATACGAGGTGTTAGGTTGCCTTAGGTTAGCGCACATAACGTTATAGACGTACATAATGTTCCCACCGAGAAGTAGAGGCCGACACGCCACGAATGTTGTAAAATATTACATACGAGGTGTTAGGTTGCCTTAGGTTAGCGCACATAACGTTATAGACGTACATAATGTTCCCACCGAGAAGTAGAGGCCGACACGCCACGAATGTTGTGAAATATTACATCCGAGATGTTAGGTTTGCTTAGGTTAGGACATATAACGTTATATACGTACATAATGTTCCCACCAAGAAGTAGGGGCCGACACGCAAGGAATGTTGTAAAATATTACATCCGAGATGTTAGGTTGCCTTAGGTTGGGATATATAACGTTATAGACGTACATAATGTTCCCACCGAGAAGTAGGGGCCGACACGCAAGGAATGTTGTATAATATTACATCCGAGATGTTAGGTTGCCTTAGGTTAGGATATATAACGTTACAGACGTACATAATGTTCCCACCGAGCAGTATGCGCCGACACGCAAGGAATGTTGTAAAATATAACATCCGAGATGTTAGGTTGCCTTAGGTTAGGACATATTACGTTATAGCTGCACATAATGTTCCCACCGAGAAGTAGTGGCCGACACGCCACGAATGTTGTTAAATATTACATACGAGGTGTTAGGTTGCCTTAGGTTAGAACATATAACGTTATAGACGTGCATAATGTTCCCACCAAGAAGTAGAGGCCTACACGCCACGAATGTTGTAAAATATCACGTCCGAGATGTTATGTTGCCTTCGGTTAGGATATATAACGTTATAGAAGTGTATAATGTTCCCACGGATAAGTAGGCGACGACACGCAAGTAATGTTGTAAAATATTACATCCGAGATGTTAGGTTGCCTTAGGTTAGTATATATAAGGTTATAGACGTATATAATATTCCCACGGAGCAGTATGCGCCGACACGCAAGGAATGTTGTGAAATATTACATCCGAGATGTTAGGTTTGCTTAGGTTAGAACATATAACGTTATATACGTACATAATGTTCCCACCAGGAAGTAGGGGCCGACACGCAAGGAATGTTGTAAAATATTACATCCGAGATGTTAGGTTGCCTTAGGTTAGGACGTATAACGTTATAGAAGTACATAATGTTCCCACCGAGAAGTAGGGGCCGACACGCAAGGAATGTTGTAAAATATTACATCCGAAATGTTAGGTTGCCTTAGGTTAGGACACATAACGTTATAGCCGTACATAATGTTCCCACCGAGAAGTAGGGGCCGACACGCAAGGAATGTTGTAAAATATTACATCCGAGATGTTAGGTTGCCCTAGGATAGGACATATAACGTTATAGACGTATATAATGTTACCACCGAAAAGTAGTAGCCGGCACGCAAGGTATGCTGTAAAATATTACATCCGGGATGTTAGGTTACCTTAGGATAGGACATATAACGTTATATACGTACATAATGTTACCACCGAAAAGTAGGAGCCGGCACGCAAGGAATGCTGTAAAATATTACATCCGGGATGTTAGGTTACCTTAGGATAGGACATATAACGTTATATACGTACATAATGTTCCCACCAAGAAGTAGGGGCCGACACGCCACGAATGGTGTAGAATATAACGTCCGAGATGTTAGGTTGCCCTAGGATAGGATATATAACGTTATAGACGTGCATAATGTTCCCACCGAGGAGTAGAGGCCTACACGCCACGAATGTTGTAAAATATTACATACGAGGTGTTAGGTTGCCTTAGGTTAGCGCACATAACGTTATAGACGTACATAATGTTCCCACCGAGAAGTAGAGGCCGACACGCCACGAATGTTGTGAAATATTACATCCGAGATGTTAGGTTTGCTTAGGTTAGGACATATAACGTTATATGCGTACATAATGTTCCCACCAAGAAGTAGGGGCCGACACGCAAGGAATGTTGTAAAATATTACATCCGAGATGTTAGGTTGCCTTAGGTTGGGATATATAACGTTATAGACGTACATAATGTTCCCACCGAGAAATAGTGGCCAACACGCCACGAATGTTGTTAAATATTACATCCGAGGTGTTAGGTTGCCTTACGTTAGGACATATAACGTTATAGACGTACATAATGTTCCCACCGAGAAGTAGGGGCCGACACGCAAGGAATGTTGTAAAATATTACATCCGAGATGTTAGGTTGCCCTAGGATAGGACATATAACGTTATAGACGTATATAATGTTACCACCGAAAAGTAGGAGCCGGCACGCAAGGTATGCTGTAAAATATTAAATCCGAGATGTTAGGTTGCCTTACGTTAGGATATGTAACGTTATAGAAGTACATAATGTTCCCACCGAGAAGTAGGGGCCGACACGCCACGAATGTTGTAAAATATTACATACGAGGTGTTAGGTTGCCTTAGGTTAGGACATATAACGTTATAGACGTGCATAATGTTCCCACCGAGGAGTACAGGCCTACACGCCACGAATGTTGTAAAATATTACATACGAGGTGTTAGGTTGCCTTAGGTTAGCGCACATAACGTTATAGACGTACATAATGTTCCCACCGAGAAGTAGATGCCGACACGCCACGAATGTTGTGAAATATTACATCCGAGATGTTAGGTTTGCTTAGGTTAGGACATATAACGTTATATACGTACATAATGTTCCCACCAAGAAGTAGGGGCCGACACGCAAGGAATGTTGTAAAATATTACATCCGAGATGTTAGGTTGCCTTAGGTTGGGATATATAACGTTATAGACGTACATAATGTTCCCACCGAGAAGTAGGGGCCGACACGCCACGAATGTTGTAAAATATTACATACGGGGTGTTTGGTTGCCTTTGGTTAGGACATATAACGTTATAGACATGCATAATGTTCCCACCGAGAAGTAGGGGCCGACACGCAAGGAATGTTGTAAAATATTACATCCGAGATGTTAGGTTGCCCTAGGATAGGATATATAACGTTATAGACGTATATAATGTTCCCACCGAGAAGTAGAGGCCGACACGCCACGAATGCTGTGAAATATTACATTCGAGATGTTAGGTTGCCTTAGGTTAGGACGTATAACGTTATAGACGTATATAATGTTACCACCGAAAAGTAGAGGCCGACACGCCACGAATGTTGTGAAATATTACATCCGTGATGTTAGGTTGGCTTAGGTTAGGACATATAACGTTATATACGTACATAATGTTCCCACCAAGAAGTAGGGGCCGACACGCAGGGAATGTTGTAAAATATTACATACGAGGTGTTAGGTTGCCTTAGGTTAGGACATATAACGTTATAGACGTGCATAATGTTCCCACCGAGGAGTACAGGCCTACACGCCAGGAATGTTGTAAAATATTACATACGAGGTGTTAGGTTGCCTTAGGTTAGCGCACATAACGTTATAGACGTACATAATGTTCCCACCGAGAAGTAGAGGCCGACAGGCCACGAATGTTGTGAAATATTACATCCGAGATGTTAGGTTTGCTTAGGTTAGGACATATAACGTTATATACGTACATAATGTTCGCACCAAAAAGTAGGGACCGACACGCAAGGAATGTTGTAAAATATTACATCCGGGATGTTAGGTTGCCTTAGGTTAGGATATATAACGTTATAGACGTACATAATGTTCCCACCGGGAAGTAGGGGCCGACACGCCACGAATGTTTTAAAATATTACATACGAGGTGTTAGGTTGCCTTAGGTTAGGATATATAACGTTATAGACGTATATAATGTTCCCACGGAGAAGTAGGCGCCGACACGCAAGGAATGTTGTAAAATATTATGTCCGATAAGTAAGTTTGCTTTAGGTTAGGACATATAACGTCATAATTATTATGTATTACATCCGAGTTATTTGGTTGCCTTAGGTTAGGGCATATAACGTTATAGACGTACATAATGTTTCCACCGAGAAGTAGGTGCCGACACGCCACGAATGTTGTAAAATATTGCTTCCGAGATGTTAGGTTGCCTTAGGTTAGGACATATTACGTTATAGCTGCACATAATGTTCCCACCGAGATGTAGAGGCCGACACGCCACGAATGTTGTAAAACATCACGTCCGAGATGTTATGTTGCCTTCGGTTAGGACATATAACGTTATAGAAGTATATAATGTTCCCACCGAGAAGTAGGCGCCGACACGCCACGAGTGTTGTAAAATATTACATCCCAGATGTTAGGTTGCCCTAGGGTAGGACATATAACGTTATAGAAGTACATAATGTTCCCACCGAGAAGTAGGGGCCGATACGCCACGAATGTTGTAAAATATTACATACGAGTTGTTAGGTTGCCTTAGGTTAGGACACATAACGTTATAGACGTACATAATGTTCCCACCGAGAAGTAGAGGCCGACACGCCACGAATGTTGTTAAATATTGCGTCCGAGATGTTAGGTGGCCTTAGGTTAGAACATATAATGTTATAGCCGTACATAATGTTCCCACCGTGAAGTAGGCGCCGACACGCAAGGAATGTTGTAAAATATTACATCCGAGATGTTAGGTTGCCTTATGTTAGGATATATAAAGTTCTAGACGTATATAATATACTCACGGAGCAGTTTGCGCCGACACGCAAGGAATGTTGTAAAATATTACATCCGAGATGTTAGGTTGCCTTAGGTTAGGACATATTACGTTATAGCTGCACATAATGTTCCCACCGAGAAGAAGTGGCCGACACGGGACGAATGTTGTTAAATATTACATCCGAGGTGTTAGGTTGCCTTAGGTTAGGACATATAACCTTATAACCGTACATAATGTTCCCACCGAGAAATAGGGGCCGACACGCAAGGAATGATGTAAAATATCACGTCCGAAATGTTATGTTGCCTTCGGTTAGGACATATAACGTTATAGACGTATATAATGTTACCACCGAAAAGTAGGTGCCGACACGCAATGAATGCTGTAAAATATTACATCCGAGATGTTAGGTTGCCTTAGGATAGGATATATAGCGTTATAGAAGTACATAATGATCCCACCGAGAAGTACGGGCCGACACGCCACGAATGTTGTAAAATATTACATACGAGGTGTTACGTTGCCTTAGGTTAGGACATATTACGTTATAGCTGCACATAATGTTCCCACCGAGAAGTAGAGGCCGACACGCAAGGAATGTTGTAAAATATTACATCCGAGATGTTAGGGCGCCTTAGGTTAGGATATATAAAGTTATAGACGTATATAATATTCCCACGGAGCAGTATGCGTCGACACGCAAGGAATTTTGTAAAATATTACATCCGAGACGTTAGGTTGCCTTAGGTTAGGACATATTACGTTATAGCTGCACATAATGTTCCCACCGAGAAGTAGTTGCCGACACGCCACGAATGTTGTTAAATATTACATCCGAGGTGTTAGGTTGCCTTAGGTTAGGACATATAACGGTATAGTCGTACATAATGTTCCCACCGAGAAGTAGGGGCCGACACGCAATGAATGTTGTAAAATATTACATACGAGATGTTAGGTTGCCCTAGGATGGGACATATAACGTTATAGACGTATATAATGTTACCACCGAAAAGTAGGTGCCGACACGCAATGAATGCTGTAAAATATTACATCCGAGATGTTAGGTTGCCTTAGGATAGGATATATAACGTTATAGAAGTACATACTGTTCCCACCGAGCAGTATGCGCCGACACGCAAGGAATGTTGTAAAATATTACATCCGAGATGTTAGGTTGCCTTAGGTTAGGACGTATTACGTTATAGCTGCACATAATGTTCCCACCGAGAAGAAGTGGCCGACACGCCACGAATGTTGTTAAATATTACATCCGAGGTGTTAGGTTGCCTTAGGTTAGGACATATAACGTTATAACCGTACATAATGTTCCCACCGAGAAGTAGGGGCCGACACGCAAGGAATGTTGTAGAATATTACATCCGAGATGTTAGGTTGCCCTAGGATAGGACATATAACGTTATAGACGTATATAATTTTACCACCGAAAAGTAGGTGCCGACACGCAAGGAATGCTGTAAAATATTACATCCGAGATGTTAGGTTGCCTTAGGATAGGATATATAACGTTATAGAAGTACATAATGTTCCCACCGAGAAGTAGGGGCCGACACGCCACGAATGTTGTAAAATATTACATACGAGTTGTTAGGTTGCCTTAGGTTAGGACACATAACGTTATAGACGTACATAATGTTCCCACCGAGAAGTAGAGGCCGATACGCCACGAATGTTGTTAAATATTGCGTCCGAGATGTTAGGTGGCCTTAGGTTAGGACATATAATGTTATAGCCGTACATAATGTTCCCACCGAGAAGTAGGGGCCGACACGCCACGAATGTTGTAAAATATTACATCCGAAACGTTAGGTTGCCCTAGGATAGGACATATAACGTTATAGACGTATATAATGTTACCACCGAAAAGTAGATGCCGACACGTAAGGAATTCTGTAAAATATTACATCCGAGGTGTTAGGTTGTCTTCGGTTAGGACATAGAACGTTATATCCGTACATAATGTTCCCACCGAGAAGTAGGGGCCGACACGCCACAAATGTTGTAAAATATTCCATCCGAGATGTTAGGTTGCCTTAGGTTAGGACACATAACGTTATAGACGTACATAATGTTCCCACCGAGAAGTAGAGGCCGACACGCCACGAATGTTGTTAAATATTGCGTCCGAGATGTTAGGTGGCCTTAGGTTAGGATATATAACGTTATAGACGTACATAATGTTCCCACCGAGAAGTAGGGGCCGGCACGAAAGGAATGTTGTAAAATATTGCGTCCGAGATGTTAGGTGGCCATACGTTAGGACATATAATGTTATAGCCGTATATAATGTTCTCACCGAGGAGTAGGCGCCGAAACGCAAGGAAAGTTGTAAAATATTACATCCGAGACGTTAGGTTGCCTTAGGCTAGGACATATTATGTTATAGCCGTATATAATGTTACCACCAAGAAGTAGGGGCCGAAACGCAAGGAATGTTGTAAAATATTACATCCGAGATGTTAGGTTGCCTTAGGTTAGGATATATAAAGTTATAGACGTATATAATATTCCCACGGAGCAGTATGCGTCGACACGCAAGGAATTTTGTAAAATATTACATCCGAGACGTTAGGTTGCCTTAGGTTAGGACATATTACGTTATAGCTGCACATAATGTTCCCACCGAGAAGTAGTTGCCGACACGCCACGAATGTTGTTAAATATTACATCCGAGGTGTTAGGTTGCCTTAGGTTAGGACATATAACGGTATAGTCGTACATAATGTTCCCACCGAGAAGTAGGGGCCGACACGCAATGAATGTTGTAAAATATTACATACGAGATGTTAGGTTGCCCTAGGATGGGACATATAACGTTATAGACGTATATAATGTTACCACCGAAAAGTAGGTGCCGACACGCAATGAATGCTGTAAAATATTACATCCGAGATGTTAGGTTGCCTTAGGATAGGATATATAACGTTATAGAAGTACATACTGTTCCCACCGAGCAGTATGCGCCGACACGCAAGGAATGTTGTAAAATATTACATCCGAGATGTTAGGTTGCCTTAGGTTAGGACGTATTACGTTATAGCTGCACATAATGTTCCCACCGAGAAGAAGTGGCCGACACGCCACGAATGTTGTTAAATATTACATCCGAGGTGTTAGGTTGCCTTAGGTTAGGACATATAACGTTATAACCGTACATAATGTTCCCACCGAGAAGTAGGGGCCGACACGCAAGGAATGTTGTAGAATATTACATCCGAGATGTTAGGTTGCCCTAGGATAGGACATATAACGTTATAGACGTATATAATTTTACCACCGAAAAGTAGGTGCCGACACGCAAGGAATGCTGTAAAATATTACATCCGAGATGTTAGGTTGCCTTAGGATAGGATATATAACGTTATAGAAGTACATAATGTTCCCACCGAGAAGTAGGGGCCGACACGCCACGAATGTTGTAAAATATTACATACGAGTTGTTAGGTTGCCTTAGGTTAGGACACATAACGTTATAGACGTACATAATGTTCCCACCGAGAAGTAGAGGCCGATACGCCACGAATGTTGTTAAATATTGCGTCCGAGATGTTAGGTGGCCTTAGGTTAGGACATATAATGTTATAGCCGTACATAATGTTCCCACCGAGAAGTAGGGGCCGACACGCCACGAATGTTGTAAAATATTACATCCGAAACGTTAGGTTGCCCTAGGATAGGACATATAACGTTATAGACGTATATAATGTTACCACCGAAAAGTAGATGCCGACACGTAAGGAATTCTGTAAAATATTACATCCGAGGTGTTAGGTTGTCTTCGGTTAGGACATAGAACGTTATATCCGTACATAATGTTCCCACCGAGAAGTAGGGGCCGACACGCCACAAATGTTGTAAAATATTCCATCCGAGATGTTAGGTTGCCTTAGGTTAGGACACATAACGTTATAGACGTACATAATGTTCCCACCGAGAAGTAGAGGCCGACACGCCACGAATGTTGTTAAATATTGCGTCCGAGATGTTAGGTGGCCTTAGGTTAGGATATATAACGTTATAGACGTACATAATGTTCCCACCGAGAAGTAGGGGCCGGCACGAAAGGAATGTTGTAAAATATTGCGTCCGAGATGTTAGGTGGCCATACGTTAGGACATATAATGTTATAGCCGTATATAATGTTCTCACCGAGGAGTAGGCGCCGAAACGCAAGGAAAGTTGTAAAATATTACATCCGAGACGTTAGGTTGCCTTAGGCTAGGACATATTATGTTATAGCCGTATATAATGTTACCACCAAGAAGTAGGGGCCGAAACGCAAGGAATGTTGTAAAATATTACATCCGAGATGTTAGGTTGCCTTAGGTTAGGACGTATAACGTTATAGAAGTACATAATGTTCCCACCGAGAAGTAGGGGCCGACACGCCACGAATGTTGTAAAATATTACATACGAGGAGTTAGGTTGCCTTAGGTTAGGACACATAACGTTATAAACGTACATAATGTTCCCACCGTGAAGTAGAGGCCGACACGCCACGAACGTTGTGAAATATTACATCCGACATGTTAGGTTTGCTTAGGTTAGGACATATAACGTTATATACGTACATAATGTTCCCACCGAGAAGTAGAGGCAGACACGCAAGGAATGTTGTGAAATATTACATCCGAGATATTAGGTTTGCTTAGGTTAGGACATATAACGTTATATACGTACATAATGTTCCCACCAGAAAGTAGGGGCCGACACGCAAGGAATGCTGTAAAATATTACATTCGAGATGTTAGGTTGCCCTAGGATAGAACATATAACGTTATAGACGTATATAATGTTACCACCGAAAAGTTGGTGCCGACACGCAAGGAATGCTGTAAAATATTACATCCGAGATATTCGGTTGTCTTCGGTTAGGACATAGAACGTTATATCCGTACATAATGTTCCCACCGAGAAGTAGGGGCCGACACGCCACAAATGTTGTAAAATATTACATCCGAGATGTTAGCTTGCCTTAGGTTAGGACGTATAACGTTATATACGTACATAATGTTCCCACCAAGAAGTAGGGGCCGACACGCAAGGAATGTTGTAAAATATTACATCCGGGATGTTAGGTTGCCTTAGGTTACGATATATAACGTTATAGACGTACATAATGTTCGCACCGAGAAGTAGGGGCCGACACGCAAGGAATGTTGTAAAATATTACATCCGAAATGTTAGGTTGCCCTAGGATAGGACATATAACGTTATAGACGTATATAATGTTACCACTGAAAAGTTGGTGCCGACACGCAAGGAATGCTGTAAAATATTACATTCGAGATGTTAGGTTGCCCTAGGATAGAACATATAACGTTATAGACGTATATAATGTTACCACCGAAAAGTTGGTGCCGACACGCAAGGAATGCTGTAAAATATTACATCCGAGATATTCGGTTGTCTTCGGTTAGGACATAGAACGTTATATCCGTACATAATGTTCCCACCGAGAAGTAGGGGCCGACACGCCACAAATGTTGTAAAATATTACATCCGAGATGTTAGCTTGCCTTAGGTTAGGACGTATAACGTTATAGTCGTACATAATGTTCCCACCAAGAAGTAGGGGCTGACATGCCACGAATGTTGTAAAATATTACATACGAGGTGTTAGGTTGCCTTAGGATAGGATATATAAAGTTATAGACGTATATAATATTCCCACGGAGCAGTATGCGTCGACACGCAAGGAATGTTGTAAAATATTACATCCGGGACGTTAGGGTGCCTTAAGTTAGGACATATTATGTTATAGCTGCACATAATGTTCCCACCGAGAAGTAGGGGCCGACACGCAAGGAATCTTGTAAAATATTACATCCGAAATGTTAGGTTGCCCTAGGATAGGACATATAACGTTATAGACGTATATAATGTTACCACCGAAAAGTTGGTGCCGACACGCAAGGAATGCTGTAAAATATTACATCCGAGATGTTAGGTTGCCTTAGGATAGGATATATAACGTTATAGGAGTACATAATGTTCCCACCGAGAAGTAGGGGCGGACACGAATGGAATGTTGTTAGATATGACATCCGAGGTGTTAGTTTGCCTTAGGTTAGGACACATAACGTTATAGACGTACATAATGTTCCCACCGAGAAGTAGAGGCCGACACGCCACGAATGTTGTTAAATATTGCGTCCGAGATGTTAGGTGGCCTTAGGTTAGGACATATAAAGTTATAGCCGTACATAATGTTCCCACCGAGAAGTAGGGGCCGACACGCAAGGAATGTTGTAAAATATTACATCCGGGATGTTAGGTTGCCTTAGGTTACGATATATAACGTTATAGACGTACATAATGTTCGCACCGAGAAGTAGGGGCCGACACGCAAGGAATGTTGTAAAATATTACATCCGAAATGTTAGGTTGCCCTAGAATAGGACATATAACGTTATAGACGTATATAATGTTACCACTGAAAAGTTGGCGCCGACACGCAAGGAATGCTGTAAAATATTACATTCGAGATGTTATGTTGCCCTAGGATAGAACATATAACGTTATAGACGTATATAATGTTACCACCGAAAAGTTGGTGCCGACACGCAAGGAATGCTGTAAAATATTACATCCGAGATATTCGGTTGTCTTCGGTTAGGACATAGAACGTTATATCAGTACATAATGTTCCCACCGAGAAGTAGGGGCCGACACGCCACAAATGTTGTAAAATATTACATCCGAGATGTTAGCTTGCCTTAGGTTAGGACGTATAACGTTATAGTCGTACATAATGTTCCCACCAAGAAGTAGGGGCTGACATGCCACGAATGTTGTAAAATATTACATACGAGGTGTTAGGTTGCCTTAGGTTAGGATATATAAAGTTATAGACGTATATAATATTCCCACGGAGCAGTATGCGTCGACACGCAAGGAATGTTGTAAAATATTACATCCGGGACGTTAGGGTGCCTTAAGTTAGGACATATTATGTTATAGCTGCACATAATGTTCCCACCGAGAAGTAGGGGCCGACACGCAAGGAATCTTGTAAAATATTACATCCGAAATGTTAGGTTGCCCTAGGATAGGACATATAACGTTATAGACGTATATAATGTTACCACCGAAAAGTTGGTGCCGACACGCAAGGAATGCTGTAAAATATTACATCCGAGATGTTAGGTTGCCTTAGGATAGGATATATAACGTTATAGGAGTACATAATGTTCCCACCGAGAAGTAGGGGCGGACACGAATGGAATGTTGTTAGATATGACATCCGAGGTGTTAGTTTGCCTTAGGTTAGGACACATAACGTTATAGACGTACATAATGTTCCCACCGAGAAGTAGAGGCCGACACGCCACGAATGTTGTTAAATATTGCGTCCGAGATGTTAGGTGGCCTTAGGTTAGGACATATAAAGTTATAGCCGTACATAATGTTCCCACCGAGAAGTAGGGGCCGACACGCAAGGAATGTTGTAAAATATTACATCCGGGATGTTAGGTTGCCTTAGGTTACGATATATAACGTTATAGACGTACATAATGTTCGCACCGAGAAGTAGGGGCCGACACGCAAGGAATGTTGTAAAATATTACATCCGAAATGTTAGGTTGCCCTAGAATAGGACATATAACGTTATAGACGTATATAATGTTACCACTGAAAAGTTGGCGCCGACACGCAAGGAATGCTGTAAAATATTACATTCGAGATGTTATGTTGCCCTAGGATAGAACATATAACGTTATAGACGTATATAATGTTACCACCGAAAAGTTGGTGCCGACACGCAAGGAATGCTGTAAAATATTACATCCGAGATATTCGGTTGTCTTCGGTTAGGACATAGAACGTTATATCAGTACATAATGTTCCCACCGAGAAGTAGGGGCCGACACGCCACAAATGTTGTAAAATATTACATCCGAGATGTTAGCTTGCCTTAGGTTAGGACGTATAACGTTATAGTCGTACATAATGTTCCCACCAAGAAGTAGGGGCTGACATGCCACGAATGTTGTAAAATATTACATACGAGGTGTTAGGTTGCCTTAGGTTAGGATATATAACGTTATAGATGTATATAATGTTCCCACGGAGAAGTAGGCGCCGACACGCAAGGAATGTTGTAAAATATTGCGTCCGAGATGTTAGGTGGCCATACGTTAGGACATATAATGTTATAGCCGTATATAATGTTCTCACCGAGGAGTAGGCGCCGAAACGCAAGGAAAGTTGTAAAATATTACATCCGAGACGTTAGGTTGCCTTAGGCTAGGACATATTATGTTATAGCCGTATATAATGTTACCACCAAGAAGTAGGGGCCGAAACGCAAGGAATGTTGTAAAATATTACATCCGAGATGTTAGGTTGCCTTAGGTTAGGACGTATAACGTTATAGAAGTACATAATGTTCCCACCGAGAAGTAGGGGCCGACACGCCACGAATGTTGTAAAATATTACATACGAGGAGTTAGGTTGCCTTAGGTTAGGACACATAACGTTATAAACGTACATAATGTTCCCACCGTGAAGTAGAGGCCGACACGCCACGAACGTTGTGAAATATTACATCCGACATGTTAGGTTTGCTTAGGTTAGGACATATAACGTTATATACGTACATAATGTTCCCACCGAGAAGTAGAGGCAGACACGCAAGGAATGTTGTGAAATATTACATCCGAGATATTAGGTTTGCTTAGGTTAGGACATATAACGTTATATACGTACATAATGTTCCCACCAGAAAGTAGGGGCCGACACGCAAGGAATGTTGTAAAATATTACATCCGAGATGTTAGGTTGCCTTAGGTTAGGACGTATAACGTTATAGAAGTACATAATGTTCCCACCGAGGAGTAGGGTTCGACACGTAACGAATGTTGTAAAATATTACATCCGAGATGTTAGGTTTCCCTAGGATAGGACATATAACGTTATAGACGTATATAATGTTACCACCGAAAAGTAGGTGCCGACACGCAAGGAATGCTGTAAAATATTACATCCGGGATGTTAGGTTGCCTTAGGTTACGATATATAACGTTATAGACGTACATAATGTTCGCACCGAGAAGTAGGGGCCGACACGCAAGGAATGTTGTAAAATATTACATCCGAAATGTTAGGTTGCCCTAGGATAGGACATATAACGTTATAGACGTATATAATGTTACCACTGAAAAGTTGGTGCCGACACGCAAGGAATGCTGTAAAATATTACATTCGAGATGTTAGGTTGCCCTAGGATAGAACATATAACGTTATAGACGTATATAATGTTACCACCGAAAAGTTGGTGCCGACACGCAAGGAATGCTGTAAAATATTACATCCGAGATATTCGGTTGTCTTCGGTTAGGACATAGAACGTTATATCCGTACATAATGTTCCCACCGAGAAGTAGGGGCCGACACGCCACAAATGTTGTAAAATATTACATCCGAGATGTTAGCTTGCCTTAGGTTAGGACGTATAACGTTATATACGTACATAATGTTCCCACCAAGAAGTAGGGGCCGACACGCAAGGAATGTTGTAAAATATTACATCCGGGATGTTAGGTTGCCTTAGGTTACGATATATAACGTTATAGACGTACATAATGTTCGCACCGAGAAGTAGGGGCCGACACGCAAGGAATGTTGTAAAATATTACATCCGAAATGTTAGGTTGCCCTAGGATAGGACATATAACGTTATAGACGTATATAATGTTACCACTGAAAAGTTGGTGCCGACACGCAAGGAATGCTGTAAAATATTACATTCGAGATGTTAGGTTGCCCTAGGATAGAACATATAACGTTATAGACGAATATAATGTTACCACCGAAAAGTTGGTGCCAACACGCAAGGAATGCTGTAAAATATTACATCCGAGATATTCGGTTGTCTTCGGTTAGGACATAGAACGTTATATCCGTACATAATGTTCCCACCGAGAAGTAGGGGCCGACACGCCACAAATGTTGTAAAATATTACATCCGAGATGTTAGCTTGCCTTAGGTTAGGATGTATAACGTTATAGTCGTACATAATGTTCCCACCAAGAAGTAGGGGCTGACATGCCACGAATGTTGTAAAATATTACATACGAGGTGTTAGGTTGCCTTAGGTTAGGATATATAAAGTTATAGACGT
Source organism: Xylocopa violacea (assembly GCA_963969225.1). Lineage (NCBI taxonomy): Eukaryota > Metazoa > Arthropoda > Insecta > Hymenoptera > Apidae > Xylocopa > Xylocopa violacea. Next base: position 829,276 of record CAXAJV010001295.1, on the reverse strand, counting down.
ATATAATATTCCCACGGAGCAGTATGCGTCGACACGCAAGGAATGTTGTAAAATATTACATCCGGGACGTTAGGGTGCCTTAAGTTAGGACATATTATGTTATAGCTGCACATAATGTTCCCACCGAGAAGTAGGGGCCGACACGCAAGGAATCTTGTAAAATATTACATCCGAAATGTTAGGTTGCCCTAGGATAGGACATATAACGTTATAGACGTATATAATGTTACCACCGAAAAGTTGGTGCCGACACGCAAGGAATGCTGTAAAATATTACATCCGAGATGTTAGGTTGCCTTAGGATAGGATATATAACGTTATAGACGTGCATAATGTTCCCACCGAGAAGTAGAGGCCTACACGTCACGAATGTTGTAAAATATCACGTCCGAGATGTTATGTTGCCTTCGGTTAGGATATATAACGTTATAGAAGTGTATAATGTTCCCACGGATAAGTAGGCGACGACACGCAAGTAATGTTGTAAGATATTACATCCGAGATGTTAGGTTGCCTTAGGTTAGTATATATAAGGTTATAGACGTATATAATATTCCCACGGAGCAGTATGCGCCGACACGCAAGGAATGTTGTAAAATATTACATCCGGGATGTTAGGTTGCCTTAGGTTACGATATATAACGTTATAGACGTACATAATGTTCGCACCGAGAAGTAGGGGCCGACACGCAAGGAATGTTGTAAAATATTACATCCGAAATGTTAGGTTGCCCTAGAATAGGACATATAACGTTATAGACGTATATAATGTTACCACTGAAAAGTTGGCGCCGACACGCAAGGAATGCTGTAAAATATTACATTCGAGATGTTATGTTGCCCTAGGATAGAACATATAACGTTATAGACGTATATAATGTTACCACCGAAAAGTTGGTGCCGACACGCAAGGAATGCTGTAAAATATTACATCCGAGATATTCGGTTGTCTTCGGTTAGGACATAGAACGTTATATCAGTACATAATGTTCCCACCGAGAAGTAGGGGCCGACACGCCACAAATGTTGTAAAATATTACATCCGAGATGTTAGCTTGCCTTAGGTTAGGACGTATAACGTTATAGTCGTACATAATGTTCCCACCAAGAAGTAGGGGCTGACATGCCACGAATGTTGTAAAATATTACATACGAGGTGTTAGGTTGCCTTAGGTTAGGATATATAACGTTATAGATGTATATAATGTTCCCACGGAGAAGTAGGCGCCGACACGCAAGGAATGTTGTAAAATATTGCGTCCGAGATGTTAGGTGGCCATACGTTAGGACATATAATGTTATAGCCGTATATAATGTTCTCACCGAGGAGTAGGCGCCGAAACGCAAGGAAAGTTGTAAAATATTACATCCGAGACGTTAGGTTGCCTTAGGCTAGGACATATTATGTTATAGCCGTATATAATGTTACCACCAAGAAGTAGGGGCCGAAACGCAAGGAATGTTGTAAAATATTACATCCGAGATGTTAGGTTGCCTTAGGTTAGGACGTATAACGTTATAGAAGTACATAATGTTCCCACCGAGAAGTAGGGGCCGACACGCCACGAATGTTGTAAAATATTACATACGAGGAGTTAGGTTGCCTTAGGTTAGGACACATAACGTTATAAACGTACATAATGTTCCCACCGTGAAGTAGAGGCCGACACGCCACGAACGTTGTGAAATATTACATCCGACATGTTAGGTTTGCTTAGGTTAGGACATATAACGTTACATACGTACATAATGTTCCCACCGAGAAGTAGAGGCAGACACGCAAGGAATGTTGTGAAATATTACATCCGAGATATTAGGTTTGCTTAGGTTAGGACATATAACGTTATATACGTACATAATGTTCCCACCAGAAAGTAGGGGCCGACACGCAAGGAATGTTGTAAAATATTACATCCGAGATGTTAGGTTGCCTTAGGTTAGGACGTATAACGTTATAGAAGTACATAATGTTCCCACCGAGGAGTAGGGTTCGACACGTAACGAATGTTGTAAAATATTACATCCGAGATGTTAGGTTTCCCTAGGATAGGACATATAACGTTATAGACGTATATAATGTTACCACCGAAAAGTAGGTGCCGACACGCAAGGAATGCTGTAAAATATTACATCCGGGATGTTAGGTTGCCTTAGGTTACGATATATAACGTTATAGACGTACATAATGTTCGCACCGAGAAGTAGGGGCCGACACGCAAGGAATGTTGTAAAATATTACATCCGAAATGTTAGGTTGCCCTAGGATAGGACATATAACGTTATAGACGTATATAATGTTACCACTGAAAAGTTGGTGCCGACACGCAAGGAATGCTGTAAAATATTACATTCGAGATGTTAGGTTGCCCTAGGATAGAACATATAACGTTATAGACGTATATAATGTTACCACCGAAAAGTTGGTGCCGACACGCAAGGAATGCTGTAAAATATTACATCCGAGATATTCGGTTGTCTTCGGTTAGGACATAGAACGTTATATCCGTACATAATGTTCCCACCGAGAAGTAGGGGCCGACACGCCACAAATGTTGTAAAATATTACATCCGAGATGTTAGCTTGCCTTAGGTTAGGACGTATAACGTTATATACGTACATAATGTTCCCACCAAGAAGTAGGGGCCGACACGCAAGGAATGTTGTAAAATATTACATCCGGGATGTTAGGTTGCCTTAGGTTACGATATATAACGTTATAGACGTACATAATGTTCGCACCGAGAAGTAGGGGCCGACACGCAAGGAATGTTGTAAAATATTACATCCGAAATGTTAGGTTGCCCTAGGATAGGACATATAACGTTATAGACGTATATAATGTTACCACTGAAAAGTTGGTGCCGACACGCAAGGAATGCTGTAAAATATTACATTCGAGATGTTAGGTTGCCCTAGGATAGAACATATAACGTTATAGACGAATATAATGTTACCACCGAAAAGTTGGTGCCGACACGCAAGGAATGCTGTAAAATATTACATCCGAGATATTCGGTTGTCTTCGGTTAGGACATAGAACGTTATATCCGTACATAATGTTCCCACCGAGAAGTAGGGGCCGACACGCCACAAATGTTGTAAAATATTACATCCGAGATGTTAGCTTGCCTTAGGTTAGGACGTATAACGTTATAGTCGTACATAATGTTCCCACCAAGAAGTAGGGGCTGACATGCCACGAATGTTGTAAAATATTACATACGAGGTGTTAGGTTGCCTTAGGTTAGGATATATAAAGTTATAGACGTATATAATATTCCCACGGAGCAGTATGCGTCGACACGCAAGGAATGTTGTAAAATATTACATCCGGGACGTTAGGGTGCCTTAAGTTAGGACATATTATGTTATAGCTGCACATAATGTTCCCACCGAGAAGTAGGGGCCGACACGCAAGGAATCTTGTAAAATATTACATCCGAAATGTTAGGTTGCCCTAGGATAGGACATATAACGTTATAGACGTATATAATGTTACCACCGAAAAGTTGGTGCCGACACGCAAGGAATGCTGTAAAATATTACATCCGAGATGTTAGGTTGCCTTAGGATAGGATATATAACGTTATAGGAGTACATAATGTTCCCACCGAGAAGTAGGGGCGGACACGAATGGAATGTTGTTAGATATGACATCCGAGGTGTTAGTTTGCCTTAGGTTAGGACACATAACGTTATAGACGTACATAATGTTCCCACCGAGAAGTAGAGGCCGACACGCCACGAATGTTGTTAAATATTGCGTCCGAGATGTTAGGTGGCCTTAGGTTAGGACATATAAAGTTATAGCCGTACATAATGTTCCCACCGAGAAGTAGGGGCCGACACGCAAGGAATGTTGTAAAATATTACATCCGGGATGTTAGGTTGCCTTAGGTTACGATATATAACGTTATAGACGTACATAATGTTCGCACCGAGAAGTAGGGGCCGACACGCAAGGAATGTTGTAAAATATTACATCCGAAATGTTAGGTTGCCCTAGAATAGGACATATAACGTTATAGACGTATATAATGTTACCACTGAAAAGTTGGCGCCGACACGCAAGGAATGCTGTAAAATATTACATTCGAGATGTTATGTTGCCCTAGGATAGAACATATAACGTTATAGACGTATATAATGTTACCACCGAAAAGTTGGTGCCGACACGCAAGGAATGCTGTAAAATATTACATCCGAGATGTTAGGTTGCCTTAGGTTAGGACATATTACGTTATAGCTGCACATAATGTTCCCACCGAGAAGTAGAGGCCTACACGCTACGAATGTTGTAAAATATTACATCCGAAATGTTAGGTTGCCCTAGGATAGGACATATAACGTTATAGACGTATATAATGTTACCACCGAAAAGTTGGTGCCGACACGCAAGGAATGCTGTAAAATATTACATCCGAGATATTCGGTTGTCTTTGGTTAGGACATAGAACGTTATATCCGTACATAATGTTCCCACCGAGAAGTAGGGGCCGACACGCCACAAATGTTGTAAAATATTACATCCGAGATGTTAGCTTGCCTTAGGTTAGGACGTATAACGTTATAGTCGTACATAATGTTCCCACCAAGAAGTAGGGGCTGACATGCCACGAATGATGTAAAATATTACATACGAGGTGTTAGGTTGCCTTAGGTTAGGATATATAACGTTATAGACGTATATAATGTTCCCACGGAGAAGTAGGCGCCGACACGCAAGGAATGTTGTAAAATATTACGTCCGATAAGTTAGGATGCCTTAGGTTGGGACATATAACGTCATAATTATTATGTATTACATCCGAGTTGTTAGGTTGCCTTAGGTTAGGGCATATAACGTTATAGACGTACATAATGTTCCCACCGAGAAGTAGGTGCCGACACGCAAGGAATGTTGTAAAATATCACGTCCGAGATGTTATGTTGCCTTCGGTTAGGATACATAACTTTATAGACGTATATAATGTTACCACCGAAAAGTAGCTGCCGACACGCAATGTATGCTGTAAAATATTACATCCGAGATGTTAGGTTGCCTTAGGATAGGATATATAACGTTATAGAAATACATAATGTTCCCACCGAGAAGTAGGGGCTAACACGCCACGAATGATGTAAAATATTACATAAGAGGAGTTAGGTTGCCTTAGGTTAGGACACATAACGTTATAGACGTACATAATGTGACCACCGAGAAGTAGAGGCCGACACGCCACGAATGTTGTGAAACATTACATTCGAGATGTTAGGTTGCCTTAGGTTAGGATGTATAACGCTATAGTCGTACATAATGTTCCCACGGAGAAGTAGGCGCCGACACGCAAGGAATGTTGTAAAATATTACGTCCGATAAGTTAGGATGCCTTAGGTTAGGACATATAACGTCATAATTATTATGTATTACATCCGAGTTGTTAGGTTGCCTTAGGTTAGGGCATATAACGTTATAGACGTACATAATGTTCCCACCGAGAAGTAGGTGCCGACACGCAAGGAATGTTGTAAAATATCACGTCCGAGATGTTATGTTGCCTTCGGTTAGGATACATAACGTTATAGACGTATATAATGTTACCACCGAAAAGTAGGTGCCGACACGCAATGTATGCTGTAAAATATTACATCCGAGATGTTAGGTTGCCTTAGGATAGGATATATAACGTTATAGAAGTACATAATGTTCCCACCGAGAAGTAGGGGCTAACACGCCACGAATGATGTAAAATATTAGATAAGAGGAGTTAGGTTGCCTTAGGTTAGGACACATAACGTTATAGACGTACATAATGTGACCACCGAGAAGTAGAGGCCGACACGCCACGAATGTTGTGAAACATTACATTCGAGATGTTAGGTTGCCTTAGGTTAGGATGTATAACGCTATAGTCGTACATAATGTTCCCACCAAGAAGTAGGGGCCGACACGCAAGGAATGTTGTAAAATATTACATCCGAGATGTTAGATTGCCTTACGCTAGGACATATAACGTTATAGACGTACATAATGTTCCCACCGCGGAGTAGGGGTCGACACGTAACGAATGTAGTTAAATATTGTGTCCGAGATATCAGGTTGCATTAGGTTAGGACATATAACGTTATATACGTACATAATGTTCCCACCGAGAAGTAGGTGCCAACACGAATGGAATGTTGTAAAATGTTGCGTCCGAGATGTTAGGTGGCCTTAGGTTAGGACATATAATGTTATAGCCGTATATAATGTTCCCACCGAGGAGTAGGCGCCGACACGCAAGGAATGTTGTAAAATATTACATCCGAGATGTCAGTTAGCCTTATGTTAGGATATATAAAGTTCTAGACGTATATAATATTCTCACGGAGCAGTATGCGCCGAAACGCAAGGATTGTTGTAAAATATTACATCCGAGATGTTAGGTTGCCTTAGGTTAGGACATATTACGTTATAGCTGCACATAATGTTCCCACTGTGGAGTAGGGGTCGACACGTAACGAATGTTGTTAAATATTGTGTCCGAGATATCAGGTTGCATTAGGTTAGGACATATAACGTTATATACGTACATAATGTTCCCACCGAGAAGTAGGTGCCGACACGCATCGTATGTTGTAAAATATTGCATCTGAAATGTTAGGTTGCCTTAGGCTAGGACATATTACGTTATAGCTGCACATAATGATCCCACCGAGAAGTAGAGGCCGACACGCAAGGAACGTTTTAAAATATTACATCTGAGATGTTAGGTTGCCTTATGTTAGGATATATAAAGTTATAGATGTATATAATATTCCCACGGAGCAGTATGCGTCGACACGCAAGGAATGCTGTAAAATATTACATCCGAGACGTTAGGTTGCCTTAGGTTAGGACATATTACGTTATAGCTGCACATAATGTTCCCACCGAGAAGTAGAGGCCTACACGCCACGAATGTTGTAAAATATTACATCCGAAATGTTAGGTTGCCCTAGGATAGGACATATAACGTTATAGACGTATATAATGTTACCACCGAAAAGTAGGTGCCGACACGCAAGGAATGCTGTAAAATATTACATCCGAGGTGTTAGGTTGTCTTCGGTTAGGACATAGAATGTTATATCCGTACATAATGTTCCCGCCGAGAGGTAGGGGCCGACACGCAAGGAATGCTGTAAAATATTACATCCGAGATGTTAGGTTGCCTTAGGATAGGATATACAACGTTATAGAAGTACATAACGTTCCCACCGAGACGCAGGGGCCGACACGCCGCGAATGTTGTAAAATATTACATACGAGGTGTTAGGTTGCCTTAGGTTAGGACACACAACGTTATAGACGTACATAATGTTCCCACCGAGAAGTGGAGGCTGACACGCCACGAATGTTGTGAAATATTACATACGAGGTGTTAGGTTGCCTTAGGTTAGGACATATAACGTTATAGACGTACATAATGTTCCCACCGAGGAGTAGTGGTCGACACGTAACGAATGTTGTTAAATATTGTGTCCGAGATATCAGGTTGCATTAGGTTAGGACATATAATGTTATATACGTACATAATGTTCCCACCGAGAAGTAGGGGCCGACACGAATGGAATGTTGTAAAATATTGCGTCTGAGATGTTAGGTGGCCTTAAGTTAGGACATATAATGTTATAGCCGTACATAATGTTCCCACCGAGAAGTAGGCGCCGACACGCCACGAATGTTGTAAAATATTACATCCGAGATGTTAGGTTGCCCTAGGATAGGACATATAACGTTATAGACGTACATAATGTTCCCACCGAAAAGCAGGTGCCGACACGCAAGGAATTTTGTAAAATATTACTACCGAGATGTTAGATTGCCTTAGGTTAGGACATATAACGTTATAGACGTACATAATGTTCCCACCCAGGAGTAGGGGTCGACACGTAACGAATGTTGTTAAATATTGTGTCCGAGATATCAGGTTGCATTAGGTTAGGACATATAACGTTATATACATACATAATGTTCCCACCGAGAAGTAGGTGCCGACACGCATGGAATGTTGTAAAATATTGCGTCCGAGATGTTAGGTTGCCTTAGGCTAGGACATATTACGTTATAGCTGCGCATAATGTTCCCACCGAGAAGTAGAGGCCGACACGCAAGGAATGTTGTAAAATATTACATCCGAGATGTTAGGTTGCCTTAGGTTAGGATATATAAAGTTATAGACGTATACAATATTCCCACGGAGCAGTATGCGTCGACACGCAAGGAATGTTGTAAAATATTACATCCGAGACGTTAGGTTGCCTTAGGTTAGGACATATTACGTTATAGCTGCACATAATGTTCCCACCGAGAAGTAGAGGCCTACACGCCACGAATGTTGTAAAATATTACGTCCGAAATGTTAGGTTGCCCTAGGATAGGACATATAACGTTATAGACGTATATAATGCTACCACCGAAAAGTAGGTGCCGACACGCAAGGAATGCTGTAAAATATTACATCCGAGGTGTCAGGTTGTCTTCGGTTAGGACATAGAATGTTATATCCGTACATAATGTTTCCACCGAGGAGTAGGGGTCGACACGTAACGAATGTTGTTAAATATTGTGTCCGAGATATCAGGTTGCATTAGGTTAGGACATGTAACGTTGTATACGTACATAATGTTCCCACCGAGAAGTAGGTGCCGACACGAATGGAATGTTGTAATATATTGCGTCCGAGATGTTAGGTGGCCTTAGGTTAGAACATATAATGTTATAGCCGTACATAATGTTACCACCGAAAGGTTGGTGCCGACACGCAAGGAATGCTGTAAAATATTACATCCGAGATGTTAGGTTGCCTTAGGATAGGATATATAACGTTATAGAAGTACATAATGTTCCCACCGAGAAGTAGGGGCAGACACGAATGGAATGTTGTTAAATATGACATCCGAGGTGTTAGGTTGCCTTAGGTTAGGACATATAACGTTATAGCCGTACATAATGTTCCCACCGAGAAGTAGGGGCCGACACGCAAGGAATGTTGTAAAATATTACATCCGAGATGTTAGGTTGCCCTAGGATAGGACATATATCGTTATAGACGTATATAATATTCCCACGGAGCAGTATGCGTCGACACGCAAGGAATGTTATAAAATATTACATCCGAGACGTTAGGGTGCCTTAGGTTAGGACATTTTATGTTATAGCTGCACATAATGTTCCCACCGAGAAGTAGAGGCCTACACGCCACGAATGTTGTAAAATATTACATCCGAAACGTTAGGTTGCCCTAGGATAGGACATATAACGTTATAGACGTATACAATGTTACCACCGAAAAGTAGGTGCCGGCACGCAAGGAATTCTGTAAAATATTACATCCGAGGTGTTAGGTTGTCTTCGGTTAGGACATAGAACGTTATATCCGTACATAATGTTCCCACCGAGAAGTAGGGGCCGACACGCCACAAATGTTGTAAAATATTCCATCCGAGATGTTAGGTTGCCTTAGGTTAGGACACATAACGTTATAGACGTACATAATGTTCCCACCGAGAAGTAGAGGCCGACACGCAAGGAATGCTGTAAAATATTACATCCGAGATGTCAGGTTATCTTAGGTTAGGACGTATAACGTTATAGTCGTACATAATGTTCCCACCAAGAAGTAGGGGCCGACACGCAAGGAATGTTGTAAAATATTACATCCGAGATGTTAGATTGCCTTAGGTTAGGACATATAACGTTATAGACGTACATAATGTTCCCACCGAGGAGTAGCGTTCGACACGTAACGAATGTTGTAAAATATTACATCCGAGATATAAGGTTTCCCTAGGATAGGACATATAACGTTATAGACGTATATAATGTTACCACCGAAAAGTAGGTGCCGACACCCAAGGAATGCTGTAAAATATTACATCCGAGATGTTAGGTTGTCTTAGGATAAGATATATAACGTTATAGAAGTACATAATGTTCCCAACGAGAAGTAGAGGCCGACACGCCACGAATGTTGTGAAATATTACATTCGAGATGTTAGGTTTGCTTAGGTTAGTACATGTAACGTTATATACGTACATAATGTGCCCACCAAGAAGTAGAGGCCGACACGCAAGGAATGTTATAAAATACTACATCCGATTTGTTAGGTTGCCCTAGGATAGGACATATAACGTTATAGACGTATATAATGTTACCACCGAAAAGTAGGTGCCGACACGCAAGGAATGCTGTAAAATATTACATCCGAGATGTTAGGTTGCCTTAGGATAAGATATATAACGTTATAGAAGTACATAATGTTCCCACCGAGGCGTAGGGGCCGACACGCCACGAATGTTGTTATATATTACATACGAGGTGTTAGGTTGCCTTAGGTTAGAACATATAACGTTATAGACGTGCATAATGTTCCCACCAAGAAGTAGAGGCCTACACGCCACGAATGTTGTAAAATATCACGTCCGAGATGTTATGTTGCCTTCGGTTAGGATATATAACGTTATAGAAGTGTATAATGTTCCCACGGATAAGTAGGCGACGACACGCAAGTAATGTTGTAAAATATTACATCCGAGATGTTAGGTTGCCTTAGGTTAGTATATATAAGGTTATAGACGTATATAATATTCCCACGGAGCAGTATGCGCCGACACGCAAGGAATGTTGTAAAATATTACATCCGAGATGTTAGGTTTGCTTAGGTTAGAACATATAACGTTATATACGTACATAATGTTCCCACCAGGAAGTAGGGGCCGACACGCAAGGAATGTTGTAAAATATTACATCCGAGATGTTAGGTTGCCTTAGGTTAGGACGTATAACGTTATAGAAGTACATAATGTTCCCACCGAGAAGTAGGGGCCGACACGCCACGAATTTTGTAAAATATTACATACGAGGAGTTAGGTTGCCTTAGGTTAGGACACATAACGTTATAGACGTACATAATGTTCCCACCGAGAAGTAGAGGCCGACACGCCACGAATGTTGTGAAATACTACATTGGAGTTGTTAGGTTGCCTTAGGTTAGGATGTATAACGGTATAGTCGTACATAATGTTCCCACCGAGGAGTAGGGTCGACACGCCACGAATGTTGTGAAATATTACATTCGAGATGTTAGGTTTGCTTAGGTTAGTACATGTAACGTTATATACGTACATAATGTGCCCACCAAGAAGTAGAGGCCGACACGCAAGGAATGTTATAAAATACTACATCCGATTTGTTAGGTTGCCCTAGGATAGGACATATAACGTTATAGACGTATATAATGTTACCACCGAAAAGTAGGTGCCGACACGCAAGGAATGCTGTAAAATATTACATCCGAGATGTTAGGTTGCCTTAGGATAAGATATATAACGTTATAGAAGTACATAATGTTCCCACCGAGGCGTAGGGGCCGACACGCCACGAATGTTGTTATATATTACATACGAGGAGTTAGGTTGCCTTAGGTTAGGACACATAACGTTATAGACGTGCATAATGTTCCCACCGAGAAGTAGAGGCCTACACGTCACGAATGTTGTAAAATATCACGTCCGAGATGTTATGTTGCCTTCGGTTAGGATATATAACGTTATAGAAGTGTATAATGTTCCCACGGATAAGTAGGCGACGACACGCAAGTAATGTTGTAAGATATTACATCCGAGATGTTAGGTTGCCTTAGGTTAGTATATATAAGGTTATAGACGTATATAATATTCCCACGGAGCAGTATGCGCCGACACGCAAGGAATGTTGTGAAATATTACATCCGAGATGTTAGGTTTGCTTAGGTTAGGACATATAACGTTATATACGTACATAATGTTCCCACCAGGAAGTAGGGGCCGACACGCAAGGAATGTTGTAAAATATTACATCCGAGATGTTAGGTTGCCTTAGGTTAGGACGTATAACGTTATAGAAGTACATAATGTTCCCACCGAGAAGTAGGGGCCGACACGCCACGAATGTTGTAAAATATTACATACGAGGAGTTATGTTGCCTTAGGTTAGGACACATAACGTTATAGACGTACATAATGTTCCCACCGAGAAGTAGAGGCCGACACGCCACGAATGTTGTGAAATACTACATTGGAGTTGTTAGGTTGCCTTAGGTTAGGATGTATAACGGTATAGTCGTACATAATGTTCCCACCAAGAAGTAGGGGCCGACACGCAAGGAATGTTGTAAAATATTACATCCGAGATGTTAGATTGCCTTAGGTTAGGACATATAACGTTATAGACGTACATAATGTTCCCACCGAGGAGTAGGGGTCGACACGTAACGAATGTTGTTAAATATTACATCCGAGGTGTTAGGTTGACTTAGGTTAGGACATATAACGTTATATCCGTACATGATGTTCCCACCGAGAAGTAGGCGCCGACACGCCACTAATGTTGTAAAATATTACATCCGAGATGTTAGGTTGCCCTAGGATAGGACATATAACGTTATAGACGTATATAATGTTACCACCGAAAAGTAGGTGCCGACACGCAAGGAATTTTGTAAAATATTACTACCGAGATGTTAGATTGCCTTAGGTTAGGACATATTACGTTATAGCTGCTCATAATGTTCCCACCGAGAAGTAGTGGCCGACACGCCACGAATGTTGTTAAATATTACATCCGAGGTGTTAGGTTGCCTTAGGTTAGGACATATAACGTTATAGCCGTACATAATGTTCCCACCGAGAAGTAGGGGCCGACACGCAAGGAATGTTGTAAAATATTACATCCGGGATGTTAGGTTGCCTTAGGTTAGGATATATAACGTTATAGACGTACATAATGTTCCCACCGAGAAGTAGGGGCCGACACGCCACGAATGTTGTAAAATATTACATACGAGGAGTTAGGTTGCCTTAGGTTAGGACACATAACGTTATAGACGTACATAATGTTCCCACCGAGAAGTAGAGGCCGACACGCCACGAATGTTGTGAAATACTACATTGGAGTTGTTAGGTTGCCTTAGGTTAGGATGTATAACGGTATAGCCGTACATAATGTTCCCACCAAGAAGTAGGGGCCGACACGAAAGGAATGTTGTAAAATATTACATCCGAGATGTTAGATTGCCTTAGGTTAGGACATATAACGTTATAGACGTACATAATGTTCCCACCGAGGAGTAGGGGTCGACACGTAACGAATGTTGTTAAATATTGTGTCCGAGATATCAGGTTGCATTAGGTTAGGACATGTAACGTTGTATACGTACATAATGTTCCCACCGAGAAGTAGGTGCCGACAAGAATGGAATGTTGTAATATATTGCGTCCGAGATGTTAGGTGGCCTTAGGTTAGAACATATAATGTTATAGCCGTACATAATGTTACCACCGAAAAGTTGATGCCGACACGCAAGGAATGCTGTAAAATATTACATCCGAGATGTTAGGTTTGCCTTAGGATAGGATATATAACGTTATAGAAGTACATAATGTTCCCACCGAGAAGTAGGGGCGGACTCGAATGGAATGTTGTTAAATATGACATCCGAGGTGTTAGGTTGCCTTAGGTTAGGACATATAACGTTATAGCCGTACATAATGTTCCCACCGAGAAGTAGGGGCCGACACGCAAGGAATGTTGTAAAATATTACATCCGAGATGTTAGGCTGCCCTAGGATAGGACATATATCGTTATGGACGTATATAATGTTCCCACCGGGAAGTAGGCGCCGACACGCCACGAATGTTGTAAAATATTACATCCGAGATGTTATGTTGCCCTAGGATAGGACATATAACGTTATAGGAGTACATAATGTTCCCACCGAGAAGTAGGGGCCGTCACGCCACGAATGTTGTAAAATATTACATACGAGTTGTTAGGTTGCCTTAGGTTAGGACACATAACGCTATAGACGTACATAATGTTCCCACCGAGAAGTAGAGGCCGACACGCCACGAATGTTGTTAAATATTGCGTCCGAGATGTTAGGTGGCCTTAGGTTAGGACATATAATGTTATAGCCGTACATAATGTTCCCACCGAGAAGTAGGGGCCGACACGCAAGGAATGTTGTAAAATATTACATCCGGGATGTTAGGTTGCCTTAGGTTAGGATATATAACGTTATAGACGTACATAATGTGCCCACCGAGAAGTAGGGGCCGACACGCAAGGAATGTTGTAAAATATTACATCCGAAATGTTAGGTTGCCCTAGGATAGGACATATAACGTTATAGACATATATAATGTTACCACCGAAAAGTTGGTGCCGACACGCAAGGAATGCTGTAAAATATTACTTCGGAGATGTTCGGTTGTCTTCGGTTAGGACATAGAACGTTATATCCGTACATAATGTTCCCACCAAGAAGTAGGGGCCGACACGCCACAAATGTTGTAAAATATTACATCCGAGACGTTAGGTTGCCTTAGGTTAGGACACATAACGTTATAGACGTACATAATGTTCCCACCGAGAAGTAGAGGCCGACACGCCACGAATGTTGTGAAATACTACATTGGAGTTGTTAGGTTGCCTTAGTTTAGGATGTATAACGGTATAGCCGTACATAATGTTCCCACCAAGAAGTAGGGGCCGACACGCAAGGAATGTTGTAAAATATTACATCCGAGATGTTAGATTGCCTTAGGTTAGGACATATAACGTTATAGACGTACATAATGTTCCCACCGAGGAGTAGGGGTCGACACGTAACGAATGTTGTTAAATATTGTGTCCGAGATATCAGGTTGCATTAGGTTAGGACATGTAACGTTGTATACGTACATAATGTTCCCACCGAGAAGTAGGTGCCGACACGAATGGAATGTTGTAATATATTGCGTCCGAGATGTTAGGTGGCCTTAGGTTAGAACATATAATGTTATAGCCGTATATAATGTTACCACCGAAAAGTTGGTGCCGACACGCAAGGAATGCTGTAAAATATTACATCCGAGATGTTAGGTTGCCTTAGGATAGGATATATAACGTTATAGAAGTACATAATGTTCCCACCGAGAAGTAGGGGCGGACTCGAATGGAATGTTGTTAAATATGACATCCGAGGTGTTAGGTTGCCTTAGGTTAGGACATATAACGTTATAGCCGTACATAATGTTCCCACCGAGAAGTAGGGGCCGACGCGCAAGGAATGTTGTAAAATATTACATCCGAGATGTTAGGCTGCCCTAGGATAAGACATATATCGTTATGGACGTATATAATGTTCCCACCGGGAAGTAGGCGCCGACACGCCACGAATGTTGTAAAATATTACATCCGAGATGTTATGTTGCCCTAGGATAGGACATATAACGTTATAGGAGTACATAATGTTCCCACCGAGAAGTAGGGGCCGTCATGCCACGAATGTTGTAAAATATTACATACGAGTTGTTAGGTTGCCTTAGGTTAGGACACATAACGCTATAGCTACACATAATGTTCCCACCGAGAAGTAGAGGCCTACACGCCACAAATGTTGTAAAATATTACATCCGAAACGTTACGTTGCCCTAGGATAGGACACATAACGTTATAGACGTACATAATGTTCCCACCGAAAAGTAGAGGCCGACACGCCACGAATGTTGTGAAATACTACATTGGAGTTGTTAGGTTGCCTTAGGTTAGGATGTATAACGGTATAGTCGTACATAATGTTCCCACCAAGAAGTAGGGGCCGACACGCAAGGAATGTTGTAAAATATTACATCCGAGATGTTAGATTGCCTTAGGTTAGGACATATAACGTTGTATACGTACATAATGTTCCCACCGAGAAGTAGGTGCCGACACGAATGGAATGTTGTAATATATTGCGTCCGAGATGTTAGGTGGCCTTAGGTTAGAACATATAATGTTATAGCCGTACATAATGTTACCACCGAAAAGTTGGTGCCGACACGCAAGGAATGCTGTAAAATATTACATCCGTGATGTGTGGTTGCCTTAGGATAGGATATATAACGTTATAGAAGTACATAATGTTCCCACCGAGAAGTAGGGGCGGACACGAATGGAATGTTGTTAAATATGACATCCGAGGTTTTAGGTTGCCTTAGGTTAGGACATATAACGTTATAGCCGTACATAATGTTCCCACCGAGAAGTAGGGGCCGACACGCAAGGAATGTTGTAAAATATTACATCCGAGATGTTAGGTTGCCCTAGGATAGGACATATATCGTTATAGACGTATATAATGTTCCCACCGGGAAGTAGGGGTCGACACGTAACGAATGTTGTTAAATATTGTGTCCGAGATATCAGGTTGCATTAGGTTAGGACATGTAACGTTGTATACGTACATAATGTTCCCACCGAGAAGTAGGTGCCGACACGAATGGAATGTTGTAATATATTGCGTCCGAGATGTTAGGTGGCCTTAGGTTAGAACATATAATGTTATAGCCGTACATAATGTTACCACCGAAAAGTTGGTGCCGACACGCAAGGAATGCTGTAAAATATTACATCCGAGATGTTAGGTTGCCTTAGGATAGGATATATAACGTTATAGAAGTACATAATGTTCCCACCGAGATGTAGGGGCGGACTCGAATGGAATGTTGTTAAATATGACATCCGAGGTGTTAGGTTGCCTTAGGTTAGGACATATAACGTTATAGCCGTACATAATGTTCCCACCGAGAAGTAGGGGCCGACACGCAAGGAATGTTGTAAAATATTACATCCGAGATGTTAGGTTGCCCTAGGATAGGACATATATCGTTATGGACGTATATAATGTTCCCACCGGGAAGTAGGCGCCGACACGCCACGAATGTTGTAAAATATTACATCCGAGATGTTATGTTGCCCTAGGATAGGACATATAACGTTATAGGAGTACATAATGTTCCCACCGAGAAGTAGGGGCCGACACGCCACGAATGTTGTAAAATACTACATACGAGTTGTTAGGTTGCCTTAGGTAAGGACACATAACGTTATAGACGTACATAATGTTCCCACCGAGAAGTAGAGGCCGACACGCCACGAATGTTGTTAAATATTCCGTCCGAGATGTTAGGTGGCCTTAGGTTAGGACATATAATGTTATAGCCGTACATAATGTTCCCACCGAGAAGTAGGGGCCGACACGCAAGGAATGTTGTAAAATATTACATCCGAGATGTTAGGTTTCCTTAGGTTAGGATATACTACGTTATAGACTTATATAATGTCCCCACCGAGATGTAGGCGCCGACACGCCACGAATGTTGTAAAATATTACATACGAGGAGTTAGGTTGCCTTAGGTTAGGACACATAACGTTATAGACGTACATAATGTTCCCACCGAGAAGTAGAGGCCGACACGCCACGAATGTTGTGAAATACTACATTGGAGTTGTTAGGTTGCCTTAGGTTAGGATGTATAACGGTATAGCCGTACATAATGTTCCCACCAAGAAGTAGGGGCCGACACGAAAGGAATGTTGTAAAATATTACATCCGAGATGTTAGATTGCCTTAGGTTAGGACATATAACGTTATAGACGTACATAATGTTCCCACCGAGGAGTAGGGGTCGACACGTAACGAATGTTGTTAAATATTGTGTCCGAGATATCAGGTTGCATTAGGTTAGGACATGTAACGTTGTATACGTACATAATGTTCCCACCGAGAAGTAGGTGCCGACACGAATGGAATGTTGTAATATATTGCGTCCGAGATGTTAGGTGGCCTTAGGTTAGAACATATAATGTTATAGCCGTACATAATGTTACCACCGAAAAGTTGGTGCCGACACGCAAGGAATGCTGTAAAATATTACATCCGAGATGTTAGGTTGCCTTAGGATAGGATATATAACGTTATAGAAGTACATAATGTTCCCACCGAGAAGTAGGGGCGGACTCGAATGGAATGTTGTTAAATATTACATCCGAGATGTTAGGCTGCCCTAGGATAGGACATATATCGTTATGGACGTATATAATGTTCCCACCGGGAAGTAGGCGCCGACACGCCACGAATGTTGTAAAATATTACATCCGAGATGTTATGTTGCCCTAGGATAGGACATATAACGTTATAGGAGTACATAATGTTCCCACCGAGAAGTAGGGGCCGTCACGCCACGAATGTTGTAAAATATTACATACGAGTTGTTAGGTTGCCTTAGGTTAGGACACATAACGCTATAGCTACACATAATGTTCCCACCGAGAAGTAGCGGCCTACACGCCACAAATGTTGTAAAATATTACATCCGAAACGTTACGTTGCCCTAGGATAGGACACATAACGTTATAGACGTACATAATGTTCCCACCGAGAAGTAGAGGCCGACACGCCACGAATGTTGTGAAATACTACATTGGAGTTGTTAGGTTGCCTTAGGTTAGGATGTATAACGGTATAGTCGTACATAATGTTCCCACCAAGAAGTAGGGGCCGACACGCAAGGAATGTTGTAAAATATTACATCCGAGATGTTAGATTGCCTTAGGTTAGGACATATAACGTTGTATACGTACATAATGTTCCCACCGAGAAGTAGGTGCCGACACGAATGGAATGTTGTAATATATTGCGTCCGAGATGTTAGGTGGCCTTAGGTTAGAACATATAATGTTATAGCCGTACATAATGTTACCACCGAAATGTTGGTGCCGACACGCAAGGAATGCTGTAAAATATTACATCCGTGATGTTAGGTTGCCTTAGGATAGGATATATAACGTTATAGAAGTACATAATGTTCCCACCGAGAAGTAGGGGCGGACACGAATGGAATGTTGTTAAATATGACATCCGAGGTGTTAAGTTGCCTTAGGTTAGGACGTATAACGTTATAGCCGTACATAATGTTCCCACCGAGAAGTAGGGGCCGACACGCAAGGAATGTTGTAAAATATTACATCCGAGATGTTAGGTTGCCCTAGGATAGGAGATATATCGTTATAGACGTATATAATGTTCCCACCGGGAAGTAGGCGCCGACACGCCACGAATGTTGTAAAATATTACATCCGAGATGTTATGTTGCCCTAGGATAGGACATATAACGTTATAGGAGTACATAATGTTCCCACCGAGAAGTAGGGGCCGACACGCCACGAATGTTGTAAAATACTACATACGAGTCGTTAGGTTGCCTTAGGTAAGGACACATAACGTTATAGACGTACATAATGTTCCCACCGAGAAGTAGGGGCCGACACGCAAGGAATGTTGTAAAATATTACATCCGAAATGTTAGGTTGCCCTAGGATAGGACATATAACGTTATAGACGTATATAATGTTACCACCGAAAAGTTGGTGCCGACACGCAAGGAATGCTGTAAAATATTACTTCCGAGATGTTCGGTTGTCTTCGGTTAGGACATAGAACGTTATATCCGTACATAATGTTCCCACCGAGAAGTAGGGGCCGACACGCCACAAATGTTGTAAAATATTACATCCGAGACGTTAGGTTGCCTTAGGTTAGGACACATAACGTTATAGACGTACATAATGTTCCCACCGAGAAGTAGAGGCCGACACGCCACGAATGTTGTGAAATATTACATTGGAGTTGTTAGGTTGCCTTAGGTTAGGATGTATAACGGTATAGCCGTACATAATGTTCCCACCAAGAAGTAGGGGCCGACACGCAAGGAATGTTGTAAAATATTACATCCGAGATGTTAGATTGCCTTAGGTTAGGACATATATCGTTATAGACGTACATAATGTTCCCACCGAGGAGTAGGGGTCGACACGTAACGAATGTTGTTAAATATTGTGTCCGAGATATCAGGTTGCATTAGGTTAGGACATGTAACGTTGTATACGTACATAATGTTCCCACCGAGAAGTAGGTGCCGACACGAATGGAATGTTGTAATATATTGCGTCCGAGATGTTAGGTGGCCTTAGGTTAGAACATATAATGTTATAGCCGTACATAATGTTACCACCGAAAAGTTGGTGCCGACACGCAAGGAATGCTGTAAAATATTACATCCGAGATGTTAGGTTGCCTTAGGATAGGATATATAACGTTATAGAAGTACATAATGTTCCCACCGAGAAGTAGGGGCGGACTCGAATGGAATGTTGTTAAATATGACATCCGAGGTGTTAGGTTGCCTTAGGTTAGGACATATAACGTTATAGCCGTACATAATGTTCCCACCGAGAAGTAGGGGCCGAC
The DNA here is from genome assembly GCA_963969225.1 of Xylocopa violacea. Taxonomy (NCBI): domain Eukaryota; kingdom Metazoa; phylum Arthropoda; class Insecta; order Hymenoptera; family Apidae; genus Xylocopa; species Xylocopa violacea. The sequence goes on along the minus strand of CAXAJV010001295.1, from coordinate 809,176 downwards.
ACGCAAGGAATGTTGTAAAATATTACATCCGAGATGTTAGGCTGCCCTAGGATAGGACATATATCGTTATGGACGTATATAATGTTCCCACCGGGAAGTAGGCGCCGACACGCCACGAATGTTGTAAAATATTACATCCGACATGTTATGTTGCCCTAGGATAGGACATATAACGTTATAGGAGTACATAATGTTCCCACCGAGAAGTAGGGGCCGACACGCCACGAATGTTGTAAAATACTACATACGAGTTGTTAGGTTGCCTTAGGTAAGGACACATAACGCTATAGCTGCACATAATGTTCCCACCGAGAAGTAGAGGCCTACACGCCACAAATGTTGTAAAATATTACATCCGAAACGTTAGGTTGCCCTAGGATAGGACACATAACGTTATAGACGTACATAATGTTCCCACCGAGAAGTAGAGGCCGACACGCCACGAATGTTGTGAAATACTACATTGGAGTTGTTAGGTTGCCTTAGGTTAGGATGTATAACGGTATAGTCGTACATAATGTTCCCACCAAGAAGTAGGGGCCGACACGCAAGGAATGTTGTAAAATATTACATCCGAGATGTTAGATTGCCTTAGGTTAGGACATATAACGTTGTATACGTACATAATGTTCCCACCGAGAAGTAGGTGCCGACACGAATGGAATGTTGTAATATATTGCGTCCGAGATGTTAGGTGGCCTTAGGTTAGAACATATAATGTTATAGCCGTACATAATGTTACCACCGAAAAGTTGGTGCCGACACGCAAGGAATGCTGTAAAATATTACATCCGTGATGTTAGGTTGCCTTAGGATAGGATATATAACGTTATAGAAGTACATAATGTTCCCACCGAGAAGTAGGGGCGGACACGAATGGAATGTTGTTAAATATGACATCCGAGGTGTTAGGTTGCCTTAGGTTAGGACATATAACGTTATAGCCGTACATAATGTTCCCACCGAGAAGTAGGGGCCGACACGCAAGGAATGTTGTAAAATATTACATCCGAGATGTTAGGTTGCCCTAGGATAGGACATATATCGTTATGGACGTATATAATGTTCCCACCGGGAAGTAGGCGCCGACACGCCACGAATGTTGTAAAATATTACATCCGAGATGTTATGTTGCCCTAGGATAGGACATATAACGTTATAGGAGTACATAATGTTCCCACCGAGAAGTAGGGGCCGACACGCCACGAATGTTGTAAAATACTACATACGAGTTGTTAGGTTGCCTTAGGTAAGGACACATAACGTTATAGACGTACATAATGTTCCCACCGAGAAGTAGAGGCCGACACGCCACGAATGTTGTTAAATATTCCGTCCGAGATGTTAGGTGGCCTTAGGTTAGGACATATAATGTTATAGCCGTACATAATGTTCCCACCGAGAAGTAGGGGACGACACGCAAGGAATGTTGTAAAATATTACATCCGAGATGTTAGGTTTCCTTAGGTTAGGATATACTACGTTATAGACTTATATAATGTCCCCACCGAGATGTAGGCGCCGACACGGCAGGAATGTTGTAAAATATTACATCCGAGGTGTTAGGTTGCCTTAGGTTAGGATATATAACGTTATGGGCGTACATAACGTTCCCACCGAGAAGTAGGGGCCGACACGACACGAATGATGTAAAATATTACATCCGAGATGTTAGGTTGCCTTAGGATTAGATATATAACGTTATAGACGTATATAATGGTCCCACGGAGAAGTAGGCGCCGACAAGCAAGCAGTGTTGTAAAATATAACATCCGAGATGTAAGGTTGCCTTAGGTGAGGACATATAAATTTATAATCGTACATAACGTACCTACCGAGAAGTAGGGGCCGACACGACACGAATGTTGTAAAATATTACATCCGAGATGTTAGGTTGCCCTAGGTTGGGATATATAACGTTATAGAAGAATGTAATATTCCCACGGAGAAGTAGGGGCCGACACACCACGAATGTTGTAAAATATAACATCCGAGATGTTAGGTTGCCTTAGGTTAGGTCTTAAAACGGTATAGACGTACATAACGATCCCACGGAGAAGTAGGGGCCGACATGCCACGAATGTTGTAAAATATAACAATCGAGATGTTAGGTTGCCTTAGGTTAGAATATATAACGTTATAGACGCATATAATGTTCCCACGGAGAAGTTGGCGCCGACACGCAAGGAATGTTGTAAAATATTACATCCGAGATGTTAGGTTGCCTTAGGTTAGGATATATAAAGTTATAGAAGTATATAATGTTCCCACGGAGTAGTATGCGCCGACGCGCAAGGAATGTTGCAAAATATTCCATCCGAGATGTTAGATTGCCTTAGGTTAGGACATATAACGTTATAGCCGTACATAATTCTCCCACCGAGAAGTAGGGGCCGACACGTCGCGAATGTTGTAAAATATAACATCCGAAATGTTAGGTTGCCTTAGGTTAGGATATATAAAGTTATAGACGTATATAATGATCCCACCGAGAAGTAGGTACCGACACGCAAGGAATGCTGTAAAATATTACATCCGAGATGTAAGGTTGCCTTAGGTTAGGACATATACCGTTACAGCCGTACATAATGTTCCCACCGAGAAGTAGGGGCCGACACGTCACGAATGTTGTAAAATATTACATCCGAGATGTTAGGTTGCCTTAGGTTAGGATATATAACGTTATAGACGTATATAATGTACCCACTGGGAAGTCGGCGCCGACACGCTAGGAATGTTGTATAATATTCCGTCTGAGATGTTAGGTGGCCTTAGGTTAAGACATATAACGTTATAGTCGTACATAATGTTCCCACCGAGAAGTAGGTGCCGACACGCAAGGAATGTTTAAAATATTACATGCGAGATGTAATGTTGCCTTAGGTTAGGACATATAACGTTATAGCCGTACATAACGTTCCCACCGAGAATTAGGGGCCGACAGGCCACGAATGTTGTAAAATATTACATCCGAGATGTTAGATTGCCTTAGGTTAGAACATATAACGTTATAGCCGTGTATAATGTTTCCACCGAGAAGTAGGCGCCGGCACGCAAGGAATGTTGTAAAATACAACATCCGAGATGTAAGGTTGCCTTAGGTTAGGACATATAACGTTATAATCGTACATAACGTTCTTACCGAGAAGTAGGGGCTGACACGACACGAATGTTGTAAAATATTACGTCCGAGATGTTAGGCTGCCTTTGGTTAGGACATAAAACGTTATAGACGTTTATAATGTTACCACCGAGATGCAGGGGCTGAAACGCCAGGAATGTTGTAAAATATTACATACGAGTTGTTAGGATGCCCTATGTTAGGATATATAACGTTATAGACGTACATAGTGTTTCCACCGAGAAGCAGGGTCCGACACGCCACGAATGTTGTAAAATATTACATCCGATGTGTTAGGTTGCCTTAGGTTAGGACATATAACGTTATAGGCGTACATAACGTTCCCACCAAGAAGTAGGTGCCGAAACGCTAGGAATGTTGTATAATATTACGTCCGAGATGTTAGGTGTACTTAGGTTAGGACATATAACGTTACAATCGTACATAGCGTTCCCAACGAGAAGTAGCTGCCGACACGCAAGGAATGTTGTAAAATATTACGTACGAGATGTTAGCTTGCCTTAGGTTAGGATATATAACGTTATGGTCGTACATAATGTTCCCACCGAGAAGTAGGTGCCGACACGCAAGGAATGTTGTAAAATGTTACATCCGAGATGTTAGATTGCCTTATGTTAGGACATATAACGTTATAGCAGTACATATTGTTCCCACCGAGAAGTAGGGGCCGACACGCCACGAATGTTGTAAAATATTACATCCGAGGAGTTAGGTTGCCTTAGGTTAAGACATATAACGTTATAGACGTACATAACGTTCCTACCGAGTACTAGGGGCTGACACGCCACGAATGTTGTAAAATATTACGTCCGTGGTGTTAGGTTGCCTTAGGTTAGGACATAAAACGTTAGAGACGTTTATAATGTCACCACCGAGAAGTAAGGCTTGAAACGCCAGGAATGTTGTCCTATATTACATACGAGTTGTTAGGATGCCTTATGTTAGGATATATAACGTTATAGACGTACATAGTGTTCCCACCGAGAAGCAGGGGCCGACACGCAAGGAATGTTGTAAAATATTACATCCGGGATGTTAGGTTGCCTTAGGTTAGGATATATAACGTTATAGACGTACATAATGTGCCCACCGAGAAGTAGGGGCCGACACGCAAGGAATGTTGTAAAATATTACATCCGAGATGTTAGGCTGCCCTAGGATAGGACATATATCGTTATGGACGTATATAATGTTCCCACCGGGAAGTAGGCGCCGACACGCCACGAATGTTGTAAAATATTACATCCGAAATGTTAGGTTGCCTTAGGTTAGGATATATAAAGTTATAGACGTATATAATGATCCCACCGAGAAGTAGGTACCGACACGCAAGGAATGCTGTAAAATATTACATCCGAGATGTAAGGTTGCCTTAGGTTAGGACATATACCGTTACAGCCGTACATAATGTTCCCACCGAGAAGTAGGTGCCGACACGTCACGAATGTTGTAAAATATTACATCCGAGATGTTAGGTTGCCTTAGGTTAGGATGTATAACGTTATAGACTTATATAATGTACCCACTGGGAAGTCGGCGCCGACACGCTAGGAATGTTGTATAATATTGCGTCTGAGATGTTAGGTGGCCTTAGGTTAAGACATATAACGTTATAGTCGTACATAATGTTCCCACCGAGAAGTAGGTGCCGACACGCAAGGAATGTTTAAAATATTACATGCGAGATGTAATGTTGCCTTAGGTTAGGACATATAACGTTATAGCCGTACATAACGTTCCCACCGAGAATTAGGGGCCGACAGGCCACGAATGTTGTAAAATATTACATCCGAGATGTTAGATTGCCTTAGGTTAGAACATATAACGTTATAGCCGTGTATAATGTTTCCACCGAGAAGTAGGCGCCGGCACGCAAGGAATGTTGTAAAATACAACATCCGAGATGTAAGGTTGCGTTAGGTTAGGACATATAACGTTATAATCGTACATAACGTTCCTACCGAGAAGTAGGGGCCGACACGACACGAATGTTGTAAAATATTACGTCCGAGATGTTAGGCTGCCTTTGGTTAGGACATAAAACGTTATAGACGTTTATAATGTTACCACCGAGATGCAGGGGCTGAAACGCCAGGAATGTTGTAAAATATTACATACGAGTTGTTAGGATGCCCTATGTTAGGATATATAACGTTATAGACGTACATAGTGTTTCCACCGAGAAGCAGGGTCCGACACGCCACGAATGTTGTAAAATATTACATCCGATGTGTTAGGTTGCCTTAGGTTAGGACATATAACGTTATAGGCGTACATAACGTTCCCACCAAGAAGTAGGTGCCGAAACGCTAGGAATGTTGTATAATATTACGTCCGAGATGTTAGGTGTACTTAGGTTAGGACATATAACGTTACAATCGTACATAACGTTCCCAACGAGAAGTAGCTGCCGACACGCAAGGAATGTTGTAAAATATTACGTACGAGATGTTAGCTTGCCTTAGGTTAGGATATATAACGTTATGGTCGTACATAATATTCCCACCGAGAAGTAGGTGCCGACACGCAAGGAATGTTGTAAAATGTTACATCCGAGATGTTAGATTGCCTTATGTTAGGACATATAACGTTATAGCAGTACATATTGTTCCCACCGAGAAGTAGGGGCCGACACGCCACGAATGTTGTAAAATATTACATCCGAGGAGTTAGGTTGCCTTAGGTTAAGACATATAACGTTATAGACGTACATAATGTTACCACCGAGAAGTAAGGCTTGAAACGCCAGGAATGTTGTCCTATATTACATACGAGTTGTTAGGATGCCTTATGTTAGGATATATAACGTTATAGACGTACATAGTGTTCCCACCGAGAAGCAGGGGCCGACACGCAAGGAATGTTGTAAAATATTACATCCGGGATGTTAGGTTGCCTTAGGTTAGGATATATAACGTTATAGACGTACATAATGTGCCCACCGAGAAGTAGGGGCCGACACGCAAGGAATGTTGTAAAATATTACATCCGAAATGTTAGGTTGCCCTAGGATAGGACATATAACGTTATAGACGTATATAATGTTACCACCGAAAAGTTGGTGCCGACACGCAAGGAATGCTGTAAAATATTACTTCCGAGATGTTCGGTTGTCTTCGGTTAGGACATAGAACGTTATATCCGTACATAATGTTCCCACCGAGAAGTAGGGGCCGACACGCCACAAATGTTGTAAAATATTACATCCGAGACGTTAGGTTGCCTTAGGTTAGGACACATAACGTTATAGACGTACATAATGTTCCCACCGAGAAGTAGAGGCCGACACGCCACGAATGTTGTGAAATACTACATTAGAGTTGTTAGGTTGCCTTAGGTTAGGATGTATAACGGTATAGCCGTACATAATGTTCCCACCAAGAAGTAGGGGCCGACACGCAAGGAATGTTGTAAAATATTACATCCGAGATGTTAGATTGCCTTAGGTTAGGACATATAACGTTACAATCGTACATAACGTTCCCAACGAGAAGTAGCTGCCGACACGCAAGGAATGTTGTAAAATATTACGTACGAGATGTTAGCTTGCCTTAGGTTAGGATATATAACGTTATGGTCGTACATAATATTCCCACCGAGAAGTAGGTGCCGACACGCAAGGAATGTTGTAAAATGTTACATCCGAGATGTTAGATTGCCTTATGTTAGGACATATAACGTTATAGCAGTACATATTGTTCCCACCGAGAAGTAGGGGCCGACACGCCACGAATGTTGTAAAATATTACATCCGAGGAGTTAGGTTGCATTAGGTTAAGACATATAACGTTATAGACGTACATAATGTTACCACCGAGAAGTAAGGCTTGAAACGCCAGGAATGTTGTCCTATATTACATACGAGTTGTTAGGATGCCTTATGTTAGGATATATAACGTTATAGACGTACATAGTGTTCCCACCGAGAAGCAGGGGCCGACACGCAAGGAATGTTGTAAAATATTACATCCGGGATGTTAGGTTGCCTTAGGTTAGGATATATAACGTTATAGACGTACATAATGTGCCCACCGAGAAGTAGGGGCCGACACGCAAGGAATGTTGTAAAATATTACATCCGAAATGTTAGGTTGCCCTAGGATAGGACATATAACGTTATAGACGTATATAATGTTACCACCGAAAAGTTGGTGCCGACACGCAAGGAATGCTGTAAAATATTACTTCCGAGATGTTCGGTTGTCTTCGGTTAGGACATAGAACGTTATATCCGTACATAATGTTCCCACCGAGAAGTAGGGGCCGACACGCCACAAATGTTGTAAAATATTACATCCGAGACGTTAGGTTGCCTTAGGTTAGGACACATAACGTTATAGACGTACATAATGTTCCCACCGAGAAGTAGAGGCCGACACGCCACGAATGTTGTGAAATACTACATTAGAGTTGTTAGGTTGCCTTAGGTTAGGATGTATAACGGTATAGCCGTACATAATGTTCCCACCAAGAAGTAGGGGCCGACACGCAAGGAATGTTGTAAAATATTACATCCGAGATGTTAGATTGCCTTAGGTTAGGACATATAACGTTATAGACGTACATAATGTTCCCACCGAGGAGTAGGGGTCGACACGTAACGAATGTTGTTAAATATTGTGTCCGAGATATCAGGTTGCATTAGGTTAGGACATGTAACGTTGTATACGTACATAATGTTCCCACCGAGAAGTAGGTGCCGACACGAATGGAATGTTGTAATATATTGCGTCCGAGATGTTAGGTGGCCTTAGGTTAGAACATATAATGTTATAGCCGTACATAATGTTACCACCGAAAAGTTGGTGCCGACACGCAAGGAATGCTGTAAAATATTACATCCGAGATGTTAGGTTGCCTTAGGATAGGATATATAACGTTATAGAAGTACATAATGTTCCCACCGAGAAGTAGGGGCGGACTCGAATGGAATGTTGTTAAATATGACATCCGAGGTGTTAGGTTGCCTTAGGTTAGGACATATAACGTTATAGCCGTACATAATGTTCCCACCGAGAAGTAGGGGCCGACACGCAAGGAATGTTGTAAGATATTACATCCGAGATGTTAGGCTGCCCTAGGATAGGACATATATCGTTATGGACGTATATAATGTTCCCACCGGGAAGTAGGCGCCGACACGCCACGAATGTTGTAAAATATTACATCCGAGATGTTATGTTGCCCTAGGATAGGACATATAACGTTATAGGAGTACATAATGTTCCCACCGAGAAGTAGGGGCCGTCACGCCACGAATGTTGTAAAATATTACATACGAGTTGTTAGGTTGCCTTAGGTTAGGACACATAACGCTATAGCTGCACATAATGTTCCCACCGAGAAGTAGAGGCCTACACGCCACGAATGTTGTAAAATATTACATCCGAAACGTTAGGTTGCCCTAGGATAGGACACATAACGTTATAGACGTACATAATGTTCCCACCGAGAAGTAGAGGCCGACACGCCACGAATGTTGTGAAATACTACATTGGAGTTGTTAGGTTGCCTTAGGTTAGGATGTATAACGGTATAGTCGTACATAATGTTCCCACCAAGAAGTAGGGGCCGACACGCAAGGAATGTTGTAAAATATTACATCCGAGATGTTAGATTGCCTTAGGTTAGGACATATAACGTTGTATACGTACATAATGTTCCCACCGAGAAGTAGGTGCCGACACGAATGGAATGTTGTAATATATTGCGTCCGAGATGTTAGGTGGCCTTAGGTTAGAACATATAATGTTATAGCCGTACATAATGTTACCACCGAAAAGTTGGTGCCGACACGCAAGGAATGCTGTAAAATATTACATCCGTGATGTTAGGTTGCCTTAGGATAGGATATATAACGTTATAGAAGTACATAATGTTCCCACCGAGAAGTAGGGGCGGACACGAATGGAATGTTGTTAAATATGACATCCGAGGTGTTAGGTTGCCTTAGGTAAGGACACATAACGTTATAGACGTACATAATGTTCCCACCGAGAAGTAGAGGCCGACACGCCACGAATGTTGTTAAATATTCCGTCCGAGATGTTAGGTGGCCTTAGGTTAAGACATATAACGTTATAGTCGTACATAATGTTCCCACCGAGAAGTAGGCGCCGACACGCAAGGAATGTTGTAAAATGTTACATCCGAGATGTTAGGTTGCCTTAGCTTAGGGTGTATAACGTTATAGACGTATATAATGTACGCACTGGGAAGTCGGCGCCGACACGCTAGGAATGTTGTAAAATATTACGTGCGAGATGTTAGAATGCCTTTTGTTAGGACATACAACGTTATAGCAGTACATAATGTTCCCACCGAGAAGTAGGGGCCGTCACGCCACGAATGTTGTAATATATAACGTCCGAGGAGTTAGGTTGCCTTATGTTAGGATATATAACGTTATAGACGTACATAGTGTTCCCACCGAGAAGCAGGGGCCGACACGCCACGAATGTTGTAAAATATTACATCCGAGATGATAGGTTGCCTTAGGTTAGGACATATAACGTTATAGCCGTACATAATGTTCCCACCGAGAAGAAGGCGCCGACACACAAGGAATGTTGTAAAATGTTACATCCGAGATGTTAGGTTGCCTTAGGTTAGGATATATAACGTTGTAGCCGTACATAATGTTTCCACCGAGAAGTAGGGGCCGACACGTCACGAATTTTGTAAAATATTACATCCGAGATGTTAGCTTGCCTTAGGTTAGGATATATAACGTTATGGTCGTACATAATATTCCCACCGAGAAGTAGGTGCCGACACGCAAGGAATGTTGTAAAATGTTACATCCGAGATGTTAGATTGCCTTATGTTAGGACATATAACGTTATAGCAGTACATATTGTTCCCACCGAGAAGTAGGGGCCGACACGCCACGAATGTTGTAAAATATTACATCCGAGGAGTTAGGTTGCCTTAGGTTAAGACATATAACGTTATAGACGTACATAATGTTACCACCGAGAAGTAAGGCTTGAAACGACAGGAATGTTGTAAAATATTACATCCGAGATGTTAGGTTGCCTTAGGTTAGTGTATATAAAGTTATAGACGTATATAATGATCCCACCGAGAAGTAGGTACCGACACGCAAGGAATGTTGTAAAATATTATATCCCAGATGTAAGGTTGCCTTAGGTTAGGACACATAACTTTATAGCCGTACATAACGTTTCCACCGAGAATTAGGATCCGACACGCCACGAATTTTTGTAAAATATTACATCCGAGGTGTTAGGTTGCCTTAGGTTAGGACATATAGCGTTATAGGCGTACCCGACGTTCCCACCGAGAAGTAGGTGCCGACACGAAAGGAATGTTGTAAAATATTACATCCGAGATATTGGGTTGCCTTAGGTTAGGATATATAAAGTTATAGACGTATATAATGATCCCACCGAGAAGTAGGTACCGACACGCAAGGAATGTTGTAAAATATTACATCCCAGATGTAAGGTTGCCTTAGGTTAGGCCATATAACGTTATAGCCGTACGTAATGTTCCCAACGAGAAGTAGCGGCCGACACGTCACGAATGTTGTAAAATATTACGTCCCAGGAGTTAGGTTGCCTTATGTTAGGATATAAAACGTTATAGACGTACATAGTGTTCCCACCGAGAAGCAGGGGCCGACACGCCACGAATGTTGTAAAGTATTACATCCGAGACGTTAGGTTGCCTTAGGTTAGGATATATCACGTTATAGCCGTACATAATGTTTCCACCGAGAAGTTGGGGCCGACACGTCAGGAATGTTGTAAAATATTACATCCAAGATGTTAGGTTGCCTTAGGTTAGTGTATATAAAGTTATAGACGTATATAATGATCCCACCGAGAAGTAGGTACCGACACGCAAGGAATGTTGTAAAATATTACATCCCAGATGTAAGGTTGCCTTAGGTTAGGACACATAACGTTATAGCCGTACATAACGTCTCCACCGAGAATTAGGGCCCGACACGCCACTAATTTTTGTAAAATATTACATCCGAGATGTTAGTTTGCCTTAGGTTAGGATATATAACGTTATAGACGTACATAATGTTCCCACCTAGAAGTAGGTGCCGACACGCAAGGAATGTAGTAAAATATTACATCCGAGATGTTAGAATGCCTTAGGTTAGGACATATAACGTTATAGCAGTACATCATGTTCCCACCGCGAAGTAGGTACCTACACGCAAGGAATGTTGTAAAATGTTACATCCTAGATGTTAGATTGCCTTATGTTAGGACATAACGTTATAGCAGTACATAATGTTCCCACCGAGAAGTAGGGGCCGACACGCCACGAATGTTGTAAAATTTTACATCAGGGGAGTTATGTTGCCTTAGGTTAGGATATATAACGTTATAGACGTATATAATGTACGCACTGGGAAGTCGGCGCCGACACGGTAGGAATGTTGTAAAATATTACGTGCGAGATGTTAGAATGCCTTTTGTTAGGACATATAACGTTATAGCAGTACATAATGTTTCCTCCGAGAAGTAGGGGCCGACACGCCACGAATGTTGTAAAGTATTACATCCGAGATGTTAGGTTCCCTTAGGTTAGTATATATAAGGTTATAGCCGTACATAATGTTTCCACCGAGAAGTAGGGGCCGACACGTCACGAATGTTGTAAAATATTACATCCGAGATATTAGGTTGCCTTAGGTTAGTGTATATAAAGTTATAGACGTATATAATGATCCCACCGAGAAGTAGGTACCGACACGCAAGGAATGTTGTAAAATATTACATCCCAGATGTAAGGTTGCCTTAGGTTAGGACATATAACGTTATAGACGTACATAACGTCTCCACCGAGAATTAGGGCCCGACACGCCACTAATTTTTGTAAAATATTACATCCGAGATGTTAGGTTGCCTTAGGTCAGGACATAAAACGTTATAGACGTTTATAATGTTACCACCGTGAAGTAGGGGCTGAAACGCAAGGAATGTTGTAAAATATTACATACGATTTGTTAAGATGCATTATGTTAGGATATATAACGTTATAGACGTACATAGTGTTCCCACCGAGAAGCAGGGGCCGACACGCCACGAATGTTGTAAAGTATTACATCCGAGACGTTAGGTTGCCTTAGGTTAGGATATATCACGTTATAGCCGTACATAATGTTTCCACCGAGAAGTTGGGGCCGACACGTCAGGAATGTTGTAAAATATTACATCCAAGATGTTAGAATGCCTTAGGTTAGGACATATAACGTTATAGCAGTACATCATGTTCCCACCGCGAAGTAGGTACCTACACGCAAGGAATGTTGTAAAATGTTACATCCTAGATGTTAGATTGCCTTATGTTAGGACATAACGTTATAGCAGTACATAATGTTCCCACCGAGTAGTAGGGGCCGACACGCCACGAATGTTGTAAAATATTACATCAGGGGAGTTATGTTGCCTTAGGTTAGGATATATAACGTTATAGACGTATATAATGTACGCACTGGGAAGTCGGCGCCGACACGGTAGGAATGTTGTAAAATGTTACGTGCGAGATGTTAGAATGCCTTTTGTTAGGACATATAACGTTATAGCAGTACATAATGTTCGCACCGACAAGTAGGGGCCGATACGACACGAGTGTTGTAAAATATTACATCCGAGATGTTAGGTTGCCTTAGGTTAGGACATATAACGTTATAGACGTACATAACGTTCCTACCGAGAAGTAGGTGCCGACAAGCAAGGAATGTTGTAAAATGTTACATCCGAGAAGTTAGATTGCCTTATGTTAGGACATATAACGTTATAGCAGTACATAATGTTCCCACCGAGAAGTAGGGGCCGACACGCCACGAATGTTGTAAAATATTACATCCGAGGATTTAGGTTGCCTTATGTTAGGATATATAACGTTATAGACGTACATAGTGTTCCCACCGAGAAGCAGGGGCCTACACGCCACGAATGTTGTATAATACTGCGTCTGAGGTGTTAGGTGGCCTTAGGTTAGGACATATAACGTTATAGACGTACATAACGTTCCCACCAAGAAGTAGGTGCCGACACGCAAGGAATGTTGTAAAATATTACATCCGAGATGTTAGGTTGCCTTATGTTAGGATATATAACGTTATAGACGTACATAGTGTTCCCACCGAGAAGCAGGGGCCTACACGCCACGAATGTTGTATAATATTGCGTCTGAGGTGTTAGGTGGCCTTAGGTTAGGACATATAACGTTATAGACGTACATAACGTTCCCACCAAGAAGTAGGTGCCCACACGCTAGGAATGTTGTATAATATTACTTCCGAGATGCTAGGTGTACTTAGGTTAGGACATGTAACGTTATAATCGTACATTACGTTCCCCCCGGGAAGTAGCTGCCGACACGCAAGGAATGTTGTAAAATATTACATCCGAGATGCTAGGTTGCCTTAGGTTAGGACATATAACGTTATAGCCGTACATAATGTTCCCACCGAGAAGTAGGTGCCGACACGAAAGGAATGTTGTAAAAAATTACATCCGTAGTTTTAGGTTGCCTTATGTTAGGACGTATAACGTTATAGGCGTACATAACGTTCCCACCGAGAAGTAGGGGCCGACACGCCACGAATGTTGTAAAGTATTACATCCGAGATGTTAGGTTGCCTTAGGTTAGGATATATAACGTTATAGCCGTACATAATGTTTCCACCTAGAAGTAGGGGCCGACACGTCAGGAATGTTGTAAAATATTATATCCGAGATGTTGGGTTGCCTTAGGTTAGTGTATATAAAGATATAGACGTATATGATGATCCCACCGAGAAGTAGGTGCCGACACGCAAGGAATGTTGTAAAATATTACATCCGAGATGTTAGAATGCCTTAGGTTAGGACATATAACGTTATGGCAGTACATGATGTTCCCACCGAGAAGTAGGTACCGACACGCAAGGAATGTTGTAAAATATTACATCCGAGATGTAAGGTTGCCTTAGGTTAGGACATATAACGTTATAGCCGTACATAATGTTCCCACCGAGAAGAAGGCGCCGACACGCAAGGAATGTTGTAAAATGTTACATCCGAGATGTTAGGTTGCCTTAGGTTAGTGTATATAAAGTTATAGACGTATATAATGATCCCACCGAGAAGTAGGTACCGACACGCCAGGAATGTTGTAAAATATTACATCCCAGATGTAAGGTTGCCTTAGGTTAGGACACATAACGTTATAGCCGTACATAACGTTTCCACCGAGAATTAGGGGCCGACAAGCCACGAATTTTTGTAAAATATTACATCCGAGATGTTAGTTTGCCTTAGGTTAGGACATAAAACGTTATAGACGTTTATAACGTTACCACCGAGAAGTAGGGGCTGAAACGCCGGGAATGTTGTCAAATAATACATACGGGTAGTTAGGATGCCTTATGTTAGGATATATAACGTTGTGGAAGTATATAATGTTCCCACCGAGAAGTAGGGGCTGAAACGCCGGGAATGTTGTCAAATAATACATACGGGTAGTTAGGATGCCTTATGTTAGGATATATAACGTTGTGGAAGTATATAATGTTCCCACGGAGATGTAGGGGCCGACACGCCACGAATGTTGTAAAATATTACATTCGAGGGGTAACGTTGCCTTAGGTGAGGACATATAACGTAATAGTCGTACATAATGTTCCCACCGAGAAATAGGTGCCGACACGCAAGGAATGTTGTAAAATAATACATCCGAGATGTTAGATTGCCTTTGGTTAGGATATATAACGGTATCGCAGTATATGATGTTCCCACCGAGAAGTAGGAGCTGACGCGCCACGAATGTTGTAAAATATTACATCCGAGGAGTTAGGTTGCCTTAGGCTAGGATATATAACGCTATAGACGTATATAATGTTCCCGCGGAGAGGTAGGCGCCGACACGCAAGGAATGTTGTAAAATATTACGTCCCAGATGTAAGGTTGCCTTAGGTTAGGACACATAACGTTATAGCCGTACATAACGTCTCCACCGAGAATTAGGGCCCGACACGCCACTAATTTTTGTAAAATATTACATCCGAGATGTTAGTTTGCCTTAGGTTAGGATATATAACGTTATAGACGTACATAATGTTCCCACCTAGAAGTAGGTGCCGACACGCAAGGAATGTAGTAAAATATTACATCCGAGATGTTAGAATGCCTTAGGTTAGGACATATAACGTTATAGCAGTACATCATGTTCCCACCGCGAAGTAGGTACCTACACGCAAGGAATGTTGTAAAATGTTACATCCTAGATGTTAGATTGCCTTATGTTAGGACATAACGTTATAGCAGTACATAATGTTCCCACCGAGAAGTAGGGGCCGACACGCCACGAATGTTGTAAAATATTACATCAGGGGAGTTATGTTGCCTTAGGTTAGGATATATAACGTTATAGACGTATATAATGTACGCACTGGGAAGTCGGCGCCGACACGGTAGGAATGTTGTAAAATATTACGTGCGAGATGTTAGAATGCCTTTTGTTAGGACATATAACGTTATAGCAGTACATAATGTTTCCTCCGAGAAGTAGGGGCCGACACGCCACGAATGTTGTAAAGTATTACATCCGAGATGTTAGGTTCCCTTAGGTTAGTATATATAAGGTTATAGCCGTACATAATGTTTCCACCGAGAAGTAGGGGCCGACACGTCACGAATGTTGTAAAATATTACATCCGAGATATTAGGTTGCCTTAGGTTAGTGTATATAAAGTTATAGACGTATATAATGATCCCACCGAGAAGTAGGTACCGACACGCAAGGAATGTTGTAAAATATTACATCCCAGATGTAAGGTTGCATTAGGTTAGGACATATAACGTTATAGACGTACATAACGTCTCCACCGAGAATTAGGGCCCGACACGCCACTAATTTTTGTAAAATATTACATCCGAGATGTTAGGTTGCCTTAGGTCAGGACATAAAACGTTATAGACGTTTATAATGTTACCACCGTGAAGTAGGGGCTGAAACGCAAGGAATGTTGTAAAATATTACATACGATTTGTTAAGATGCATTATGTTAGGATATATAACGTTATAGACGTACATAGTGTTCCCACCGAGAAGCAGGGGCCGACACGCCACGAATGTTGTAAAGTATTACATCCGAGACGTTAGGTTGCCTTAGGTTAGGATATATCACGTTATAGCCGTACATAATGTTTCCACCGAGAAGTTGGGGCCGACACGTCAGGAATGTTGTAAAATATTACATCCAAGATGTTAGAATGCCTTAGGTTAGGACATATAACGTTATAGCAGTACATCATGTTCCCACCGCGAAGTAGGTACCTACACGCAAGGAATGTTGTAAAATGTTACATCCTAGATGTTAGATTGCCTTATGTTAGGACATAACGTTATAGCAGTACATAATGTTCCCACCGAGTAGTAGGGGCCGACACGCCACGAATGTTGTAAAATATTACATCAGGGGAGTTATGTTGCCTTAGGTTAGGATATATAACGTTATAGACGTATATAATGTACGCACTGGGAAGTCGGCGCCGACACGGTAGGAATGTTGTAAAATGTTACGTGCGAGATGTTAGAATGCCTTTTGTTAGGACATATAACGTTATAGCAGTACATAATGTTCGCACCGACAAGTAGGGGCCGATACGACACGAGTGTTGTAAAATATTACATCCGAGATGTTAGGTTGCCTTAGGTTAGGACATATAACGTTATAGACGTACATAACGTTCCCACCAAGAAGTAGGTGCCGACACGCTAGGAATGTTGTATAATATTACTTCCGAGATGTTAGGTGTACTTAGGTTAGGACATGTAACGTTATAATCGTACATTACGTTCCCCCCGGGAAGTAGCTGCCGACACGCAAGGAATGTTGTAAAATATTACATCCGAGATGCTAGGTTGCCTTAGGTTAGGACATATAACGTTATAGCCGTACATAATGTTCCCACCGAGAAGTAGGTGCCGACACGAAAGGAATGTTGTAAAAAATTACATCCGTAGTTTTAGGTTGCCTTATGTTAGGACGTATAACGTTATAGGCGTACATAACGTTCCCACCGAGAAGTAGGGGCCGACACGCCACGAATGTTGTAAAGTATTACATCCGAGATGTTAGGTTGCCTTAGGTTAGGATATATAACGTTATAGCCGTACATAATGTTTCCACCTAGAAGTAGGGGCCGACACGTCAGGAATGTTGTAAAATATTATATCCGAGATGTTGGGTTGCCTTAGGTTAGTGTATATAAAGATATAGACGTATATGATGATCCCACCGAGAAGTAGGTGCCGACACGCAAGGAATGTTGTAAAATATTACATCCGAGATGTTAGAATGCCTTAGGTTAGGACATATAACGTTATGGCAGTACATGATGTTCCCACCGAGAAGTAGGTACCGACACGCAAGGAATGTTGTAAAATATTACATCCGAGATGTAAGGTTGCCTTAGGTTAGGACATATAACGTTATAGCCGTACATAATGTTCCCACCGAGAAGAAGGCGCCGACACGCAAGGAATGTTGTAAAATGTTACATCCGAGATGTTAGGTTGCCTTAGGTTAGTGTATATAAAGTTATAGACGTATATAATGATCCCACCGAGAAGTAGGTACCGACACGCCAGGAATGTTGTAAAATATTACATCCCAGATGTAAGGTTGCCTTAGGTTAGGACACATAACGTTATAGCCGTACATAACGTTTCCACCGAGAATTAGGGGCCGACAAGCCACGAATTTTTGTAAAATATTACATCCGAGATGTTAGTTTGCCTTAGGTTAGGACATAAAACGTTATAGACGTTTATAACGTTACCACCGAGAAGTAGGGGCTGAAACGCCGGGAATGTTGTCAAATAATACATACGGGTAGTTAGGATGCCTTATGTTAGGATATATAACGTTGTGGAAGTATATAATGTTCCCACCGAGAAGTAGGGGCTGAAACGCCGGGAATGTTGTCAAATAATACATACGGGTAGTTAGGATGCCTTATGTTAGGATATATAACGTTGTGGAAGTATATAATGTTCCCACGGAGATGTAGGGGCCGACACGCCACGAATGTTGTAAAATATTACATTCGAGGGGTAACGTTGCCTTAGGTGAGGACATATAACGTAATAGTCGTACATAATGTTCCCACCGAGAAATAGGTGCCGACACGCAAGGAATGTTGTAAAATAATACATCCGAGATGTTAGATTGCCTTAGGTTAGGATATATAACGGTATCGCAGTATATGATGTTCCCACCGAGAAGTAGGAGCTGACGCGCCACGAATGTTGTAAAATATTACATCCGAGGAGTTAGGTTGCCTTAGGCTAGGATATATAACGCTATAGACGTATATAATGTTCCCGCGGAGAGGTAGGCGCCGACACGCAAGGAATGTTGTAAAATATTACGTCCGAGATGTTAGATTGCATTAGGTTAGGACATACAACGTTATAGACGTTTATAATGTTACCACCGAGAAGTAGGGGCCGACACGCTACGAATGTTGTAAAATATTACGTCCGAGGTGTTAGGTGCCTTCGGTTAGGACATATAACGTTATAGACGTTTATAATGTTAGCACCGAGAAGTAGGGCCTGACACGACAGGAATGTTGTCAAATATTACATACGAGTTGTTAGGATGTTGTATGCTAGGATATATAACGTTCTAGACGTACATAACGTTCCTACTGAGAAGTAGAGGCCGACACGCCACGGATGCTGTAAAATATTACATCCGAGATGTTAGGTTGCCTTAGGCTAGGATATATAACGCTATAGACGTATATAATGTTCCCGCGGAGAGGTAGGCGCCGACACGCAAGGAATGTTGTAAAATATTACGTCCGACATGTTAGATTGCCTTAGGTTAGGACATACAACGTTATAGACGTTTATAATGTTACCACCGAGAAGTAGGGGCTGAAACGCCAGGAATGTTGTCAAATATTACATACGAGTTGTTAGGATGCCTTATGTAAGGGTATGTAACGTTATAGAAGTATATATTGTTCCCACGGAGTAATATGCGCCGACACGCAAGGATGTTTCTAAAAAATCACGTCCGAGATGTTATGTTGCCTTAGGTTAGGATATATAACGTTATAGAAGTATATAATCTTCCCACGGAGACGTAGGCGCCGACACACAAGGAATGTTGTAAAATATTACATCCGAGGTGTTAGATTGCCTTAGGTTAGGACATATAACGTTATAGCCGTACATAATGTTCACACCGAGAAGTAGGGGCCGACACGCCACGAATGTTATAAAATATTACATCCGAGATGCTAGGCTGCGTTAGGTTAGGACATACAACGTTATAATCGTACACAATGTACCCACCGAGAAGTAGGTGCCGACACGCAAGGAATGTTGTAAAATATTACACCCGAGAGGTTAGATTGCCTTAGGTTAGGACATATAACTTTATAGACATATATAATGTTCCCACGGAGAAGTAGGCACCGACAGGCAAGGAATTTTGTAAAATATTACGTCCGAGATGATAGGTTGCCTTAGGTTAGGATAACGTTTTAGACGTATATAAAGTTCCCACCGAGAAGTAGGGGCCGACAAGCCAGGAATGTTGTAAAATATTACATCCGAGAAGTTAGGTTGCCTTAGGTTAGGATATATAACGTTATAGACGTATATAATGTTCCCACCGAGAAGTAGGGGCCGACACGCCACGAATGTTGTAAATTATTACATCCGAGATGTTAGGTTACTTTAGGTTAGGATATATAACGTTATTGCCGTACACAATGCTCCCACCCAGAAGGAGGAGCCGACACGCCACGAATGTTGTAAAATATTACATCCGATATGTTAGTTTGCCTTAGGTTAGGATATATAACGTTATAGTCGTACATAATGTTCCCACGGAGAAGTAGGCACCGACACGCAAGGAATTTTGTAAAATATTACGTCCGAGATGTTAGGTTGCCTTAGGTTAGGATATATAACGTTATAGACGTATATAATATACCCACTGGGAAGTCGGCGCCGACGCGCTAGGAATGTTGAAAAATATAACGTGCAAGATGTTAGATTGCCTTTTGTTAGGACATATAACGTTATAGCAGTACATAATGTCCCCACCGAGAAGTAGGGGCCGACACGTCACGAATGTTGTAAAATATTACATCCGAGATGTTAGGTTGCCTTAGGTTAGGATAACGTTTTAGACGTATATAAAATTCCCACCGAGAAGTAGGGGCCGACAAGCAACGAATGTTGTAAAATATTACATCCGGGATGTTAGGTTGCCTTTTGTTAGGATATATAAAGTGATAGACGTATATAATGATACCACCGAGAAGTAGGGGCCGACACGTCACGAATGTTGTAAAATATTACATCCGAGACGTTAGGTTGCCTTAGGTTAGGACATATAGCGTTATAATCGTACACAATGTACCCACCGAGAAGTAGGTGCCGACACGCAAGGAATGTTGTAAAATATTATATACGAGTTGTTAGGATGCCTTATGTTAGGATATGTAGCACTATAGAAGTATATAATGTTCCCACGGAGTAGTGTGCGCCGACACGCAAGGATGTTTGTAAAAAATCACGTCCGAGATGTTATGTTGCCTTAGGTTAGGATATATAACGTTATAGAAGTATATAATCTTCCCACGGAGACGTAGGCGCCGACACGCAAGGAATGTTGTAAAATATTACATCCGAGATGTTAGATTGCCTTAGGTAAGGACATATAACGTTATAGCCGTACATAATGTTGCCACCGAGAAGAAGGCGCCGACACGAAAGGAATGTTGTAAAATATTACATCCGAAATGTTAGATTGCCTTATGTTAGGACATATAACGTTATAGCAGTAGATAATGTTCCCACCGAGAAGTAGCGGCCGGCACGTCACGAATGTTGCAAAATATTACATCCGAGATGTTAGAATGCCTTATGTTAGGACATATAACGTTATAGACATACATAACGTTCCTACCGAGAAGTAGGGACCGACACGCCACGAATATTGTAAAATATTACGTCCGAGATGTTAGGTTGCCTTAGGTTAGGATATATAACGTTATAGACGTATATAATGTACCCACTGGGAAGTCGGCGCCGACGCGCTAGGAATGTTGTAAAATATTACGTGCGAGATGTTAGATTGCCTTTTGTTAGGACATATAACGTTATCGCAGTACATAATGTTCCCACCGAGAAGCAGGGGCCGACACGTCACGAATGTTGTAAAATATTACATCCGAGATGTTAGGTTGCCTTAGGTTAGGACATATAGCGTTATAATCGTACACAATGTACCCACCGAGAAGTAGGTGCCGACACGCAAGGAATGTTGTAAAATATTACATCGGAGATGTTACAATGCCTTAGGTTAGGACATATAACGTTATAGCAGTACGTGATGTTCCCACCGAGAAGTAGGGGCCGACACGCAAGGAATGTTTTAAAATATTACATCCGAGATGTTAGGTTGCCTTAGATTAGGATATATAACGTTACAGACGTTTATAATGTTACCACCTAGAAGTAGGGCCTGAAACGCCAGGAATGTTGTCAAATATTACATACGAGTTGTTAGGACGCTTTATGTTAGGACATATAACGATCAAGACGTATATAATGTTCCCACGGAGAAGTAGGCGCCGACACCCAAGTAATGTTGTAAAATATTACATCCGAGATGTTAGGTTGCCTTAGGTTAGGACACATAACGTTTAGACGTTTATAACGTTGCCACCGAGAAGTAGGGGCCGACGCGCCACGAATGTTGTAAAATATTACATCCGAGATGCTAGGTTGCCTTAAGTTAGGACATATAACGTTATAATCATACACAATGTACCCACCGAGAAGTAGGTGCCGACACGCAAGGAATGTTTTAAAATATTACACCCGAGATGTTAGATTGCCTTAGGTTAAGACATATAACTTTATAGACGTATATAATGTTCCCACGGAGACGTAGGCGCCGAGACGCAAGGAATGTTGTAAAATATTACATCCGAGATGATAGGTTGCCTTAGGTTAGGACATATAACGTTATAGACATACATAACGTTCCTACCGAGAAGTAGGGACCGACACGCCACGAATGTTGTAAAATATTACGTCCGAGATGTTAGGTTGCCTTAGGTTAGGATATATAACGTTATAGACGTATATAATATACCCACTGGGAAGTCGGCGCCGACGCGCTAGGAATGTTGTAAAATATAACGTGCGAGATGTTAAATTGCCTTTTGTTAGGACATATAACGTTATAGCAGTAGATAATGTTCCCACCGAGAAGTAGCGGCCGACACGTCACGAACGTTGTAAAATATTACATGCGAGATGTTAGGATGCCTTATGTTAGGATATATAACATTATAGACGTACATAGTGTTCCCAACGAGAAGCAGGGGCCGACACGCCACGAATGTTGTAAAATATTACATCCGAGATGTTAGGTTGCCTTTTGTTAGGATACATAACGTGATAGACGTATATAATGATACCACCGAGAAGTAGGGACCGAACACGCCACGAATGTTGTAAAATATTACGTCCGAGATGTTAGGTTGCCTTAGGTTAGGATATATAACGTGATAGACGTATATAATGATACCACCGAGAAGTAGGGACCGAACACGCCACGAATGTTGTAAAATATTACGTCCGAGATGTTAGGTTGCCTTAGGTTAGGATATACAACGTTATAGACGTTTATAACGTTACCACCGAGAAGTATGGGCTGAAACGCCAGGAATGTTGTAAAATATTACGTACGAGTTGTTAGGATGCCTTATGTTATGATATATAACGTTATAGACGTACATAGTGTTCCCACCGAGAAGCAGGGTTTGACACGCCACGAATGTTGTAAAATATTACATCCGAGATGTTAGGTTGCCTTTTGTTAGGATATACAAAGTGATAGACGTATATAATGATACCACCGAGAAGTAGGGGCCGACACGACACGAATGTTGTAAAATATTACGTCCGAGATGTTACGTTGCCTTAGGTTAGGACATAAAACGTTATAGGCGTTTATAATGTTACCACCGAGAAGTAGGGGCTGAAACGCCTGGAATATTGTCAAATATTACATACGAGTTGTTGGGATGCGTTATGTTAGGATATATAACGTTATAGCAGTAGATAATGTTCCCACCGAGAAGTAGCGGCCGACACGTCACGAATGTTGTAAAATATTACGTCCGAGATGTTAGGTTGCCTTAGGTTAGGACATAAAACGTTATAGACGTTTATAATGTTACCACCGAGAAGTAGGGGCTGAAACGCCTGGAATATTGTCAAATATTACATACGAGTTGTTGGGAAGCCTTATGTTAGGATATATAACGCTATAGAATTATATAATGTTCCCACGGAGTAGTATGCGCCGACACGCAAGGATGTTTGTAAAAAATCACGTCCGAGATGTTATGTTGCCTTAGGTTAGGATATATAACGTTATAGAAGTATATAATTTTCCCACGGAGACGTAGGCGCCGAGACGCAAGGAATGTTGTAAAATATTACATCCGAGATGATAGGTTGCCTTAGGTTAGGACATATAACGTTATAGACATGCATAACGTTCCTACCGAGAAGTAGGGACCGACACGCCACGAATGTTGTAAAATATTACGTCCGAGATGTTAGGTTGCCTTAGGTTAGGATATATAACGTTATAGACGTATATAATATACCCACTGGGAAGTCGGCGCCGACGCGCTAGGAATGTTGTAAAATATAACGTGCGAGATGTTAAATTGCCTTTTGTTAGGACATATAACGTTATAGCAGTAGATAATGTTCCCACCGAGAAGTAGCGGCCGACACGTCACGAACGTTGTAAAATATTACATGCGAGATGTTAGGATGCCTTATGTTAGGATATATAACATTATAGACGTACATAGTGTTCCCAACGAGAAGCAGGGGCCGACACGCCACGAATGTTGTAAAATATTACATCCGAGATGTTAGGTTGCCTTTTGTTAGGATACATAACGTGATAGACGTATATAATGATACCACCGAGAAGTAGGGACCGAACACGCCACGAATGTTGTAAAATATTACGTCCGAGATGTTAGGTTGCCTTAGGTTAGGATATATAACGTGATAGACGTATATAATGATACCACCGAGAAGTAGGGACCGAACACGCCACGAATGTTGTAAAATATTACGTCCGAGATGTTAGGTTGCCTTAGGTTAGGATATACAACGTTATAGACGTTTATAACGTTACCACCGAGAAGTAGGGGCTGAAACGCCAGGAATGTTGTAAAATATTACGTACGAGTTGTTAGGATGCCTTATGTTATGATATATAACGTTATAGACGTACATAGTGTTCCCACCGAGAAGCAGGGTTTGACACGCCACGAATGTTGTAAAATATTACATCCGAGATGTTAGGATGCCTTATGTTAGGATATATAACATTATAGACGTACATAGTGTTCCCAACGAGAAGCAGGGGCCGACACGCCACGAATGTTGTAAAATATTACATCCGAGATGTTAGGTTGCCTTTTGTTAGGATACATAACGTGATAGACGTATATAATGATACCACCGAGAAGTAGGGACCGAACACGCCACGAATGTTGTAAAATATTACGTCCGAGATGTTAGGTTGCCTTAGGTTAGGATATATAACGTGATAGACGTATATAATGATACCACCGAGAAGTAGGGGCCGACACGACACGAATGTTGTAAAATATTACGTCCGAGATGTTAGGTTGCCTTAGGTTAGGATATATAACGTTATAGACGTATATAATGTTTCCACGGAGAAGTACGCACCCACACGCAAGTAATGTTGTAAAATATTACGTCCGAGATGTTAAGTTGCCTTAGGTTAGGACACATAACGTTATAGACGTTTATAACGTTACCACCGAGAAGTAGGGGCTGAAACGCCAGGAATGTCGTAAAATATTACGTGCGAGATGTTAGATTGCCTTTTGTTATGACATATAACGTTATAGCAGTACATAATGTCCCCACCGAGAAGTAGGGGCCGACACGTCACGAATGTTGTAAAATATTACATCCGAGATGTTAGGTTGCCTTAGGTTAGGACATATAGCGTTATAATCGTACACAATGTACCCAACGAGAAGTAGGTGCCGACACGCAAGGAATGTTGTAAAATATTACACCCGAGATGTTAGATTGCCTTAGGTTAGGACATATAACGTTATAGACATACATAACCTTCCTACCGAGATGTAGGGACCGACAGGCCACGAATGTTGTAAAATATTACGTCCGAGATGTTAGGTTGCCTTAGGTTAGGATATATAACGTTATAGACGTATATAATATACCCACTGGGAAGTCGGCGCCGACGCGCTAGGAATGTTGTAAAATATAACGTGCGAGATGTTAAATTGCCTTTTGTTAGGACATATCACGTTATAGCAGTAGATAATGTTCCCACCGAGAAGTAGCGGCCGACACGTCACGAACGTTGTAAAATATTACATCCGAGATGTTAGGATGCCTTATGTTAGGATATATAACATTATAGACGTACATAGTGTTCCCAACGAGAAGCAGGGGCCGACACCCCA
The DNA here is from genome assembly GCA_963969225.1 of Xylocopa violacea. Taxonomy (NCBI): domain Eukaryota; kingdom Metazoa; phylum Arthropoda; class Insecta; order Hymenoptera; family Apidae; genus Xylocopa; species Xylocopa violacea. Next base: position 783,454 of record CAXAJV010001295.1, on the reverse strand, counting down.
CGAATGTTGTAAAATATTACATCTGAGATGTGAGTTTGCCTTAGATTAGGATATATAACGCTATAGTCGTACATGATGTTCCCTCCGAGGAGTAGGTGTCGACACGCAAGGAATGTTGTAAAATATTACATTCGAGATGTTAGATTGCCTCATGTTAGGTCACATAACGTTTAGACGTTTATAACGTTACCACCGAGAAGTAGGGGCTGAAACGCCAAGAATGTTTTCAAATATTACATCCGAGATGTTAGGTTGCCTTAGGTTAGGATATATAACGTTATAGACGTATATAATGTTCCCGCGGAGAAGTAGGCACCGACACGCAAGGAATTTTGTAAAATATTACGTCCGAGATGATAGGTTGCCTTAGGTTAGGACATATAACGTTTTAGACGTATATAAAGTTCCCACCGAGAAGTAGGGGCCGACAAGCAACGAATGTTGTAAAATATTATATCCGAGATGTTAGGTTGCCTTTTGTTAGGATATATAAAGTGATAGACGTATATAATGATACCACCGAGAAGTAAGGGCCGACACGACACGAATGTTGTAAAATATTACGTCCGAGATGTTAGGTTGCCTTGGGTTAGGACATAAAACGTTACAGACGTTTATGATGTTACCACCGAGAAGTAGGGGCTGAAACGCCAGGAATATTGTCAAATATTACATACGAGTTGTTAGGATGCCTTATGTTAGGATATATAACGCTATAGAAGTATATAATGTTCCCACGGAGTAGTATGCGCCGACACGCAAGGATGTTTGTAAAAAATCACGTCCGAGATGTTATGTTGCCTTAGGTTAGGATATATAACGTTATAGAAGTATATAATATTCCCACGGAGACGTAGGCGCCGACACGCAAGGAATGTTGTAAAATATTACATCCGATATGTTAGATTGCCTTAGGTTAGGACATATAACGTTATAGCCGTACATAATGTTCCCACCGAGAAGAAGGCGCCCACACGCAAGGAATGTTGTAAAATATTACATCCGAAATGTTAGATTGCCTTATGTTAGGACATATAACGTTATAGCAGTAGATAATGTTCCCACCGAGAAGTAGCGGCCGACACGTCACGAATGTTGTAAAATATTACATCCGAGAAGTTAGGATGCCTTATGTTAGGATATATAACGTTATAGACGTACATAGTGTTCCCACCGAGAAGCAGGGGCCGACACGCCACGAATGTTGTAAAATATTACATCCGAGATCTTAGTTTGCCTTAGATTAGGATATATAACGTTATAGTCGTACATGATGTTCCCTCCGAGGAGTGGGTGCCGACACGCAAGGAATGTTGTAAAATATTACATCCGAGATGTTAGATTGCCTCATGTTAGGACATATAACGTTATAGCAGTACATAATGTTCCCACCGAGAAGTAGGGGCCGACACGCCACGAATGTTGTAAAATATTACATCCGAGATGTTAGGTTGCCTTCGGTTAGGATATATAACGTTATAGACGTATATAATGTTTCCACGGAGAAGTACGCACCCACACGCAAGTAATGTTGTAAAATATTACGTCCGAGATGTTAAGTTGCCTTAGGTTAGGACACATAACGTTATAGACGTTTATAACGTTACCACCGAGAAGTAGGGGCTGAAACGCCAGGAATGTTGTAAAATATTACGTACGAGTTGTTAGGATGCCTTATGTTATGATATATAACGTTATAGACGTACATAGTGTTCCCACCGAGAAGCAGGGTTTGACACGCCACGAATGTTGTAAAATATTACATCCGAGATGTTAGGATGCCTTATGTTAGGATATATAACATTATAGACGTACATAGTGTTCCCAACGAGAAGCAGGGGCCGACACGCCACGAATGTTGTAAAATATTACATCCGAGATGTTAGGTTGCCTTTTGTTAGGATACATAACGTGATAGACGTATATAATGATACCACCGAGAAGTAGGGACCGAACACGCCACGAATGTTGTAAAATATTACGTCCGAGATGTTAGGTTGCCTTAGGTTAGGATATATAACGTGATAGACGTATATAATGATACCACCGAGAAGTAGGGGCCGACACGACACGAATGTTGTAAAATATTACGTCCGAGATGTTAGGTTGCCTTAGGTTAGGATATATAACGTTATAGACGTATATAATGTTTCCACGGAGAAGTACGCACCCACACGCAAGTAATGTTGTAAAATATTACGTCCGAGATGTTAAGTTGCCTTAGGTTAGGACACATAACGTTATAGACGTTTATAACGTTACCACCGAGAAGTAGGGGCTGAAACGCCAGGAATGTCGTAAAATATTACGTGCGAGATGTTAGATTGCCTTTTGTTATGACATATAACGTTATAGCAGTACATAATGTCCCCACCGAGAAGTAGGGGCCGACACGTCACGAATGTTGTAAAATATTACATCCGAGATGTTAGGTTGCCTTAGGTTAGGACATATAGCGTTATAATCGTACACAATGTACCCAACGAGAAGTAGGTGCCGACACGCAAGGAATGTTGTAAAATATTACACCCGAGATGTTAGATTGCCTTAGGTTAGGACATATAACGTTATAGACATACATAACCTTCCTACCGAGATGTAGGGACCGACAGGCCACGAATGTTGTAAAATATTACGTCCGAGATGTTAGGTTGCCTTAGGTTAGGATATATAACGTTATAGACGTATATAATATACCCACTGGGAAGTCGGCGCCGACGCGCTAGGAATGTTGTAAAATATAACGTGCGAGATGTTAAATTGCCTTTTGTTAGGACATATCACGTTATAGCAGTAGATAATGTTCCCACCGAGAAGTAGCGGCCGACACGTCACGAACGTTGTAAAATATTACATCCGAGATGTTAGGATGCCTTATGTTAGGATATATAACATTATAGACGTACATAGTGTTCCCAACGAGAAGCAGGGGCCGACACCCCACGAATGTTGTAAAATATTACATCTGAGATGTGAGTTTGCCTTAGATTAGGATATATAACGCTATAGTCGTACATGATGTTCCCTCCGAGGAGTAGGTGTCGACACGCAAGGAATGTTGTAAAATATTACATTCGAGATGTTAGATTGCCTCATGTTAGGTCACATAACGTTTAGACGTTTATAACGTTACCACCGAGAAGTAGGGGCTGAAACGCCAAGAATGTTTTCAAATATTACATCCGAGATGTTAGGTTGCCTTAGGTTAGGATATATAACGTTATAGACGTATATAATGTTCCCGCGGAGAAGTAGGCACCGACACGCAAGGAATTTTGTAAAATATTACGTCCGAGATGATAGGTTGCCTTAGGTTAGGACATATAACGTTTTAGACGTATATAAAGTTCCCACCGAGAAGTAGGGGCCGACAAGCAACGAATGTTGTAAAATATTATATCCGAGATGTTAGGTTGCCTTTTGTTAGGATATATAAAGTGATAGACGTATATAATGATACCACCGAGAAGTAAGGGCCGACACGACACGAATGTTGTAAAATATTACGTCCGAGATGTTAGGTTGCCTTGGGTTAGGACATAAAACGTTACAGACGTTTATGATGTTACCACCGAGAAGTAGGGGCTGAAACGCCAGGAATATTGTCAAATATTACATACGAGTTGTTAGGATGCCTTATGTTAGGATATATAACGCTATAGAAGTATATAATGTTCCCACGGAGTAGTATGCGCCGACACGCAAGGATGTTTGTAAAAAATCACGTCCGAGATGTTATGTTGCCTTAGGTTAGGATATATAACGTTATAGAAGTATATAATATTCCCACGGAGACGTAGGCGCCGACACGCAAGGAATGTTGTAAAATATTACATCCGATATGTTAGATTGCCTTAGGTTAGGACATATAACGTTATAGCCGTACATAATGTTCCCACCGAGAAGAAGGCGCCCACACGCAAGGAATGTTGTAAAATATTACATCCGAAATGTTAGATTGCCTTATGTTAGGACATATAACGTTATAGCAGTAGATAATGTTCCCACCGAGAAGTAGCGGCCGACACGTCACGAATGTTGTAAAATATTACATCCGAGAAGTTAGGATGCCTTATGTTAGGATATATAACGTTATAGACGTACATAGTGTTCCCACCGAGAAGCAGGGGCCGACACGCCACGAATGTTGTAAAATATTACATCCGAGATCTTAGTTTGCCTTAGATTAGGATATATAACGTTATAGTCGTACATGATGTTCCCTCCGAGGAGTGGGTGCCGACACGCAAGGAATGTTGTAAAATATTACATCCGAGATGTTAGATTGCCTCATGTTAGGACATATAACGTTATAGCAGTACATAATGTTCCCACCGAGAAGTAGGGGCCGACACGCCACGAATGTTGTAAAATATTACATCCGAGATGTTAGGTTGCCTTCGGTTAGGATATATAACGTTATAGACGTATATAATGTTTCCACGGAGAAGTACGCACCCACACGCAAGTAATGTTGTAAAATATTACGTCCGAGATGTTAAGTTGCCTTAGGTTAGGACACATAACGTTATAGACGTTTATAACGTTACCACCGAGAAGTAGGGGCTGAAACGCCAGGAATGTCGTAAAATATTACGTGCGAGATGTTAGATTGCCTTTTGTTATGACATATAACGTTATAGCAGTACATAATGTCCCCACCGAGAAGTAGGGGCCGACACGTCACGAATGTTGTAAAATATTACATCTGAGATGTTAGGTTGCCTTAGGTTAGGACATATAGCTTTATAATCGTACAGAATGTACCCAACGAGAAGTAGGTGCCGACACGCAAGGAATGTTGTAAAATATTACACCCGAGATGTTAGATTGCCTTAGGTTAGGACATATAACTTTATAGACGTATATAATGTTCCCACGGAGAAGTAGGCACCGACACGCAAGTAATTTTGTAAAATATTACGTCCGAGATGATAGGTTGCCTTCGGTTGGGACATATAACGTTTTAGACGTATATAAAGTTCCCACCGAGAAGTAGGGGCCGACAAGCAACGAATGTTGTAAAATATTACATCCGAGATGTTAGGTTGCCTTTTGTAAGGATATATAAAGTGATAGACGTATATAATGATATCACCGAGAAGTAGGGGCTGACACGACACGAATGTTGTAAAATATTACGTCCGAGATGTTAGGTTGCCTTAGGTTAGGACATAAAACGTTATAGACGTTTATAATGTTACCACCGAGAAGTAGGGGCTGAAACGCCAGGAATATTGTCAAATATTACATACGAGATGTTAGATTGCCTTAGGTTAGGACATATAACATTATAGCCGTACATAATGTTCCCACCGAGAAGATGGCGCCGACACGCAAGGAATGTTGTAAAATATTACATCCGAAATGTTAGATTGCCTTATGTTAGGACATGTAACGTTATAGCAGTAGATAATGTTCCCACCGAGAAGTAGCGGCCGACACGTCACGAATGTTGTAAAATATTACATCCGAGATGTTAGGATGCCTTATGTTAGGATATATAACGTTATAGACGTACATGGTGTTCCCACCCAGAAGCAGGGGCCGACACGCCACGAATGTTGTAAAATATTACATCCGAGATGTTAGTTTGCCTTAGATTAGGATATATAACCTTATAGTCGTACATGGTGTTCCCTCCGAGGAGTAGGTGCCGACACGCAAGGAATGCTGTAAAATATTACTTCCGAGATGTTAGATTGCCTCATGTTAGGACATATAACGTTATAGCAGTACATAATGTTCGCACCGAGAAGTAGGGGCCTACACGCCACGAATGTTGTAAAATATAACATCCGAGATGTTAGGTTGCCTTTTGTTAGGATATATAAAGTGATAGACGTATATAATGATACCGCCGAGAAGTAGGGGCCGACACGACACGAATGTTGTAAAATATTACGTCCGAGATGTTAGGTTGCCTTAGGTTAGGATATATAACGTGATAGACGTATATAATGATACCACCGAGAAGTAGGGACCGAACACGCCACGAATGTTGTAAAATATTACGTCCGAGATGTTAGGTTGCCTTAGGTTAGGATATACAACGTTATAGACGTTTATAACGTTACCACCGAGAAGTATGGGCTGAAACGCCAGGAATGTTGTAAAATATTACGTACGAGTTGTTAGGATGCCTTATGTTATGATATATAACGTTATAGACGTACATAGTGTTCCCACCGAGAAGCAGGGTTTGACACGCCACGAATGTTGTAAAATATTACATCCGAGATGTTAGGTTGCCTTTTGTTAGGATATATAAAGTGATAGACGTATATAATGATACCACCGAGAAGTAGGGGCCGACACGACACGAATGTTGTAAAATATTACGTCCGAGATGTTACGTTGCCTTAGGTTAGGACATAAAACGTTATAGGCGTTTATAATGTTACCACCGAGAAGTAGGGGCTGAAACGCCTGGAATATTGTCAAATATTACATACGAGTTGTTGGGATGCGTTATGTTAGGATATATAACGTTATAGCAGTAGATAATGTTCCCACCGAGAAGTAGCGGCCGACACGTCACGAATGTTGTAAAATATTACGTCCGAGATGTTAGGTTGCCTTAGGTTAGGACATAAAACGTTATAGACGTTTATAATGTTACCACCGAGAAGTAGGGGCTGAAACGCCTGGAATATTGTCAAATATTACATACGAGTTGTTGGGAAGCCTTATGTTAGGATATATAACGCTATAGAATTATATAATCTTCCCACGGAGTAGTATGCGCCGACACGCAAGGATGTTTGTAAAAAATCACGTCCGAGATGTTATGTTGCCTTAGGTTAGGATATATAACGTTATAGAAGTATATAATTTTCCCACGGAGACGTAGGCGCCGAGACGCAAGGAATGTTGTAAAATATTACATCCGAGATGATAGGTTGCCTTAGGTTAGGACATATAACGTTATAGACATGCATAACGTTCCTACCGAGAAGTAGGGACCGACACGCCAGGAATGTTGTAAAATATTACGTACGAGTTGTTAGGATGCCTTATGTTATGATATATAACGTTATAGACGTACATAGTGTTCCCACCGAGAAGCAGGGTTTGACACGCCACGAATGTTGTAAAATATTACATCCGAGATGTTAGTTTGCCTTAGGTTAGGATATATAACGTTATAGTCGTACATAATGTTCCCTCCGAGGAGTAGGTGCCGACACGCAAGGAATGTTGTAAAATATTACATCCGAGATGTTAGGTTGCCTTTTGTTAGGATATATAAAGTGATAGACGTATATAATGTTCCCACGGAGAAGTAGGCACCGACACGCAAGGAATTTTGTAAAATGTTACGTCCGAGATGATAGGTTGCCTTAGGTTAGGACATATAACGTTTTAGACGTATATAATGTTCCCACCGAGAAGATGGGGCCGTCACGCCACGAATGTTGTAAATTATTACATCCGAGATGTTAGGTTTCCTTAGGTTAGGATATATAACGTTATAGCCGTACGCAATGTTCCCACCCAGAAGGAGGAGCCGACACGCCACGAATGTTGTAAAATATTACATCCGAGATGTTAGGTTGCCTTAGGTTAGGATAACGTTTTAGACGCATATAAAGTTCCCACCGAGAAGTAGGGGCCGACAAGCCACGAATGTTGTAAAATATTACATCCGAGATGTTAGGATGCCTTATGTTAGGATATATAACATTATAGACGTACATAGTGTTCCCAACGAGAAGCAGGGGCCGACACGCCACGAATGTTGTAAAATATTACATCCGAGATGTTAGGTTGCCTTTTGTTAGGATACATAACGTGATAGACGTATATAATGATACCACCGAGAAGTAGGGACCGAACACGCCACGAATGTTGTAAAATATTACGTCCGAGATGTTAGGTTGCCTTAGGTTAGGATATATAACGTGATAGACGTATATAATGATACCACCGAGAAGTAGGGGCCGACACGACACGAATGTTGTAAAATATTACGTCCGAGATGTTAGGTTGCCTTAGGTTAGGATATATAACGTTATAGACGTATATAATGTTTCCACGGAGAAGTACGCACCCACACGCAAGTAATGTTGTAAAATATTACGTCCGAGATGTTAAGTTGCCTTAGGTTAGGACACATAACGTTATAGACGTTTATAACGTTACCACCGAGAAGTAGGGGCTGAAACGCCAGGAATGTCGTAAAATATTACGTGCGAGATGTTAGATTGCCTTTTGTTATGACATATAACGTTATAGCAGTACATAATGTCCCCACCGAGAAGTAGGGGCCGACACGTCACGAATGTTGTAAAATATTACATCCGAGATGTTAGGTTGCCTTAGGTTAGGACATATAGCGTTATAATCGTACACAATGTACCCAACGAGAAGTAGGTGCCGACACGCAAGGAATGTTGTAAAATATTACACCCGAGATGTTAGATTGCCTTAGGTTAGGACATATAACGTTATAGACATACATAACGTTCCTACCGAGATGTAGGGACCGACAGGCCACGAATGTTGTAAAATATTACGTCCGAGATGTTAGGTTGCCTTAGGTTAGGATACATAACGTTATAGACGTATATAATATACCCACTGGGAAGTCGGCGCCGACGCGCTAGGAATGTTGTAAAATATAACGTGCGAGATGTTAAATTGCCTTTTGTTAGGACATATCACGTTATAGCAGTAGATAATGTTCCCACCGAGAAGTAGCGGCCGTCACGTCACGAACGTTGTAAAATATTACATCCGAGATGTTAGGATGCCTTATGTTAGGATATATAACATTATAGACGTACATAGTGTTCCCAACGAGAAGCAGGGGCCGACACCCCACGAATGTTGTAAAATATTACATCTGAGATGTGAGTTTGCCTTAGATTAGGATATATAACGCTATAGTCGTACATGATGTTCCCTCCGAGGAGTAGGTGTCGACACGCAAGGAATGTTGTAAAATATTACATTCGAGATGTTAGATTGCCTCATGTTAGGTCACATAACGTTTAGACGTTTATAACGTTACCACCGAGAAGTAGGGGCTGAAACGCCAAGAATGTTTTCAAATATTACATCCGAGATGTTAGGTTGCCTTAGGTTAGGATATATAACGTTATAGACGTATATAATGTTCCCGCGGAGAAGTAGGCACCGACACGCAAGGAATTTTGTAAAATATTACGTCCGAGATGATAGGTTGCCTTAGGTTAGGACATATAACGTTTTAGACGTATATAAAGTTCCCACCGAGAAGTAGGGGCCGACAAGCAACGAATGTTGTAAAATATTATATCCGAGATGTTAGGTTGCCTTTTGTTAGGATATATAAAGTGATAGACGTATATAATGATACCACCGAGAAGTAAGGGCCGACACGACACGAATGTTGTAAAATATTACGTCCGAGATGTTAGGTTGCCTTGGGTTAGGACATAAAACGTTATAGACGTTTATGATGTTACCACCGAGAAGTAGGGGCTGAAACGCCAGGAATATTGTCAAATATTACATACGAGTTGTTAGGATGCCTTATGTTAGGATATATAACGCTATAGAAGTATATAATGTTCCCACGGAGTAGTATGCGCCGACACGCAAGGATGTTTGTAAAAAATCACGTCCGAGATGTTATGTTGCCTTAGGTTAGGATATATAACGTTATAGAAGTATATAATATTCCCACGGAGACGTAGGCGCCGACACGCAAGGAATGTTGTAAAATATTACATCCGATATGTTAGATTGCCTTAGGTTAGGACATATAACGTTATAGCCGTACATAATGTTCCCACCGAGAAGAAGGCGCCCACACGCAAGGAATGTTGTAAAATATTACATCCGAAATGTTAGATTGCCTTATGTTAGGACATATAACGTTATAGCAGTAGATAATGTTCCCACCGAGAAGTAGCGGCCGACACGTCACGAATGTTGTAAAATATTACATCCGAGAAGTTAGGATGCCTTATGTTAGGATATATAACGTTATAGACGTACATAGTGTTCCCACCGAGAAGCAGGGGCCGACACGCCACGAATGTTGTAAAATATTACATCCGAGATCTTAGTTTGCCTTAGATTAGGATATATAACGTTATAGTCGTACATGATGTTCCCTCCGAGGAGTGGGTGCCGACACGCAAGGAATGTTGTAAAATATTACATCCGAGATGTTAGATTGCCTCATGTTAGGACATATAACGTTATAGCAGTACATAATGTTCCCACCGAGAAGTAGGGGCCGACACGCCACGAATGTTGTAAAATATTACATCCGAGATGTTAGGTTGCCTTCGGTTAGGATATATAACGTTATAGACGTATATAATGTTTCCACGGAGAAGTACGCACCCACACGCAAGTAATGTTGTAAAATATTACGTCCGAGATGTTAAGTTGCCTTAGGTTAGGACACATAACGTTATAGACGTTTATAACGTTACCACCGAGAAGTAGGGGCTGAAACGCCAGGAATGTCGTAAAATATTACGTGCGAGATGTTAGATTGCCTTTTGTTATGACATATAACGTTATAGCAGTACATAATGTCCCCACCGAGAAGTAGGGGCCGACACGTCACGAATGTTGTAAAATATTACATCTGAGATGTTAGGTTGCCTTAGGTTAGGACATATAGCTTTATAATCGTACAGAATGTACCCAACGAGAAGTAGGTGCCGACACGCAAGGAATGTTGTAAAATATTACACCCGAGATGTTAGATTGCCTTAGGTTAGGACATATAACTTTATAGACGTATATAATGTTCCCACGGAGAAGTAGGCACCGACACGCAAGTAATTTTGTAAAATATTACGTCCGAGATGATAGGTTGCCTTCGGTTGGGACATATAACGTTTTAGACGTATATAAAGTTCCCACCGAGAAGTAGGGGCCGACAAGCAACGAATGTTGTAAAATATTACATCCGAGATGTTAGGTTGCCTTTTGTAAGGATATATAAAGTGATAGACGTATATAATGATATCACCGAGAAGTAGGGGCTGACACGACACGAATGTTGTAAAATATTACGTCCGAGATGTTAGGTTGCCTTAGGTTAGGACATAAAACGTTATAGACGTTTATAATGTTACCACCGAGAAGTAGGGGCTGAAACGCCAGGAATATTGTCAAATATTACATACGAGATGTTAGATTGCCTTAGGTTAGGACATATAACATTATAGCCGTACATAATGTTCCCACCGAGAAGATGGCGCCGACACGCAAGGAATGTTGTAAAATATTACATCCGAAATGTTAGATTGCCTTATGTTAGGACATGTAACGTTATAGCAGTAGATAATGTTCCCACCGAGAAGTAGCGGCCGACACGTCACGAATGTTGTAAAATATTACATCCGAGATGTTAGGATGCCTTATGTTAGGATATATAACGTTATAGACGTACATGGTGTTCCCACCCAGAAGCAGGGGCCGACACGCCACGAATGTTGTAAAATATTACATCCGAGATGTTAGTTTGCCTTAGATTAGGATATATAACCTTATAGTCGTACATGGTGTTCCCTCCGAGGAGTAGGTGCCGACACGCAAGGAATGCTGTAAAATATTACTTCCGAGATGTTAGATTGCCTCATGTTAGGACATATAACGTTATAGCAGTACATAATGTTCGCACCGAGAAGTAGGGGCCTACACGCCACGAATGTTGTAAAATATAACATCCGAGATGTTAGGTTGCCTTTTGTTAGGATATATAAAGTGATAGACGTATATAATGATACCGCCGAGAAGTAGGGGCCGACACGACACGAATGTTGTAAAATATTACGTCCGAGATGTTAGGTTGCCTTAGGTTAGGACATAAAACGTTATAGACGTTTATAATGTTACCACCGAGAAGTAGGGGCTGAAACGCCAGGAATATTGTCAAATATTACATACGAGTTGTTGGGATGCCTTATGTTAGGATATATAACGCTATAGAATTATATAATGTTCCCACGGAGTAGTATGCGCCGACACGCAAGGATGTTTGTAAAAAATCACGTCCGAGCTGTTATGTTGCCTTAGGTTAGGACATATAACGTTATAGCAGTAGATAATGTTCCCACCGAGAAGTAGCGGCGACACGTCACGAATGTTGTAAAATATTACATCCGAGATGTTAGGATGCCTTATGTTAGGATATATAACGTTAGAGACGTACATAGTGTTCCCACCGAGAAGCAGGGGCCGACACGCCACGAATGTTGTAAAATATTACATCCGAGATGTTAGTTTGCCTTAGATTAGGATGTATAACCTGATAGTCGTAAATGGTGTTCCCTCCGAGGAGTAGGTGCCGACACGCAAGGAATGCTGTAAAATATTACATCCGAGATGTTAGATTGCCTCATGTTAGGACATATAACGTTATAGCAGTACATAATGTTCGCACTGAGAAGTAGGGGCCTAAACGCCATGAATGTTGTAAAATATAACATCCGAGATGTTAGGTTGCCTTAGGTTAGGACATAAAACGCTATAGACGTTTATAATGTTACCACCGAGAAGTAGGGGCTGAAACGCCAGGAATATTGTCAAATATTACATACGAGTTGTTGGGATGCCTTATGTTAGGATATATAACGCTATAGAAGCATATAATGTTCCCACGGAGTAGTATGCGCCGACACGCAAGGATGTTTGTAAAAAATCACGTCCGAGATGTTATGTTGCCTTAGGTTAGGATATATAACGTTATAGAAGTTTATAATCTTCCCACGGGGACGTAAGCGCCGAGACGCAAGGAATGTTGTAAAATATTACATCCGAAATGTTAGATTGCCTTAGGTTAGGACATATAACGTTATAGCCGTACATATTGCTCCCACCGAGAAGAAGGCGCCGACACGCAAGGAATGTTGTAAAATATTACATCCGAAATGTTAGATTGCCTTATGTTAGGACATATAACGTTATAGCAGTAGATAATGTTCCCAACGAGAAGTAGCGGCCGACACGTCACGAATGTTGTAAAATATTACATCCGAGATGTTAGGTTGCCTTATGTTAGGATATATAACGTTATAGACATACATAGTGTTCCCAACGAGAAGCTGGGGCCGACACGCCACGAATGTTGTAAAATATTACATCCGAGATGTTAGTTTGCCTTAGATTAGGATATATAACGTTATTGTCGTACATGAAGTTCCTTCCGAGGAGTAGGTGCCGACACGCAAGGAATGTTGTAAAATATTACATCCGAGATATTAGGTTGCCTTAGGTTAGGATAACGTTTTAGACGTATATAAAGTTCCCACCGAGAAGTAGGGGCCGACAAGCCACGAATGTTGTAAAATATTACGTCCGAGATGTTAAGTTGCCTTAGGTTAGGACACATAACGTTATAGACGTTTATAACGTTACCACCGAGAAGTAGGGGCTGAAACGCCAGGAATGTAGTGAAATATTACGTGCGAGATGTTAGATTGCCTTTTGTTAGGACATATCACGTTATAGCAGTACATAATGTTCCCACCGAGAAGTAGGGGCCGACACGTCACGAATGTTGTAAAATATTACATCCGAGATGTTAGGTTGCCTTAGGTTAGGACATATAGCGTTATAATCGTACACAATGTACCCAACGAGAAGTAGGTGCCGACACGCAAGGAATGTTGTAAAATATTACACCCGAGATGTTAGATTGCCTTTGGTTAGGACATATAACTTTATAGACGTATATAATGTTCCCACGGAGAAGTAGGCACCGACACGCAAGGAATTTTGTAAAATATTACGTCCGAGATGATAGGTTGCCTTAGGTTAGGACATATAACGTTTTAGACGTATATAAAGTTCCCACCGAGAAGTAGGGGCCGACAAGCAACGAATGTTGTAAAATATTACATCCGAGATGTTAGGTTGCCTTTTGTTAGGATATATAAAGTGATAGACGTATATAATGATACCACCGAGAAGTAGGGGCTGACACGACACGAATGTTGTAAAATATTACGTGCGAGATGTTAGGTTGCCTTATGTTAGGATATATAACGTTATAGACGTGCATAGTGTTCCCACCGAGAAGTAGGGGCCGACAAGCCACGAATGTTGTAAAATATTACATCCGAGATGTTAGGTTGCCTTAGGTTAGGATATATAACGATATAGACGTATATAATGTTTCCACGGAGAAGTACGCGCCCACACGCAAGTAATGTTGTAAAATATTACGTCCGAGATGTTAGGTTGCCTTAGGTTAGGACACATAACGTTATAGACGTTTATAACGTTACCACCGAGAAGTAGGGGCTGAAACGCCAGGAATGTTGTCAAATATTACATCCGAGTTGTCAGGATGCGTTATGTTAGGGTATATAACGTTATAGCAGTAGATAATGTTCCCACCGAGAAGTAGCGGCCGACACGTCACGAATGTTGTAAAATATTACATCCGAGATGTTAGGATGCCTTATGTTAGGATATATAACGTTATAGACGTACATGGTGTTCCCACCCAGAAGCAGGGGCCGACACGCCACGAATGTTGTAAAATATTACATCCGAGATGTTAGTTTGCCTTAGATTAGGATATATAACCTTATAGTCGTACATGGTGTTCCCTCCGAGGAGTAGGTGCCGACACGCAAGGAATGCTGTAAAATATTACTTCCGAGATGTTAGATTGCTTCATGTTAGGACATATAACGTTATAGCAGTACATAATGTTCGCACCGAGAAGTAGGGGCCTACACGCCACGAATGTTGTAAAATATAACATCCGAGATGTTAGGTTGCCTTTTGTTAGGATATATAAAGTGATAGACGTATATAATGATACCGCCGAGAAGTAGGGGCCGACACGACACGAATGTTGTAAAATATTACGTCCGAGATGTTAGGTTGCCTTAGGTTAGGACATAAAACGTTATAGACGTTTATAATGTTACCACCGAGAAGTAGGGGCTGAAACGCCAGGAATATTGTCAAATATTACATACGAGTTGTTGGGATGCCTTATGTTAGGATATATAACGCTATAGAATTATATAATGTTCCCACGGAGTAGTATGCGCCGACACGCAAGGATGTTTGTAAAAAATCACGTCCGAGCTGTTATGTTGCCTTAGGTTAGGACATATAACGTTATAGCAGTAGATAATGTTCCCACCGAGAAGTAGCGGCGACACGTCACGAATGTTGTAAAATATTACATCCGAGATGTTAGGATGCCTTATGTTAGGATATATAACGTTAGAGACGTACATAGTGTTCCCACCGAGAAGCAGGGGCCGACACGCCAAGAATGTTGTAAAATATTACATCCGAGATGTTAGTTTGCCTTAGATTAGGATGTATAACCTGATAGTCGTAAATGGTGTTCCCTCCGAGGAGTAGGTGCCGACACGCAAGGAATGCTGTAAAATATTACATCCGAGATGTTAGATTGCCTCATGTTAGGACATATAACGTTATAGCAGTACATAATGTTCGCACTGAGAAGTAGGGGCCTAAACGCCATGAATGTTGTAAAATATAACATCCGAGATGTTAGGTTGCCTTAGGTTAGGACATAAAACGCTATAGACGTTTATAATGTTACCACCGAGAAGTAGGGGCTGAAACGCCAGGAATATTGTCAAATATTACATACGAGTTGTTGGGATGCCTTATGTTAGGATATATAACGCTATAGAAGCATATAATGTTCCCACGGAGTAGTATGCGCCGACACGCAAGGATGTTTGTAAAAAATCACGTCCGAGATGTTATGTTGCCTTAGGTTAGGATATATAACGTTATAGAAGTTTATAATCTTCCCACGGAGACGTAAGCGCCGAGACGCAAGGAATGTTGTAAAATATTACATCCGAAATGTTAGATTGCCTTAGGTTAGAACATATAACGTTATAGCCGTACATATTGCTCCCACCGAGAAGAAGGCGCCGACACGCAAGGAATGTTGTAAAATATTACATCCGAAATGTTAGATTGCCTTATGTTAGGACATATAACGTTATAGCAGTAGATAATGTTCCCAACGAGAAGTAGCGGCCGACACGTCACGAATGTTGTAAAATATTACATCCGAGATGTTAGGTTGCCTTATGTTAGGATATATAACGTTATAGACATACATAGTGTTCCCAACGAGAAGCTGGGGCCGACACGCCACGAATGTTGTAAAATATTACATCCGAGATGTTAGTTTGCCTTAGATTAGGATATATAACGTTATTGTCGTACATGAAGTTCCTTCCGAGGAGTAGGTGCCGACACGCAAGGAATGTTGTAAAATATTACATCCGAGATATTAGGTTGCCTTAGGTTAGGATAACGTTTTAGACGTATATAAAGTTCCCACCGAGAAGTAGGGGCCGACAAGCCACGAATGTTGTAAAATATTACGTCCGAGATGTTAAGTTGCCTTAGGTTAGGACACATAACGTTATAGACGTTTATAACGTTACCACCGAGAAGTAGGGGCTGAAACGCCAGGAATGTAGTGAAATATTACGTGCGAGATGTTAGATTGCCTTTTGTTAGGACTTATCACGTTATAGCAGTACATAATGTTCCCACCGAGAAGTAGGGGCCGACACGTCACGAATGTTGTAAAATATTACATCCGAGATGTTAGGTTGCCTTAGGTTAGGACATATAGCGTTATAATCGTACACAATGTACCCAACGAGAAGTAGGTGCCGACACGCAAGGAATGTTGTAAAATATTACACCCGAGATGTTAGATTGCCTTTGGTTAGGACATATAACTTTATAGACGTATATAATGTTCCCACGGAGAAGTAGGCACCGACACGCAAGGAATTTTGTAAAATATTACGTCCGAGATGATAGGTTGCCTTAGGTTAGGACATATAACGTTTTAGACGTATATAAAGTTCCCACCGAGAAGTAGGGGCCGACAAGCAACGAATGTTGTAAAATATTACATCCGAGATGTTAGGTTGCCTTTTGTTAGGATATATAAAGTGATAGACGTATATAATGATAGCACCGAGAAGTAGGGGCTGACACGACACGAATGTTGTAAAATATTACGTGCGAGATGTTAGGTTGCCTTATGTTAGGATATATAACGTTATAGACGTGCATAGTGTTCCCACCGAGAAGTAGGGGCCGACAAGCCACGAATGTTGTAAAATATTACATCCGAGATGTTAGGTTGCCTTAGGTTAGGATATATAACGATATAGACGTATATAATGTTTCCACGGAGAAGTACGCGCCCACACGCAAGTAATGTTGTAAAATATTACGTCCGAGATGTTAGGTTGCCTTAGGTTAGGACACATAACGTTATAGACGTTTATAACGTTACCACCGAGAAGTAGGGGCTGAAACGCCAGGAATGTTGTCAAATATTACATCCGAGTTGTCAGGATGCGTTATGTTAGGGTATATAACGTTATAGCAGTAGATAATGTTCCCACCGAGAAGTAGCGGCCGACACGTCACGAATGTTGTAAAATATTACATCCGAGATGTTAGGATGCCTTATGTTAGGATATATAACGTTATAGACGTACATGGTGTTCCCACCCAGAAGCAGGGGCCGACACGCCACGAATGTTGTAAAATATTACATCCGAGATGTTAGTTTGCCTTAGATTAGGATATATAACCTTATAGTCGTACATGGTGTTCCCTCCGAGGAGTAGGTGCCGACACGCAAGGAATGCTGTAAAATATTACTTCCGAGATGTTAGATTGCCTCATGTTAGGACATATAACGTTATAGCAGTACATAATGATCGCACCGAGAAGTAGGGGCCTACACGCCACGAATGTTGTAAAATATAACATCCGAGATGTTAGGTTGCCTTTTGTTAGGATATATAAAGTGATAGACGTATATAATGATACCGCCGAGAAGTAGGGGCCGACACGACACGAATGTTGTAAAATATTACGTCCGAGATGTTAGGTTGCCTTAGGTTAGGACATAAAACGTTATAGACGTTTATAATGTTACCACCGAGAAGTAGGGGCTGAAACGCCAGGAATATTGTCAAATATTACATACGAGTTGTTGGGATGCCTTATGTTAGGATATATAACGCTATAGAATTATATAATGTTCCCACGGAGTAGTATGCGCCGACACGCAAGGATGTTTGTAAAAAATCACGTCCGAGCTGTTATGTTGCCTTAGGTTAGGACATATAACGTTATAGCAGTAGATAATGTTCCCACCGAGAAGTAGCGGCGACACGTCACGAATGTTGTAAAATATTACATCCGAGATGTTAGGATGCCTTATGTTAGGATATATAACGTTAGAGACGTACATAGTGTTCCCACCGAGAAGCAGGGGCCGACACGCCACGAATGTTGTAAAATATTACATCCGAGATGTTAGTTTGCCTTAGATTAGGATGTATAACCTGATAGTCGTAAATGGTGTTCCCTCCGAGGAGTAGGTGCCGACACGCAAGGAATGCTGTAAAATATTACATCCGAGATGTTAGATTGCCTCATGTTAGGACATATAACGTTATAGCAGTACATAATGTTCGCACTGAGAAGTAGGGGCCTAAACGCCATGAATGTTGTAAAATATAACATCCGAGATGTTAGGTTGCCTTAGGTTAGGACATAAAACGCTATAGACGTTTATAATGTTACCACCGAGAAGTAGGGGCTGAAACGACAGGAATATTGTCAAATATTACATACGAGTTGTTGGGATGCCTTATGTTAGGATATATAACGCTATAGAAGCATATAATGTTCCCACGGAGTAGTATGCGCCGACACGCAAGGATGTTTGTAAAAAATCACGTCCGAGATGTTATGTTGCCTTAGGTTAGGATATATAACGTTATAGAAGTTTATAATCTTCCCACGGAGACGTAAGCGCCGAGACGCAAGGAATGTTGTAAAATATTACATCCGAAATGTTAGATTGCCTTAGGTTAGGACATATAACGTTATAGCCGTACATATTGCTCCCACCGAGAAGAAGGCGCCGACACGCAAGGAATGTTGTAAAATATTACATCCGAAATGTTAGATTGCCTTATGTTAGGACATATAACGTTATAGCAGTAGATAATGTTCCCAACGAGAAGTAGCGGCCGACACGTCACGAATGTTGTAAAATATTACATCCGAGATGTTAGGTTGCCTTATGTTAGGATATATAACGTTATAGACATACATAGTGTTCCCACCGAGAAGCAGGGGCCGACACGCCACGAATGTTGTAAAATATTACATCCGAGATGTTAGTTTGCCTTAGATTAGGATATATAACCTTATAGTCGTACATGGTGTTCCCTCCGAGGAGTAGGTGCCGACACGCAAGGAATGCTGTAAAATATTACATCCGAGATATTAGATTGCCTCATGTTAGGACGTATAACGTTATAGCAGTACATAATGTTCGCACCGAGAAGCAGGGGCCGACACGCCACGAATGTTGTAAAATATTACATCCGAGATGTTAGTTTGCCTTAGATTAGGATATATAACCTTATAGTCGTACATGGTGTTCCCTCCGAGGAGTAGGTGCCGACACGCAAGGAATGCTGTAAAATATTACATCCGAGATGTTAGATTGCCTCATGTTAGGACATATAACGTTATAGCAGTACATAATGTTCGCACCGAGAAGCAGGGGCCGACACGCCACGAATGTTGTAAAATATTACATCCGAGATGTTAGTTTGCCTTAGATTAGGATATATAACCTTATAGTCGTACATGGTGTTCCCTCCGAGGAGTAGGTGCCGACACGCAAGGAATGCTGTAAAATATTACATCCGAGATGTTAGATTGCCTCATGTTAGGACATATAACGTTATAGCAGTACATAATGTTCGCACCGGGAAGTAGGGGCCGACAAGCCACGAATGTTGTAAAATATTACGTCCGAGATGTTAAGTTGCCTTAGGTTAGGACACATAACGTTATAGACGTTTATAACGTTACCACCAAGAAGTAGGGGCTGAAACGCCAGGAATGTAGTAAAATATTACGTGCGAGATGTTAGATTGCCTTTTGTTAGGACATATAACGTTATAGCAGTACATAATGTTCCCACCGAGAAGTAGGGGCCGACACGTCACGAATGTTATAAAATATTACATCCGAAATGTTAGGTTGCCTTAGGTTAGGACATATAGCGTTATAATCGTACACAATGTACTCAACGAGAACTAGGTGCCGGCACGCAAGGAATGTTGTAAAATATTACACCCGAGAAGTTAGGATGCCTTATGTTAGGATATATAACGTTATAGACGTACATAGTGTTCCCACCGAGAAGCAGGGGCCAACACGCCACGAATGTTGTAAAATATTACATCCGAGATGTTAGTTTGCCTTAGATTAGGATATATAACGTTATAGTCGTACATGATGTTCCCTCCGAGGAGTGGGTGCCGACACGCAAGGAATGTTGTAAAATATTACACCCGAGATGTTAGATTGCCTTAGGTTAGGACATATAACTTTATAGACGTATATAATTTTCCCACGGAGAAGTAGGCACCGACACGCAAGGAATTTTGTAAAATATTACGTCCGAGATGATAGGTTGCCTTAGGTTAGGACATATAACGTTTTAGACGTATATAAAGTTCCCACCGAGAAGTAGGGGCCGACAAGTAACGAATGTTGTAAAATATTACATCCGAGATGTTAGGTTGCCTTTTGTTAGGATATATAAAGTGATAGACGTATATAATGATACCCCCGAGAAGTAGGGGCCGACACGACACGAATGTTGTAAAATATCACGTCCGAGATGTTAGGTTGACTTAGGTTAGGACATAAAACGTTATAGACGTTTATAATGTTACCACCGAGAAGTAGGGGCTGAAACGCCAGGAATATTGTCAAATATTACATACGAGTTGTTGGGATGCCTTATGTTAGGATATATAACGCTATAGAAGTATATAATGTTACCACGGAGTAGTATGCGCCGACACGCAAGGATGTTTGTAAAAAATCACGTCCGAGATGTTATGTTGCCTTAGGTTAGGATATATAACGTTATAGAAGTATATAATCTTCCCACGGAGACGTAGGCGTCGACACGCAAGGAATGTTGTAAAATATTACATCCGAGATGTTAGATTGCCTTAGGTTAGGACATATAACGTTATAGCCGTACATAATGTTCCCACCGAGAAGAAGGCGCCCACACGCAAGGAATGTTGTAAAATATTACATCCAAAATGTTAGATTGCCTTATGTTAGGACATATAACGTTATAGCAGTAGATAATGTTCCCACCGAGAAGTACCGGCCGACACGTCACGAATGTTGTAAAATATTACATCCGAGAAGTTAGGATGCCTTATGTTAGGATATATAACGTTATAGACGTACATAGAGTTCCCACCGAGAAGCAGGGGCCGACACGCCACGAATGTTGTAAAATATCACGTCCGAGATGTTAGGTTGACTTAGGTTAGGACATAAAACGTTATAGACGTTTATAATGTTACCACCGAGAAGTAGGGACTGAAACGCCAGGAATATTGTCAAATATTACATACGAGTTGTTGGGATGCCTTATGTTAGGATATATAACGCTATAGAAGTATATAATGTTCCCACGGTGTAGTATGCGCCGACACGCAAGGATGTTTGTAAAAAATCACGTCCGAGATGTTATGTTGCCTTAGGTTAGGATATATAACGTTATAGAAGTATATAATCTTCCCACGGAGACGTAGGCGCCGACACGCAAGGAATGTTGTAAAATATTACATCTGAGATGTTAGATTGCCTTAGGTTAGGACATATAACGTTATAGCCGTACATAATGTTCCCACCGAGAAGAAGGCGCCCACACGCAAGGAATGTTGTAAAATATTACATCCGAAATGTTAGATTGCCTTATGTTAGGACATATAACGTTATAGCAGTAGATAATGCTCCCACCGAGAAGTAGCGGCCGACACGTCACGAATGTTGTAAAATATTACATCCGAGAAGTTAGGATGCCTTATGTTAGGATATATAACGTTATAGACGTACATAGTGTTCCCACCGAGAAGCAGGGACCAACACGCCACGAATGTTGTAAAATATTACATCCGAGATGTTAGTTTGCCTTAGATTAGGATATATAACGTTATAGTCGTACATGATGTTCCCTCCGAGGAGTGGGTGCCGACACGCAAGGAATGTTGTAAAATATTACGTCCGAGATGTTAGGTTGCCTTAGGTTAGGATATATAACGTTATAGACGTATATAATGTACCCACTGGGAAGTCGGCGCCGACGCGCTAGGAATGTCGTAATATATTACGTGCGAGATGTTAGATTGCCTTTTGTTAGGACATATAACGTTATAGCAGTACATAATGTTCCCACCGAGAAGTAGGGGCCGACACGTCACGAATGTTATAAAATATTACATCCGAGATGTTAGGTTGCCTTAGGTTAGGACATATAGCGTTATAATCGTACACAATGTACCCAACGAGAACTAGGTGCCGACACGCAAGGAATGTTGTAAAATATTACACCCGAGATGTTAGATTGCCTTAGATTAGGATATATAACGTTATAGTCGTACATGATGTTCCCTCCGAGGAGTGGGTGCCGACACGCAAGGAATGTTGTAAAATATTACGTCCGAGATGTTAGGTTGCCTTAGGTTAGGATATATAACGTTATAGACGTATATAATGTACCCACTGGGAAGTCGGCGCCGACGCGCTAGGAATGTCGTAATATATTACGTGCGAGATGTTAGATTGCCTTTTGTTAGGACATATAACGTTATAGCAGTACATAATGTTCCCACCGAGAAGTAGGGGCCGACACGTCACGAATGTTATAAAATATTACATCCGAGATGTTAGGTTGCCTTAGGTTAGGACATATAGCGTTATAATCGTACACAATGTACCCAACGAGAACTAGGTGCCGACACGCAAGGAATGTTGTAAAATATTACACCCGAGATGTTAGATTGCCTTAGGTTAGGACATATAACTTTATAGACGTATATAATTTTCCCACGGAGAAGTAGGCACCGACACGCAAGGAATTTTGTAAAATATTACGTCCGAGATGATAGGTTGCCTTAGGTTAGGACATATAACGTTTTAGACGTATATAAAGTTCCCACCGAGAAGTAGGGGCCGACAAGTAACGAATGTTGTAAAATATTACATCCGAGATGTTAGGTTGCCTTTTGTTAGGATATATAAAGTGATAGACGTATATAATGATACCCCCGAGAAGTAGGGGCCGACACGACACGAATGTTGTAAAATATCACGTCCGAGATGTTAGGTTGACTTAGGTTAGGACATAAAACGTTATAGACGTTTATAATGTTACCACCGAAAAGTAGGGGCTGAAACGCCAGGAATATTGTCAAATATTACATACGAGTTGTTGGGATGCCTTATGTTAGGATATATAACGCTATAGAAGTATATAACGTTCCCACGGAGTAGTATGCGCCGACACGCAAGGATGTTTGTAAAAAATCACGTCCGAGATGTTATGTTGCCTTAGGTTAGGATATATAACGTTATAGAAGTATATAATCTTCCCACGGAGACGTAGGCGTCGACACGCAAGGAATGTTGTAAAATATTACATCCGAGATGCTAGATTGCCTTAGGTTAGGACATATAACGTTATAGCCGTACATAATGTTCCCACCGAGAAGAAGGCGCCCACACGCAAGGAATGTTGTAAAATATTACATCCGAAATGTTAGATTGCCTTATGTTAGGACATATAACGTTATAGCAGTAGATAATGTTCCCACCGAGAAGTACCGGCCGACACGTCACGAATGTTGTAAAATATTACATCCGAGAAGTTAGGATGCCTTATGTTAGGATATATAACGTTATAGACGTACATAGAGTTCCCACCGAGAAGCAGGGGCCGACACGCCACGAATGTTGTAAAATATCACGTCCGAGATGTTAGGTTGACTTAGGTTAGGACATAAAACGTTATAGACGTTTATAATGTTACCACCGAGAAGTAGGGACTGAAACGCCAGGAATATTGTCAAATATTACATACGAGTTGTTGGGATGCCTTATGTTAGGATATATAACGCTATAGAAGTATATAATGTTCCCACGGTGTAGTATGCGCCGACACGCAAGGATGTTTGTAAAAAATCACGTCCGAGATGTTATGTTGCCTTAGGTTAGGATATATAACGTTATAGAAGTATATAATCTTCCCACGGAGACGTAGGCGCCGACACGCAAGGAATGTTGTAAAATATTACATCCGAGATGTTCGATTGCCTTAGGTTAGGACATATAACGTTATAGCCGTACATAATGTTCCCACCGAGAAGAAGGCGCCCACACGCAAGGAATGTTGTAAAATATTACATCCGAAATGTTAGATTGCCTTATGTTAGGACATATAACGTTATAGCAGTAGATAATGTTCCCACCGAGAAGTAGCGGCCGACACGTCACGAATGTTGTAAAATATTACATCCGAGAAGTTAGGATGCCTTATGTTAGGATATATAACGTTATAGACGTACATAGTGTTCCCACCGAGAAGCAGGGGCCAACACGCCACGAATGTTGTAAAATATTACATCCGAGATGTTAGTTTGCCTTAGATTAGGATATATAACGTTATAGTCGTACATGATGTTCCCTCCGAGGAGTGGGTGCCGACACGCAAGGAATGTTGTAAAATATTACGTCCGAGATGTTAGGTTGCCTTAGGTTAGGATATATAACGTTATAGACGTATATAATGTACCCACTGGGAAGTCGGCGCCGACGCGCTAGGAATGTCGTAATATATTACGTGCGAGATGTTAGATTGCCTTTTGTTAGGACATATAACGTTATAGCAGTACATAATGTTCCCACCGAGAAGTAGGGGCCGACACATCACGAATGTTATAAAATATTACATCCGAGATGTTAGGTTGCCTTAGGTTAGGACATATAGCGTTATAATCATACACAATGTACCCAACGAGAACTAGGTGCCGACACGCAAGGAATGTTGTAAAATATTACACCCGAGATGTTAGATTGCCTTAGGTTAGGACATATAACTTTATAGACGTATATAATTTTCCCACGGAGAAGTAGGCACCGACACGCAAGGAATTTTGTAAAATATTACGTCCGAGATGATAGGTTGCCTTAGGTTAGGACATATAACGTTTTAGACGTATATAAAGTTCCCACCGAGAAGTAGGGGCCGACAAGTAACGAATGTTGTAAAATATTACATCCGAGATGTTAGGTTGCCTTTTGTTAGGATATATAAAGTGATAGACGTATATAATGATACCCCCGAGAAGTAGGGGCCGACACGACACGAATGTTGTAAAATATCACGTCCGAGATGTTAGGTTGACTTAGGTTAGGACATAAAACGTTATAGACGTTTATAATGTTACCACCGAGAAGTAGGGGCTGAAACGCCAGGAATATTGTCAAATATTACATACGAGTTGTTGGGATGCCTTATGTTAGGATATATAACGCTATAGAAGTATATAACGTTCCCACGGAGTAGTATGCGCCGACACGCAAGGATGTTTGTAAAAAATCACGTCCGAGATGTTATGTTGCCTTAGGTTAGGATATATAACGTTATAGAAGTATATAATCTTCCCACGGAGACGTAGGCGTCGACACGCAAGGAATGTTGTAAAATATTACATCCGAGATGTTAGATTGCCTTAGGTTAGGACATATAACGTTATAGCCGTACATAATGTAACCACCGAGAAGAAGGCGCCCACACGCAAGGAATGTTGTAAAATATTACATCCGAAATGTTAGATTGCCTTATGTTAGGGCATATAACGTTATAGCAGTAGAATATGTTCCCACCGAGAAGTACCGGCCGACACGTCACGAATGTTGTAAAATATTACATCCGAGAAGTTAGGATGCCTTATGTTAGGATATATAACGTTATAGACGTACATAGAGTTCCCACCGAGAAGCAGGGGCCGACACGCCACGAATGTTGTAAAATATCACGTCCGAGATGTTAGGTTGACTTAGGTTAGGACATAAAACGTTATAGACGTTTATAATGTTACCACCGAGAAGTAGGGACTGAAACGCCAGGAATATTGTCAAATATTACATACGAGTTGTTGGGATGCCTTATGTTAGGATATATAACGCTATAGAAGTATATAATGTTCCCACGGTGTAGTATGCGCCGACACGCAAGGATGTTTGTAAAAAATCACGTCCGAGATGTTATGTTGCCTTAGGTAAGGATATATAACGTTATAGAAGTATATAATCTTCCCACGGAGACGTAGGCGCCGACACGCAAGGAATGTTGTAAAATATTACATCCGAGATGTTAGATTGCCTTAGGTTAGGACATATAACGTTATAGCCGTACATAATGTTCCCACCGAGAAGAAGGCGCCCACACGCAAGGAATGTTGTAAAATATTACATCCGAAATGTTAGATTGCCTTATGTTAGGACATATAACGTTATAGCAGTAGATAATGCTCCCACCGAGAAGTAGCGGCCGACACGTCACGAATGTTGTAAAATATTACATCCGAGAAGTTAGGATGCCTTATGTTAGGATATATAACGTTATAGACGTACATAGTGTTCCCACCGAGAAGCAGGGACCAACACGCCACGAATGTTGTAAAATATTACATCCGAGATGTTAGTTTGCCTTAGATTAGGATATATAACGTTATAGTCGTACATGATGTTCCCTCCGAGGAGTGGGTGCCGACACGCAAGGAATGTTGTAAAATATTACGTCCGAGATGTTAGGTTGCCTTAGGTTAGGATATATAACGTTATAGACGTATATAATGTACCCACTGGGAAGTCGGCGCCGACGCGCTAGGAATGTCGTAATATATTACGTGCGAGATGTTAGATTGCCTTTTGTTAGGACATATAACGTTATAGCAGTACATAATGTTCCCACCGAGAAGTAGGGGCCGACACGTCACGAATGTTATAAAATATTACATCCGAGATGTTAGGTTGCCTTAGGTTAGGACATATAGCGTTATAATCGTACACAATGTACCCAACGAGAACTAGGTGCCGACACGCAAGGAATGTTGTAAAATATTACACCCGAGATGTTAGATTGCCTTAGATTAGGATATATAACGTTATAGTCGTACATGATGTTCCCTCCGAGGAGTGGGTGCCGACACGCAAGGAATGTTGTAAAATATTACGTCCGAGATGTTAGGTTGCCTTAGGTTAGGATATATAACGTTATAGACGTATATAATGTACCCACTGGGAAGTCGGCGCCGACGCGCTAGGAATGTCGTAATATATTACGTGCGAGATGTTAGATTGCCTTTTGTTAGGACATATAACGTTATAGCAGTACATAATGTTCCCACCGAGAAGTAGGGGCCGACACGTCACGAATGTTATAAAATATTACATCCGAGATGTTAGGTTGCCTTAGGTTAGGACATATAGCGTTATAATCGTACACAATGTACCCAACGAGAACTAGGTGCCGACACGCAAGGAATGTTGTAAAATATTACACCCGAGATGTTAGATTGCCTTAGGTTAGGACATATAACGTTATAGACATACATAACGTTCCTACCGAGAAGTAGGGACCGACACGCCACGAATGTTGTAAAATATTACGTCCGAGATGTTAGGTTGCCTTAGGTTAGGTTATATAACGTTATAGACGTATATAATGTACCCACTGGGAAGTCGGCGCCGACGCGCTAGGAATGTCGTAAAATATTACATCCGAAATGTTAGATTGCCTTATGTTAGGACATATAACGTTATAGCAGTAGATAATGTTCCCACCGAGAAGTAGCGGCCGACACGTCACGAATGTTGTAAAATATTACATCCGAGATGTTAGGATGCCTTATGTTAGGATATATAACATTATAGACGTACATAGTGTTCCCACCCAGAAGCAGGGGCCGACACGCCACGAATGTTGTAAAATATTACATCCGAGATGTTAGTTTGCCTTAGATTAGGATATATAACCTTATAGTCGTACATGATGTTCCCTCCGAGGAGTGGGTGCCGACACGCAAGGAATGTTGTAAAATATTACATCCGAGATGTTAGATTGCCTTAGGTTAGGATATATAACGTTATAGACGTATATAATGTACCCACTGGGAAGTCGGCGCCGACGCGCTAGGAATGTCGTAATATATTACGTGCGAGATGTTAGATTGCCTTTTGTTAGGACATATAACGTTATAGAAGTACATAATGTTCCCACCGAGAAGTAGGGGCCGACACGCCACGAATGTTGTAAAATATTACGTCCGAGATGTTAGGTTGCCTTAGGTTAGGATATATAACGTTATAGACGTATATAATGTACCCACTGGGAAGTCGGCGCCGACGCGCTAGGAATGTCGTAAAATATTACGTGCGAGATGTTAGATTGCCTTTTGTTAGGACATATAACGTTATAGCAGTACATAATGTTCCCACCGAGAAGTAGGGGCCGACACGTCACGAATGTTGTAAAATATTACATCCGAGATGTTAGGTTGCCTTAGGTTAGGACATATAGCGTTATAATCGTACACAATGTACCCAACGAGAACTAGGTGCCGACACGCAAGGAATGTTGTAAAATATTACACCCGAGATGTTAGATTGCCTTAGGTTAGGACATATAACTTTATAGACGTATATAATTTTCCCACGGAGAAGTAGGCACCGACACGCAAGGAATTTTGTAAAATATTACGTCCGAGATGATAGGTTGCCTTAGGTTAGGACATATAACGTTTTAGACGTATATAAAGTTCCCACCGAGAAGTAGGGGCCGACAAGTAACGAATGTTGTAAAATATTACATCCGAGATGTTAGGTTGCCTTTTGTTAGGATATATAAAGTGATAGACGTATATAATGATACCCCCGAGAAGTAGGGGCCGACACGACACGAATGTTGTAAAATATCACGTCCGAGATGTTAGGTTGACTTAGGTTAGGACATAAAACGTTATAGACGTTTATAATGTTACCACCGAGAAGTAGGGGCTGAAACGCCAGGAATATTGTCAAATATTACATACGAGTTGTTGGGATGCCTTATGTTAGGATATATAACGCTATAGAAGTATATAACGTTCCCACGGAGTAGTATGCGCCGACACGCAAGGATGTTTGTAAAAAATCACGTCCGAGATGTTATGTTGCCTTAGGTTAGGATATATAACGTTATAGAAGTATATAATCTTCCCACGGAGACGTAGGCGTCGACACGCAAGGAATGTTGTAAAATATTACATCCGAGATGTTAGATTGCCTTAGGTTAGGACATATAACGTTATAGCCGTACATAATGTTCCCACCGAGAAGAAGGCGCCCACACGCAAGGAATGTTGTAAAATATTACATCCGAAATGTTAGATTGCCTTATGTTAGGACATATAACGTTATAGCAGTAGATAATGTTCCCACCGAGAAGTACCGGCCGACACGTCACGAATGTTGTAAAATATTACATCCGAGAAGTTAGGATGCCTTATGTTAGGATATATAACGTTCTAGACGTACATAGAGTTCCCACCGAGAAGCAGGGGCCGACACGCCACGAATGTTGTAAAATATCACGTCCGAAATGTTAGGTTGACTTAGGTTAGGACATAAAACGTTATAGACGTTTATAATGTTACCACCGAGAAGTAGGGTCTGAAACGCCAGGAATATTGTCAAATATTACATACGAGTTGTTGGGATGCCTTATGTTAGGATATATAACGCTATAGAAGTATATAATGTTCCCACGGTGTAGTATGCGCCGACACGCAAGGATGTTTGTAAAAAATCACGTCCGAGATGTTATGTTGCCTTAGGTTAGGATATATAACGTTATAGAAGTATATAATCTTCCCACGGAGACGTAGGCGCCGACACGCAAGGAATGTTGTAAAATATTACATCCGAGATGTTAGATTGCCTTAGGTCAGGACATATAACGTTATAGCCGTACATAATGTTCCCACCGAGAAGAAGGCGCCCACACGCAAGGAATGTTGTAAAATATTACATCCGAAATGTTAGATTGCCTTATGTTAGGACATATAACGTTATAGCAGTAGATAATGTTCCCACCGAGAAGTAGCGGCCGACACGTCACGAATGTTGTAAAATATTACATCCGAGAAGTTAGGATGCCTTATGTTAGGATATATAACGTTATAGACGTACATAGTGTTCCCACCGAGAAGCAGGGGCCAACACGCCACGAATGTTGTAAAATATTACATCCGAGATGTTAGTTTGCCTTAGATTAGGATATATAACGTTATAGTCGTACATGATGTTCCCTCCGAGGAGTGGGTGCCGACACGCAAGGAATGTTGTAAAATATTACGTCCGAGATGTTAGGTTGCCTTAGGTTAGGATATATAACGTTATAGACGTATATAATGTACCCACTGGGAAGTCGGCGCCGACGCGCTAGGAATGTCGTAATATATTACGTGCGAGATGTTAGATTGCCTTTTGTTAGGACATATAACGTTATAGCAGTACATAATGTTCCCACCGAGAAGTAGGGGCCGACACGTCACGAATGTTATAAAATATTACATCCGAGATGTTAGGTTGCCTTAGGTTAGGACATATAGCGTTATAATCGTACACAATGTACCCAACGAGAACTAGGTGCCGACACGCAAGGAATGTTGTAAAATATTACACCCGAGATGTTAGATTGCCTTAGGTTAGGACATATAACTTTATAGACGTATATAATTTTCCCACGGAGAAGTAGGCACCGACACGCAAGGAATTTTGTAAAATATTACGTCCGAGATGATAGGTTGCCTTAGGTTAGGACATATAACGTTTTAGACGTATATAAAGTTCCCACCGAGAAGTAGGGGCCGACAAGTAACGAATGTTGTAAAATATTACATCCGAGATGTTAGGTTGCCTTTTGTTAGGATATATAAAGTGATAGACGTATATAATGATACCCCCGAGAAGTAGGGGCCGACACGACACGAATGTTGTAAAATATCACGTCCGAGATGTTAGGTTGACTTAGGTTAGGACATAAAACGTTATAGACGTTTATAATGTTACCACCGAGAAGTAGGGGCTGAAACGCCAGGAATATTGTCAAATATTACATACGAGTTGTTGGGATGCCTTATGTTAGGATATATAACGCTATAGAAGTATATAACGTTCCCACGGAGTAGTATGCGCCGACACGCAAGGATGTTTGTAAAAAATCACGTCCGAGATGTTATGTTGCCTTAGGTTAGGATATATAACGTTATAGAAGTATATAATCTTCCCACGGAGACGTAGGCGTCGACACGCAAGGAATGTTGTAAAATATTACATCCGAGATGCTAGATTGCCTTAGGTTAGGACATATAACGTTATAGCCGTACATAATGTTCCCACCGAGAAGAAGGCGCCCACACGCAAGGAATGTTGTAAAATATTACATCCGAAATGTTAGATTGCCTTATGTTAGGACATATAACGTTATAGCAGTAGATAATGTTCCCACCGAGAAGTACCGGCCGACACGTCACGAATGTTGTAAAATATTACATCCGAGAAGTTAGGATGCCTTATGTTAGGATATATAACGTTATAGACGTACATAGAGTTCCCACCGAGAAGCAGGGGCCGACACGCCACGAATGTTGTAAAATATCACGTCCGAGATGTTAGGTTGACTTAGGTTAGGACATAAAACGTTATAGACGTTTATAATGTTACCACCGAGAAGTAGGGACTGAAACGCCAGGAATATTGTCAAATATTACATACGAGTTGTTGGGATGCCTTATGTTAGGATATATAACGCTATAGAAGTATATAATGTTCCCACGGTGTAGTATGCGCCGACACGCAAGGATGTTTGTAAAAAATCACGTCCGAGATGTTATGTTGCCTTAGGTAAGGATATATAACGTTATAGAAGTATATAATCTTCCCACGGAGACGTAGGCGCCGACACGCAAGGAATGTTGTAAAATATTACATCCGAGATGTTAGATTGCCTTAGGTTAGGACATATAACGTTATAGCAGTACATAATGTTCCCACCGAGAAGTAGGGGCCGACACGTCACGAATGTTGTAAAATATTACATCCGAGATGTTAGGTTGCCTTAGGTTAGGACATATAGCGTTATAATCGTACACAATGTACCCAACGAGAACTAGGTGCCGACACGCAAGGAATGTTGTAAAATATTACACCCGAGATGTTAGATTGCCTTAGGTTAGAACATATAGCGTTATAATCGTACACAATGTACCCAACGAGAACTAGGTGCCGACACGCAAGGAATGTTGTAAAATATTACACCCGAGATGTTAGATTGCCTTAGGTTAGGACATATAACGTTATAGACATACATAACGTTCCGACCGAGAAGTAGGGACCGACACGCCAGGAATGTTGTAAAATATTACGTCCGAGATGTTAGGTTGCCTTAGGTTAGGATATATAACGTTATAGACGTATATAATGTACCCACTGGGAAGTCGGCGCCGACGCGCTAGGAATGTCGTAATATATTACGTGCGAGATGTTAGATTGCCTTTTGTTAGGACATATAACGTTATAGCAGTACATAATGTTCCCACCGAGAAGTAGGGGCCGACACGTCACGAATGTTATAAAATATTACATCCGAGATGTTAGGTTGCCTTAGGTTAGGACATATAGCGTTATAATCGTACACAATGTACCCAACGAGAACTAGGTGCCGACACGCAAGGAATGTTGTAAAATATTACACCCGAGATGTTAGATTGCCTTAGGTTAGGACATATAACTTTATAGACGTATATAATTTTCCCACGGAGAAGTAGGCACCGACACGCAAGGAATTTTGTAAAATATTACGTCCGAGATGATAGGTTGCCTTAGGTTAGGACATATAACGTTTTAGACGTATATAAAGTTCCCACCGAGAAGTAGGGGCCGACAAGTAACGAATGTTGTAAAATATTACATCCGAGATGTTAGGTTGCCTTTTGTTAGGATATATAAAGTGATAGACGTATATAATGATACCCCCGAGAAGTAGGGGCCGACACGACACGAATGTTGTAAAATATCACGTCCGAGATGTTAGGTTGACTTAGGTTAGGACATAAAACGTTATAGACGTTTATAATGTTACCACCGAGAAGTAGGGGCTGAAACGCCAGGAATATTGTCAAATATTACATACGAGTTGTTGGGATGCCTTATGTTAAGATATATAACGCTATAGAAGTATATAACGTTCCCACGGAGTAGTATGCGCCGACACGCAAGGATGTTTGTAAAAAATCACGTCCGAGATGTTATGTTGCCTTAGGTTAGGATATATAACGTTATAGAAGTATATAATCTTCCCACGGAGACGTAGGCGTCGACACGCAAGGAATGTTGTAAAATATTACATCCGAGATGCTAGATTGCCTTAGGTTAGGACATATAACGTTATAGCCGTACATAATGTTCCCACCGAGAAGAAGGCGCCCACACGCAAGGAATGTTGTAAAATATTACATCCGAAATGTTAGATTGCCTTATGTTAGGACATATAACGTTATAGCAGTAGATAATGTTCCCACCGAGAAGTACCGGCCGACACGTCACGAATGTTGTAAAATATTACATCCGAGAAGTTAGGATGCCTTATGTTAGGATATATAACGTTATAGACGTACATAGAGTTCCCACCGAGAAGCAGGGGCCGACACGCCACGAATGTTGTAAAATATCACGTCCGAGATGTTAGGTTGACTTAGGTTAGGACATAAAACGTTATAGACGTTTATAATGTTACCACCGAGAAGTAGGGACTGAAACGCCAGGAATATTGTCAAATATTACATACGAGTTGTTGGGATGCCTTATGTTAGGATATATAACGCTATAGAAGTATATAATGTTCCCACGGTGTAGTATGCGCCGACACGCAAGGATGTTTGTAAAAAATCACGTCCGAGATGTTATGTTGCCTTAGGTTAGGATATATAACGTCATAGAAGTATATAATCTTCCCACGGAGACGTAGGCGCCGACACGCAAGGAATGTTGTAAAATATTACATCCGAGATGTTAGATTGCCTTAGGTTAGGACATATAACGTTATAGCCGTACATAATGTTCCCACCGAGAAGAAGGCGCCCACACGCAAGGAATGTTGTAAAATATTACATCCGAAATGTTAGATTGCCTTATGTTAGGACATATAACGTTATAGCAGTAGATAATGTTCCCACCGAGAAGTAGCGGCCGACACGTCACGAATGTTGTAAAATATAACATCCGAGAAGTTAGGATGCCTTATGTTAGGATATATAACGTTATAGACGTACATAGTGTTCCCACCGAGAAGCAGGGGCCAACACGCCACGAATGTTGTAAAATATTACATCCGAGATGTTAGTTTGCCTTAGATTAGGATATATAACGTTATAGTCGTACATGATGTTCCCTCCGAGGAGTGGGTGCCGACACGCAAGGAATGTTGTAAAATATTACGTCCGAGATGTTAGGTTGCCTTAGGTTAGGATATATAACGTTATAGGCGTATATAATGTACCCACTGGGAAGTCGGCGCCGACGCGCTAGGAATGTCGTAATATATTACGTGCGAGATGTTAGATTGCCTTTTGTTAGGACATATAACGTTATAGCAGTACATAATGTTCCCACCGAGAAGTAGGGGCCGACACGTCACGAATGTTATAAAATATTACATCCGAGATGTTAGGTTGCCTTAGGTTAGGACATATAGCGTTATAATCATACACAATGTACCCAACGAGAACTAGGTGCCGACACGCAAGGAATGTTGTAAAATATTACACCCGAGATGTTAGATTGCCTTAGGTTAGGACATATAACTTTATAGACGCATATAATTTTCCCACGGAGAAGTAGGCACCGACACGCAAGGAATTTTGTAAAATATTACGTCCGAGATGATAGGTTGCCTTAGGTTAGGACATATAACGTTTTAGACGTATATAAAGTTCCCACCGAGAAGTAGGGGCCGACAAGTAACGAATGTTGTAAAATATTACATCCGAGATGTTAGGTTGCCTTTTGTTAGGATATATAAAGTGATAGACGTATATAATGATACCCCCGAGAAGTAGGGGCCGACACGACACGAATGTTGTAAAATATCACGTCCGAGATGTTAGGTTGACTTAGGTTAGGACATAAAACGTTATAGACGTTTATAATGTTACCACCGAGAAGTAGGGGCTGAAACGCCAGGAATATTGTCAAATATTACATACGAGTTGTTGGGATGCCTTATGTTAGGATATATAACGCTATAGAAGTATATAACGTTCCCACGGAGTAGTATGCGCCGACACGCAAGGATGTTTGTAAAAAATCACGTCCGAGATGTTATGTTGCCTTAGGTTAGGATATATAACGTTATAGAAGTATATAATCTTCCCACGGAGACGTAGGCGTCGACACGCAAGGAATGTTGTAAAATATTACATCCGAGATGTTAGATTGCCTTAGGTTAGGACATATAACGTTATAGCCGTACATAATGTTCCCACCGAGAAGAAGGCGCCCACACGCAAGGAATGTTGTAAAATATTACATCCGAAATGTTAGATTGCCTTATGTTAGGACATATAACGTTATAGCAGTAGATAATGTTCCCACCGAGAAGTACCGGCCGACACGTCACGAATGTTGTAAAATATTACATCCGAGAAGTTAGGATGCCTTATGTTAGGATATATAACGTTATAGACGTACATAGAGTTCCCACCGAGAAGCAGGGGCCGACACGCCACGAATGTTGTAAAATATCACGTCCGAGATGTTAGGTTGACTTAGGTTAGGACATAAAACGTTATAGACGTTTATAATGTTACCACCGAGAAGGAGGGACTGAAACGCCAGGAATATTGTCAAATATTACATACGAGTTGTTGGGATGCCTTATGTTAGGATATATAACGCTATAGAAGTATATAATGTTCCCACGGTGTAGTATGCGCCGACACGCAAGGATGTTTGTAAAAAATCACGTCCGAGATGTTATGTTGCCTTAGGTAAGGATATATAACGTTATAGAAGTATATAATCTTCCCACGGAGACGTAGGCGCCGACACGCAAGGAATGTTGTAAAATATTACATCCGAGATGTTAGATTGCCTTAGGTTAGGACATATAACGTTATAGCAGTACATAATGTTCCCACCGAGAAGTAGGGGCCGACACGTCACGAATGTTGTAAAATATTACATCCGAGATGTTAGGTTGCCTTAGGTTAGGACATATAGCGTTATAATCGTACACAATGTACCCAACGAGAACTAGGTGCCGACACGCAAGGAATGTTGTAAAATATTACACCCGAGATGTTAGATTGCCTTAGGTTAGGACATATAGCGTTATAATCGTACACAATGTACCCAACGAGAACTAGGTGCCGACACGCAAGGAATGTTGTAAAATATTACACCCGAGATGTTAGATTGCCTTAGGTTAGGACATATAACGTTATAGACATACATAACGTTCCTACCGAGAAGTAGGGACCGACACGCCAGGAATGTTGTAAAATATTACGTCCGAGATGTTAGGTTGCCTTAGGTTAGGATATATAACGTTATAGACGTATATAATGTACCCACTGGGAAGTCGGCGCCGACGCGCTAGGAATGTCGTAATATATTACGTGCGAGATGTTAGATTGCCTTTTGTTAGGACATATAACGTTATAGCAGTACATAATGTTCCCACCGAGAAGTAGGGGCCGACACGTCACGAATGTTATAAAATATTACATCCGAGATGTTAGGTTGCCTTAGGTTAGGACATATAGCGTTATAATCGTACACAATGTACCCAACGAGAACTAGGTGCCGACACGCAAGGAATGTTGTAAAATATTACACCCGAGATGTTAGATTGCCTTAGGTTAGGACATATAACTTTATAGACGTATATAATTTTCCCACGGAGAAGTAGGCACCGACACGCAAGGAATTTTGTAAAATATTACGTCCGAGATGATAGGTTGCCTTAGGTTAGGACATATAACGTTTTAGACGTATATAAAGTTCCCACCGAGAAGTAGGGGCCGACAAGTAACGAATGTTGTAAAATATTACATCCGAGATGTTAGGTTGCCTTTTGTTAGGATATATAAAGTGATAGACGTATATAATGATACCCCCGAGAAGTAGGGGCCGACACGACACGAATGTTGTAAAATATCACGTCCGAGATGTTAGGTTGACTTAGGTTAGGACATAAAACGTTATAGACGTTTATAATGTTACCACCGAGAAGTAGGGGCTGAAACGCCAGGAATATTGTCAAATATTACATGCGAGTTGTTGGGATGCCTTATGTTAGGATATATAACGCTATAGAAGTATATAACGTTCCCACGGAGTAGTATGCGCCGACACGCAAGGATGTTTGTAAAAAATCACGTCCGAGATGTTATGTTGCCTTAGGTTAGGATATATAACGTTATAGAAGTATATAATCTTCCCACGGAGACGTAGGCGTCGACACGCAAGGAATGTTGTAAAATATTACATCCGAGATGCTAGATTGCCTTAGGTTAGGACATATAACGTTATAGCCGTACATAATGTTCCCACCGAGAAGAAGGCGCCCACACGCAAGGAATGTTGTAAAATATTACATCCGAAATGTTAGATTGCCTTATGTTAGGACATATAACGTTATAGCAGTAGATAATGTTCCCACCGAGAAGTACCGGCCGACACGTCACGAATGTTGTAAAATATTACATCCGAGAAGTTAGGATGCCTTATGTTAGGATATATAACGTTATAGACGTACATAGAGTTCCCACCGAGAAGCAGGGGCCGACACGCCACGAATGTTGTAAAATATCACGTCCGAGATGTTAGGTTGACTTAGGTTAGGACATAAAACGTTATAGACGTTTATAATGTTACCACCGAGAAGTAGGGACTGAAACGCCAGGAATATTGTCAAATATTACATACGAGTTGTTGGGATGCCTTATGTTAGGATATATAACGCTATAGAAGTATATAATGTTCCCACGGTGTAGTATGCGCCGACACGCAAGGATGTTTGTAAAAAATCACGTCCGAGATGTTATGTTGCCTTAGGTTAGGATATATAACGTCATAGAAGTATATAATCTTCCCACGGAGACGTAGGCGCCGACACGCAAGGAATGTTGTAAAATATTACATCCGAGATGTTAGATTGCCTTAGGTTAGGACATATAACGTTATAGCCGTACATAATGTTCCCACCGAGAAGAAGGCGCCCACACGCAAGGAATGTTGTAAAATATTACATCCGAAATGTTAGATTGCCTTATGTTAGGACATATAACGTTATAGCAGTAGATAATGTTCCCACCGAGAAGTAGCGGCCGACACGTCACGAATGTTGTAAAATATTACATCCGAGAAGTTAGGATGCCTTATGTTAGGATATATAACGTTATAGACGTACATAGTGTTCCCACCGAGAAGCAGGGGCCAACACGCCACGAATGTTGTAAAATATTACATCCGAGATGTTAGTTTGCCTTAGATTAGGATATATAACGTTATAGTCGTACATGATGTTCCCTCCGAGGAGTGGGTGCCGACACGCAAGGAATGTTGTAAAATATTACGTCCGAGATGTTAGGTTGCCTTAGGTTAGGATATATAACGTTATAGACGTATATAATGTACCCACTGGGAAGTCTGCGCCGACGCGCTAGGAATGCCGTAATATATTACGTGCGAGATGTTAGATTGCCTTTTGTTAGGACATATAACGTTATAGCAGTACATAATGTTCCCACCGAGAAGTAGGGGCCGACACGTCACGAATGTTATAAAATATTACATCCGAGATGTTAGGTTGCCTTAGGTTAGGACATATAGCGTTATAATCGTACACAATGTACCCAACGAGAACTAGGTGCCGACACGCAAGGAATGTTGTAAAATATTACACCCGAGATGTTAGATTGCCTTAGGTTAGGACATATAACTTTATAGACGTATATAATTTTCCCACGGAGAAGTAGGCACCGACACGCAAGGAATTTTGTAAAATATTACGTCCGAGATGATAGGTTGCCTTAGGTTAGGACATATAACGTTTTAGACGTATATAAAGTTCCCACCGAGAAGTAGGGGCCGACAAGTAACGAATGTTGTAAAATATTACATCCGAGATGTTAGGTTGCCTTTTGTTAGGATATATAAAGTGATAGACGTATATAATGATACCCCCGAGAAGTAGGGGCCGACACGACACGAATGTTGTAAAATATCACGTCCGAGATGTTAGGTTGACTTAGGTTAGGACATAAAACGTTATAGACGTTTATAATGTTACCACCGAGAAGTAGGGGCTGAAACGCCAGGAATATTGTCAAATATTACATACGAGTTGTTGGGATGCCTTATGTTAGGATATATAACGCTATAGAAGTATATAATGTTCCCACGGAGTAGTATGCGCCGACACGCAAGGATGTTTGTAAAAAATCACGTCCGAGATGTTATGTTGCCTTAGGTTAGGATATATAACGTTATAGAAGTATATAATCTTCCCACGGAGACGTAGGCGTCGACACGCAAGGAATGTTGTAAAATATTACATCCGAGATGTTAGATTGCCTTAGGTTAGGACATATAACGTTATAGCCGTACATAATGTTCCCACCGAGAAGAAGGCGCCCACACGCAAGGAATGTTGTAAAATATTACATCCGAAATGTTAGATTGCCTTATGTTAGGACATATAACGTTATAGCAGTAGATAATGTTCCCACCGAGAAGTACCGGCCGACACGTCACGAATGTTGTAAAATATTACATCCGAGAAGTTAGGATGCCTTATGTTAGGATATATAACGTTATAGACGTACATAGAGTTCCCACCGAGAAGCAGGGGCCGACACGCCACGAATGTTGTAAAATATCACGTCCGAGATGTTAGGTTGACTTAGGTTAGGACATAAAACGTTATAGTCGTACATGATGTTCCCTCCGAGGAGTGGGTGCCGACACGCAAGGAATGTTGTAAAATATTACGTCCGAGATGTTAGGTTGCCTTAGGTTAGGATATATAACGTTATAGACGTATATAATGTACCCACTGGGAAGTCGGCGCCGACGCGCTAGGAATGTCGTAAAATATTACGTGCGAGATGTTAGATTGCCTTTTGTTAGGACATATAACGTTATAGCAGTACATAATGTTCCCACCGAGAAGTAGGGGCCGACACGTCACGAATGTTATAAAATATTACATCCGAGATGATAGGTTGCCTTAGGTTAGGACATATAGCGTTATAATCGTACACAATGTACCCAACGAGAACTAGGTGCTGACACGCAAGGAATGTTGTAAAATATTACACCCGAGATGTTAGATTGC
This sequence comes from Xylocopa violacea, assembly GCA_963969225.1. Lineage (NCBI taxonomy): Eukaryota > Metazoa > Arthropoda > Insecta > Hymenoptera > Apidae > Xylocopa > Xylocopa violacea. The sequence goes on along the minus strand of CAXAJV010001295.1, from coordinate 743,100 downwards.
CTTAGGTTAGGACATATAACTTTATAGACGTATATAATTTTCCCACGGAGAAGTAGGCACCGACACGCAAGGAATTTTGTAAAATATTACGTCCGAGATGATAGGTTGCCTTAGGTTAGGACATATAACGTTTTAAAAGTACATAAAGTTCCCACCGAGAAGTAGGGGCCGACAAGCAACGAATGTTGTAAAATATTACATCCGAGATGTTAGGTTGCCTTTTGTTAGGATATATAAAGTGATAGACGTATATAATGATACCCCCGAGAAGTAGGGGCCGACACGACACGAATGTTGTAAAATATCACGTCCGAGATGTTAGGTTGACTTAGGTTAGGACATAAAACGTTATAGACGTTTATAATGTTACCACCGAGAAGTAGGGGCTGAAACGCCAGGAATATTGTCAAATATTACATACGACTTGTTGGGATGCATTATGTTAGGATATATAACGCTATAGAAGTATATAATGTTCCCACGGAGTAGTATGCGCCGACACGCAAGGATGTTTGTAAAAAATCACGTCCGAGATGTTATGTTGCCTTAGGTTAGGATATATAACGTTATAGAAGTATATAATATTCCCACGGAGACGTAGGCGCCGACACGCAAGGAATGTTGTAAAATATTACATCCGAGATGTTAGATTGCCTCATGTTAGGACATATAACGTTATAGCAGTACATAATGTTCCCACCGAGAAGTAGGGGCTGACACGCCACGAATGTTGTAAAATATTACATCCGAGATGTTAGGTTGCCTTTTGTTAGGATATATAAAGTGATAGACGTATATAATGATACCCCCGAGAAGTAGGGGCCGACGCGACACGAATGTTGTAAAATATCACGTCCGAGATGTTAGGTTGACTTAGGTTAGGACATAAAACGTTATAGACGTTTATAATGTTACCACCGAGAAGTAGGGACTGAAACGCCAGGAATATTGTCAAATATTACATACGAGTTGTTGGGATGCCTTATGTTAGGATATATAACGCTATAGAAGTATATAATGTTCCCACGGAGTAGTAAGCGCCGACACGCAAGGATGTTTGTAAAAAATCACGTCCGAGGTGTTATGTTGCCTTAGGTTAGGATATATAACGTTATAGAAGTATATAATCTTCCCACGGAGAAGTGGGCACCGACACGCAAGGAATTTTGTAAAATATTACGTCCGAGATGATAGGTTGCCTTAGGTTAGGACATATAACGTTTTAGACGTATATAAAGTTCCCACCGAGAAGTAGGGGCCGACAAACAACGAATGTTGTAAAATATTACATCCGAGATGTTAGGTTGCCTTTTGTTAGGATATATAAAGTGATAGACGTATATAATGATACCCCCGAGAAGTAGGGGCCGACACGACACGAATGTTGTAAAATATCACGTCCGAGATGTTAGGTTGACTTAGGTTAGGACATAAAACGTTATAGACGCTTATAATGTTACCACCGAGAAGTAGGGGCTGAAACGCCAGGAATGTTGTCAAATATTACATACGAGTTGTTAGGATGCCGTACGTTAGGATATATAACGTTCCTACCGAGAAATAGGGGCCGACACGTCACGAATGTTGTAAAATATTACATACGAGTTGTTGGGATGCCTTATGTTAGGATATATAACGCTATAGAAGTATATAATGTTCCCACGGAGTAGTATGCGCCGACACGCAAGGATGTTTGTAAAAAATCACGTCCGAGATGTTATGTTGCCTTAGGTTAGGATATATAATGTTATAGAAGTATATCATATTCCCACGGAGACGTAGGCGCCGACACGCAAGGAATGTTGTAAAATATTACATCCGAGATGTTAGATTGCCTCATGTTAGGACATATAACATTATAGCAGTACATAATGTTCCGACCGAGAAGTAGGGGCCGACACGCTACGAATGTCGTAAAATATTACATCCGAGATGTTAGGTTGCCTTAGGTTAGGATATATAACGTTATAGACGTATATAATGTTTCCACGGAGAAGTACGCGCCCACACGCAAAGAATGTTGTAAAATATTACTTCCGAGATGTTAGGTTGCCTTAGGTTATGATATATAACGTTATAGACGTATATAATGTACCCACTGGGAAGTCGGCGCCTACGCGCTAGGAATGTTGTAAAATATAACGCGCGAGATGTTAGATTGCCTTTTGTTAGGACATATAACGTTATAGCAGTACATAATGTTCCCACCGAGAAGTAGGGGCCGACATGCAACGAATGTTCTAAAATATTACATCCGAGATGTTAGGTTGCCTTTTGTTAGGATATATAAAGTGATAGACGTATATAATGATACCACCGAGAAGTAGGAGCCGACACGACACGAATGTTGTAAAATATTACGTCCGAGATTTTAGGTTGCCTCATGTTAGGACATATAACGTTATAGCAGTACATAATGTTCGCACCGAGAAGTAGGGGCCTACACGCCACGAATGTTGTAAAATATAACATCCGAGATGTTAGGTTGCCTTAGGTTAGGACATAAAACGTTGTAGACGTTTATAATGTCACCACCGAGAAGTAGGGGCTGAAACGCCAGGAATATTATCAAATATTACATACGAGTTGTTAGGATGCCTTATGCTAGGATATATAACGTTATAGAAGTATATAATGTTCCCACGGAGTAGTATGCGCCGACACGCAAGGATGTTTGTAAAAAATCACGTCCGAGATGTTATGTTGCCTTAGGTTAGGATATATAACGTTATAGAAGTATATAATATTCCCACGGAGACGTAGGCGCCGACACGCAAGGAATGTTGTAAAATATTACATCCGAGATGTTAGATTGCCTCATGTTAGGACATATAACGTTATAGCAGTACATAATGTTCCGACCGAGAAGTAGGGGCCGACACGCCACGAATGTTGTAAAATATTACATCCGAGATGTTAAGTTGCTTTATGTTAGGATATATAACGTTATAGACGTACATAGTGTTCCCACCGAGAAGCAGGGGCCGACACGCCACGAATGTTGTAAAATATTACATCCGAGATGTTAGATTGCCTTAGATTAGAATATATAACGTTATAGTCGTACATGATGTTCCCTCCGAGGAGTAGGTGCCGACACGCAGGGAATGTTGTAAAATATTACATCCGAGATGTTAGATTGCCTCATGTTATGACATATAACGTTATAGCAGTACATAATGTTCCCACCGAGAAGTAGGGGCCGACACGCCACGAATGTTGTAAAATATTACATCCCAGATGTTAGGTTGCCTTAGGTTAGGATAACGTTTTAGACGTATATAAAGTTCCCACCGAGAAGTAGGGGCCGACAAGCCACGAATGTTGTAAAATATTGCATCCGAGATGTTAGGTTGCCTTAGGTTAGGATATATAACGTTATAGACGTATATAATGTTTCCACGGAGAAGTACGCGCCCACACGCAAGGAATGTTGTAAAATATTACATCCGAAATGTTAGATTGCCTAATGTTAGCACATATAACGTTATAGCAGTAGATTATGTTCCCACCGAGAAGTAGCGGACGAAACGTCACGAATGTTGTAAAATATTACATCCGAGATGTTAGGATGCCTTATGTTAGGATATATAACGTTATAGACGTACATAGTGTTCCCACCGAGAAGCAGGGGCCGACACTCCACGAATGTTGTAAAATATTACATCCGAGATGTTAGGTTGCCTTAGGTTAGGATAACGTTTTAGACGTATATAAAGTTCCCACCGAGAAGTAGGGGCCGACAAGCCACGAATGTTGTAAAATATTACTTCCGAGATGTTAGGTTGCCTTAGGTTATGATATATAACGTTATAGACGTATATAATGTACCCACTGGGAAGTCGGCGCCTACGCGCTAGGAATGTTGTAAAATATAACGCGCGAGATGTTAGATTGCCTTTTGTTAGGACATATAACGTTATAGCAGTACATAATGTTCCCACCGAGAAGTAGGGGCCGACAAGCAACGAATGTTCTAAAATATTACATCCGAGATGTTAGGTTGCCTTTTGTTAGGATATATAAAGTGATAGACGTATATAATGATACCACCGAGAAGTAGGAGCCGACACGACACGAATGTTGTAAAATATTACGTCCGAGATTTTAGGTTGCCTTAGGTTAGGACATAAAACGTTGTAGACGTTTATAATGTTACCACCGAGAAGTAGGGGCTGAAACGCCAGGACTATTGTCAAGTATTACATACGAGTTGTTAGGATGCCTTATGTTAGGATATATAACGCTATAGAAGTATATAATGTTCCCACGGAGTAGTATGCGCCGACACGCAAGGATGTTTGTAAAAAATCACTTCCGAGATGTTATGTTGCCTTAGGTTAGGATATATAACGTTATAGAATTATATAATCTTCCCACGGATACGTAGGTGCCGACACGCAAGGAATGTTGTGAAATATTACATCCGAGATGTTAGATTGCCTTAGGTTAGGACATATAACGTTATAGCCGTACATAATGTTCCCACCGAGAAGAAGGCGCCGACACGCAAGGAATGCTGTAAAATATTACATCCGAAATGTTAGATTGCCTTATGTTAGGACATATAACGTTATAGCAGTAAATAATGTTCCCACCGAGAAGTAGCGGCCGAAACGTCACGAATGTTGTAAAATATTACATCCGAGACGTTAGGATGCCTTATGTTAGGATATATAACGTTATAGACGTACATAGTGTTCCCACCGAGAAGTAGGGGTCGACAAGCCACGAATGTTGTAAAATATTACATCCGAGATGTTAGGTTGCCTTAGGTTAGGATAACGTTTTAGGCGTATATAAAGTTCCCACTGAGAAGTAGGGGCCGACAAGCCACGAATGTTGTAAATTATTACATCCGAGATGTTAGGTTGCCTTAGGTTAGGATATATAACGTTATAGCCGTACATATTGTTCCCACCCAGAAGGAGGAGCCGAAACGCCACGAATGTTGTAAAATATTACATCCGAGATGCTAGGTTGAATTAGGTTAGGACATATAACGTTATAGACATACATAACTTTCCTACCGAGAAGTAGGGACCGACACGCAACGAATTTTGTAAAATATTACATCCGAGATGTTAGGTTGCCTCATGTTAGGACATATAACGTTGTAGCAGTACATAATGTTCCGACCGAGAAGTAGGGGCCGACACGCCACGAATGTTGCAAAACATTACACCCGAGATGTTAGGTTGCCTTAGGTTAGGATAACGTTTTAGACGTATATAAAGTTCCCACCGAGAAGTAGGGGCCGACAAGCAACGAATGTTGTAAAATATTACATCCGAGATGTTAGGTTGCCTTAGGTTAGGATATATAACGTTATAGACGTATATAGTGTTTCCACGGAGAAGTACGCGCCCACACGCAAGTAATGTTGTAAAATATTACGTCCGAGATGTTAGGTTGCCTTAGGTTAGGACACATAACGTTATAGACGTTTATAACGTTACCACCGAGAAGTAGGGGCTGAAACGCCAGGAATGTTGTCAAATATTACATCCGAGTTATCAGGATGCGTTATGTTAGGATATATAACGATATAGACGTATATAATGTTCCCACAGAGAAGTAGGCGCCGACACCCAAGTAAGGTTGTAAAATATTATATCCGAGATGTAAGGTTGCCTTAGTTTAGGACATATAACGCTATAGTCGTACATAATGTTCCCACCGAGAAGGAGGAGCAGAAACGCCACGAATGTTGTAAAATATTACATCCGAGATGTTAGGTTGCCTTAGGTTAGGATAACGTTTTAGACGTATATAAAGTTCCCACCGAGAAGTAGGGACCGACAAGCCACGAATGTTGTAAGATATTACATCCGAGATGTTAGGTTGCCTTAGGTTAGGATAACGTTTTAGGCGTATATAAAGTTCCCACCGAGAAGTAGGGGCCGACAAGCCACGAATGTTGTAAATTATTACATCCGAGATGTTAGGTTGCCTTAGGTTAGGATATATAACGTTATAGCCGTACATATTGTTCCCACCCAGAAGGAGGAGCCGAAACGCCACGAATGTTGTAAAATATTACATCCGAGATGCTAGGTTGCCTTAGGTTAGGACATATAACGTTATAGACATACATAACTTTCCTACCGAGCAGTAGGGACCGACACGCAACGAATTTTGTAAAATAGTACATCCGAGATGTTAGGTTGCCTCATGTTAGGACATGTAACGTTGTAGCAGTACATAATGTTCCGACCGAGAAGTAGGGGCCGTCACGCCACGAATGTTGTAAAACATTACACCCGAGATGTTAGGTTGCCTTAGGTTAGGATAACGTTTTAGACGTATATAAAGTTCCCACCGAGAAGTAGGGGCCGACAAGCCACGAATGTTGTAAAATATTACATCCGAGATGTTAGGTTGCCTTAGGTTAGGACATATAACGTTATTTGCGTACATAATGTTCCCACCGAGAAGTAGGGGCCGACACGCCACGAATGTTGTAAAATATTACATCCGAGATGTTAGGTTGCCTTAGGTTAGGATATATAACGTTATAGGCGTATATAATGTTTCCACGGAGAAGTACGCACCCTCACGCAAGTAATGTTGTAAAATATTACGTCCGAGATGTTAGGTTGCCTTAGGTTAGGACATAAAACGTTATAGCCGTACATAATGTTCCCACCGAGAAGAAGGCGCCGACACGCAAGGAATGTTGTAAAATATTACATCCGAAATGTTAGATTGCCTTATGTTAGGACATATAACGTTATAGCAGAACATAATGTTCGGACCGAGAAGTAGGGGCCGACACGCCACGAATGTTGTAAAATATTACATCCGAGATGTTAGGTTGCCTTAGGTTAGGACATAAAACGTTGTAGACGTTTATAATGTTACCACCGAGAAGTAGGGGCTGAAACGCCAGGACTATTGTCAAGTATTACATACGAGTTGTTAGGATGCCTTATGTTAGGATATATAACGCTATAGAAGTATATAATGTTCCCACGGAGTAGTATGCGCCGACACGCAAGGATGTTTGTAAAAACTCACGTCCGACATGTTATCTTGCCTTAGGTTAGGATATATAACGTTATAGAAGTATATAATCTTCCCACGGATACGTAGGTGCCGACACGCAAGGAATGTTGTGAAATATTACATCCGAGATGTTAGATTGCCTTAGGTTAGGACATATAACGTTATAGCCGTACATAATGTTCCCACCGAGAAGAAGGCGCCGACACGCAAGGAATGTTGTAAAATATTACATCCGAAATGTTGTATTGCCTTATGTTAGGACATATAACGTTATAGCAGTACATAAAGTTCCCACCGAGAAGTAGGGGCTGACAAGCCACGAATGTTGTAAAATATTACATCCGAGATGTTAGGTTGCCTTAGGTTAGGATATATAACGTTATAGACGTATATAATGTTTCCACGGAGATGTACGCGCCCACACGCAAGTAATGTTGTAAAATATTACGTCCGAGATGTTAGGTTGCCTTAGGTTAGGACACATAACGTTATAGACGTTTATAACGTTACCACCGAGAAGTAGGGGCTGAAACGCAGGAATATTGTCAAGTATTACATACGAGTTGTTAGGATGCCTTATGTTAGGATATATAACGCTATAGAAGTATATAATGTTCCCACGGAGTAGTATGCGCCGACACGCAAGGATGTTTGTAAAAAATCACGTCCGAGATGTTATGTTGCCTTAGGTTAGGATATATAACGTTATAGAAGTATATAATCTTCCCACGGATACGTAGGTGCCGACACGCAAGGAATGTTGTGAAATATTACATCCGAGATGTTAGATTGCCTTAGGTTAGGACATATAACGTTATAGCCGTACATAATGTTCCCACCGAGAAGAAGGCGCCGACACGCAAGGAATGTTGTAAAATATTACATCCGAAATGTTAGATTGCCTTATGTTAGGACATATAACGTTATAGCAGTAGATAATGTTCCCACCGAGAAGTAGCGGCCGAAACGTCACGAATGTTGTAAAATATTACATCCGAGATGTTAGGATGCCTTATGTTAGGATATATAACGTTATAGACGTACATAGTGTTCCCACCGAGAAGTAGGGGCCGACAAGCCACGAATGTTGTAAAATATTACATCCGAGATGTTAGGTTGCCTTAGGTTAGGATAACGTTTTAGGCGTATATAAAGTTCCCACCGAGAAGTAGGGGCCGACAAGCCACGAATGTTGTAAATTATTACATCCGAGATGTTAGGTTGCCTTAGGTTAGGATATATAACGTTATAGCCGTACATATTGTTCCCACCCAGAAGGAGGAGCCGTAACGCCACGAATGTTGTAAAATATTACATCCGAGATGCTAGGTTGCCTTAGGTTAGGACATATAACGTTATAGACATACATAACTTTCCTACCGAGAAGTAGGGACCGACACGCAACGAATTTTGTAAAATATTACATCCGAGATGTTAGGTTGCCTCATGTTAGGACATGTAACGTTGTAGCAGTACATAATGTTCCGACCGAGAAGTAGGGGCCGTCACGCCACGAATGTTGTAAAACATTACACCCGAGATGTTAGGTTGCCTTAGGTTAGGACATAAAACGTTGTAGACGTTTATAATGTTACCACCGAGAAGTAGGGGCTGAAACGCCAGGACTATTGTCAAGTATTACATACGAGTTGTTAGGATGCCTTATGTTAGGATATATAACGCTATAGAAGTATATAATGTTCCCACGGAGTAGTATGCGCCGACACGCAAGGATGTTTGTAAAAACTCACGTCCGACATGTTATCTTGCCTTAGGTTAGGATATATAACGTTATAGAAGTATATAATCTTCCCACGGATACGTAGGTGCCGACATGCAAGGAATGTTGTGAAATATTACATCCGAGATGCTAGGTTGCCTTAGGTTAGGACATATAACGTTATAGACATACATAACTTTCCTACCGAGAAGTAGGGACCGACACGCAACGAATTTTGTAAAATATTACATCCGAGATGTTAGGTTGCCTCATGTTAGGACATATAACGTTGTAGCAGTACATAATGTTCCGACCGAGAAGTAGGGGCCTTCACGCCACGAATGTTGTAAAATATTACATCCGAGATGTTAGGTTGCCTTAGGTTAGGATAACGTTTTAGACGTATATAAAGTTCCCACCGAGAAGTAGGGCCCGACAAGCCACGAATGTTGTCAAATATTGCATCCGAGATGTTAGGTTGCCTTAGGTTAGGATATATAACGCTATAGAAGTATATAATGTTCCCACGGAGTAGTATGTGCCGACACGCAAGGATGTTTCTAAAAAATCACGTCCGAGATGTTATGTCGCCTTAGGTTAGGATATATAACGTTATAGAAGTATATAATCTACCCACGGAGACTTAGGTGCCGACACGCAAGGAATGTTGTAAAATATTACATCCGAGATGTTAGATTGCCTTAGGTTAGGACATATAACGTTATAGCCGTACATAATGTTCCCACCGAGAAGAACGCGCCGACACGCAAGGAATGTTGTAAAATATTACATCCGAGATGTTAGATTGCCTCATGTTAGGACATATAACGTTATAGCAATACATAATGTTCCCACCGAGAAGTAGTGGCCGACACGCCACGAATGTTGTAAAACATTACACCCGAGATGTTAGGTTGCCTTAGGTTAGGATAACGTTTTAGACGTATATAAAGTTCCCACCGAGAAGTAGGGGCCGACAAGCCACGAATGTTGTAAAATATTACATCCGAGATGTTAGGCTGCCTTAGGTTAGGACATATAACGTTATTTGCGTACATAATGTTCCCACCGAGAAGTAGGGGCCGACACGCCACGAATGTTGTAAAATATTACATCCGAGATGTTAGGTTGCCTTAGGTTAGGATATATAACGTTATAGACGTATATAATGTTTCCACGGAGAAGTACGCACCCTCACGCAAGTAATGTTGTAAAATATTACGTCCGAGGTGTTAGGTTGCCTTAGGTTAGGACATAAAACGTTATAGCCGTACATAATGTTCCCACCGAGAAGAAGGCGCCGACACGCAAGGAATGTTGTAAAATATTACATCCGAAATGTTAGATTGCCTTATGTTAGGACATATAACGTTATAGCAGGACATAATGTTCGGACCGAGAAGTAGGGGCCGACACGCCACGAATGTTGTAAAATATTACATCCGAGATGTTAGGTTGCCTTAGGTTAGGACATAAAACGTTGTAGACGTTTATAATGTTACCACCGAGAAGTAGGGGCTGAAACGCCAGGACTATTGTCAAGTATTACATACGAGTTGTTAGGATGCCTTATGTTAGGATATATAACGCTATAGAAGTATATAATGTTCCCACGGAGTAGTATGCGCCGACACGCAAGGATGTTTGTAAAAAATCACGTCCGAGATGTTATGTTGCCTTAGGTTAGGATATATAACGTTATAGAAGTATATAATCTTCCCACGGATACGTAGGTGCCGACACGCAAGGAATGTTGTGAAATATTACATCCGAGATGTTAGATTGCCTTAGGTTAGGACATATAACGTTATAGCCGTACATAATGTTCCCACCGAGAAGAAGGCGCCGACACGCAAGGAATGTTGTAAAATATTACATCCGAAATGTTAGATTGCCTTATGTTAGGACATATAACGTTATAGCAGTAGATAATGTTCCCACCGAGAAGTAGCGGCCGAAACGTCACGAATGATGTAAAATATTACATCCGAGATGTTAGGATGCCTTATGTTAGGATATATAACGTTATAGACGTTATAGTGTTCCCACCGAGAAGTAGGGGCCGACAAGCCACGAATGTTGTAAAATATTACATCCGAGATGTTAGGTTGCCTTAGGTTAGGATAACGATTTAGGCGTATATAAAGTTCCCACCGAGAAGTAGGGGCCGACAAGCCACGAATGTTGTAAATTATTACATCCGAGATGTTAGGTTGCCTTAGGTTAGGATATATAACGTTATAGCCGTACATATTGTTCCCACCCAGAAGGAGGAGCCGAAACGCCACGAATGTTTTAAAATATTACATCCGAGATGCTAGGTTGCCTTAGGTTAGGACATATAACGTTATAGACATACATAACTTTCCTACCGAGAAGTAGGGACCGACACGCAACGAATTTTGTAAAATATTACATCCGAGATGTTAGGTTGCCTCATGTTAGGACATATAACGTTGTACCAGTACATAATGTTCCGACCGAGAAGTAGGGGCCGTCACGCCACGAATGTTGTAAAATATTACATCCGAGATGTTAGGTTGCCTTAGGTTAGGATAACGTTTTAGACGTATATAAAGTTCCCACCGAGAAGTAGGGCCCGACAAGCCACGAATGTTGTCAAATATTGCATCCGAGATGTTAGGTTGCCTTAGGTTAGGATATATAACGCTATAGAAGTATATAATGTTCCCACGGAGTAGTATGTGCCGACACGCAAGGATGTTTCTAAAAAATCACGTCCGAGATGTTATGTCGCCTTAGGTTAGGATATATAACGTTATAGACGTATATAATGTTTCCACGGAGAAGTACGCACCCTCACGCAAGTAATGTTGTAAAATATTACGTCCGAGATGTTAGGTTGCCTTAGGTTAGGACATAAAACGTTATAGACGTACATAATGTTCCCACCGAGAAGAAGGCGCCGACACGCAAGGAATGTTGTAAAATATTACATCCGAAATGTTAGATTGCCTTATGTTAGGACATATAACGTTATAGCAGGACATAATGTTCGGACCGAGAAGTAGGGGCCGACACGCCACGAATGTTGTAAAATATTACATCCGAGATGTTAGGTTGCCTTAGGTTAGGACATAAAACGTTGTAGACGTTTATAATGTTACCACCGAGAAGTAGGGGCTGAAACGCCAGGACTATTGTCAAGTATTACATACGAGTTGTTAGGATGCCTTATGTTAGGATATATAACGCTATAGAAGTATATAATGTTCCCACGGAGTAGTATGCGCCGACACGCAAGGATGTTTGTAAAAACTCACGTCCGACATGTTATCTTGCCTTAGGTTAGGATATATAACGTTATAGAAGTACATAATCTTCCCCCGGATACGTAGGTGCCGGCACGCAAGGAATGTTGTGAAATATTACATCCGAGATGTTAGATTGCCTTAGGTTAGGACATATAACGTTATAGCCGTACATAATGTTCCCACCGAGAAGAAGGCGCCGACACGCAAGGAATGTTGTAAAATATTACATCCGAAATGTTGTATTGCCTTATGTTAGGACATATAACGTTATAGCAGTACATAAAGTTCCCACCGAGAAGTAGGGGCTGACAAGCCACGAATGTTGTAAAATATTACATCCGAGATGTTAGGTTGCCTTAGGTTAGGATATATAACGTTATAGACGTATATAATGTTTCCACGGAGATGTACGCGCCCACACGCAAGTAATGTTGTAAAATATTACGTCCGAGATGTTAGGTTGCCTTAGGTTAGGACACATAACGTTATAGACGTTTATAACGTTACCACCGAGAAGTAGGGGCTGAAACGCAGGAATATTGTCAAATATTACATACGAGGTGTTAGGATGCCTTATGTTAGTATATATAACGCTATAGAAGTATATAATGTTCCCGCGGAGTAGTATGCGCCGACACGCAAGGATGTTTGTAAAAAATCACGTCCGAGATGTTATGTTGCCTTAGGTTAGGATATATAACGTTATAGAAGTATATAATATTCCCACGGAGACGTAGGCGCCGACACGCAAGGAATGTTGTAAAATATTACATCCGAGATGTTAGATTGCCTTAGATTAGGACATATAACGTTATAGCCGTACATAATGTTCCCACCGAGAAGAAGGCGCCGACACGCAAGGAATGTTGTAAAATATTACATCCGAAATGTTAGATTGCCTTATGTTAGGACATATAACGTTATAGCAGTAGATAATGTTCCCACCGAGAAGTAGCGGCCGAAACGTCACGAATGTTGTAAAATATTACATCCGAGATGTTAGGATGCCTTAGATTAGGATATATAACCTTATAGTCGTACATGATGTTCCCTCCGAGGAGTAGGTGCCGACACGCAAGGAATGCTGTAAAATATTACATCCGAGATGTTAGATTGCCTCATGTTAGGACATATAACGTTATAGCAGTACATAATGTTCGCACCGAGAAGTAGGGGCCGACACGCCACGAATGTTGTAAAATATTACATCCGAGATGTTAGGTTGCCTTAGGTTCGGATAACGTATTAGACGTATATAAAGTTCCTACCGAGAAGTAGGGGCCGACAAGCCACGAATGTTGTCAAATATTGCATCCGAGATGTTAGGTTGCCTTAGGTTAGGATATATAACGGTATAGAAGTATATAATGTTCCCCGGGAGTAGTATGCGCCGACACGCAAGGATGTTTGTAAAAAATCACGTCCGAGATGTTATGTTGCCTTAGGTTAGGATATATAACGTTATAGAAGTATATAATCTTCCCACGGAGACGTAGGCGCCGACACGCAAGGAATGTTGTAAAATATTACATCCGAGATGTTAGATTGCCTTAGGTTAGGACATATAACGTTATAGCCGTACATAATATTCCCACGGAGAAGTAGGCGCCGACACGCCACGAATGTTGTAAAATATTACATCCGAGATGTTAGATTGCCTTAGGATAGGACATATAACGTTATAGCCGTACATAATGTTCCCACCGAGAAGAAGGCGCCGACACGCAAGGAATGTTGTAAAATATTACATCCGAGATGTTAGATTGCCTCATGTTAGGACATATAACGTTATAGCAGTACATAATGTTCGGACCGAGAAGTAGGGGCCGACACGCCACGAATGTTGTAAAATATAACATCCGAGATGTTAGGTTGCCTTAGGTTAGGACATAAAACGTTGTAGACGTTTATAATGTTACCACCGAGAAGTAGGGGCTGAAACGCCAGGACTATTGTCAAGTATTACATACGCGTTGTTAGGATGCCTTATGTTATGATATATAACGCTATAGAAGTATATAATGTTCCCACAGAGTAGTATGCGCCGACACGCAAGGATGTTTGTAAAAAATCACGTCCGAGATGTTATGTTGCCTTAGGTTAGGATATATAACGTTATAGAAGTATATAATCTTCCCACGGATACGTAGGTGCCGACACGCAAGGAATGTTGTGAAATATTACATCCCAGATGTTAGATTGCCTTAGGTTAGGACATACAACGTTATAGCCGTACATAATGTTCCCACCGAGAAGTAGGGGCCGACAAGCCACGAATGTTGTAAATTATTACATCCGAGATGTTAGGTTGCCTTAGGTTAGGATATATAGCGTTATAGCCGTACATATTGTTCCCACCCAGAAGGAGGAGCCGAAACGCCACGAATGTTGTAAAATATTACATCCGAGATGCTAGGTTGCCTTAGGTTAGGACATATAACGTTATAGCCGTACATAATATTCCCACGGAGAAGTAGGCGCCGACACGCCACGAATGTTGTAAAATATTACATCCGAGATGTTAGATTGCCTTAGGTTAGGACATATAACGTTATAGCCGTACATAATGTTCCCACCGAGAAGAAGGCGCCGACACGCAAGGAATGTTGTAAAATATTACATCCGAGATGTTAGATTGCCTCATGTTAGGACATATAACGTTATAGCAATACATAATGTTCCCACCGAGAAGTAGTGGCCGACACGCCACGAATGTTGTAAAACATTACACCCGAGATGTTAGGTTGCCTTAGGTTAGGATAACGTTTTAGACGTATATAAAGTTCCCACCGAGGAGTAGGGGCCGACAAGCCACGAATGTTGTAAAATATTACATCCGAGATGTTAGGCTGCCTTAGGTTAGGACATATAACGTTATTTGCGTACATAATGTTCCCACCGAGAAGTAGGGGCCGACACGCCACGAATGTTGTAAAATATTACATCCGAGATGTTAGGTTGCCTTAGGTTAGGACATAAAACGTTGTAGACGTTTATAATGTTACCACCGAGAAGTAGGGGCTGAAACGCCAGGACTATTGTCAAGTATTACATACGAGTTGTTAGGATGCCTTATGTTAGGATATATAACGCTATAGAAGTATATAATGTTCCCACGGAGTAGTATGCGCCGACACGCAAGGATGTTTGTAAAAACTCACGTCCGACATGTTATCTTGCCTTAGGTTAGGATATATAACGTTATAGAAGTACATAATCTTCCCCCGGATACGTAGGTGCCGACACGCAAGGAATGTTGTGAAATATTACATCCGAGATGTTAGATTGCCTTAGGTTAGGACATATAACGTTATAGCCGTACATAATGTTCCCACCGAGAAGAAGGCGCCGACACGCAAGGAATGTTGTAAAATATTACATCCGAAATGTTGTATTGCCTTATGTTAGGACATATAACTTTATAGCAGTACATAAAGTTCCCACCGAGAAGTAGGGGCTGACAAGCCACGAATGTTGTAAAATATTACATCCGAGATGTTAGGTTGCCTTAGGTTAGGATATATAACGTTATAGACGTAT
Organism: Xylocopa violacea; assembly: GCA_963969225.1. NCBI lineage: Eukaryota > Metazoa > Arthropoda > Insecta > Hymenoptera > Apidae > Xylocopa > Xylocopa violacea. Next base: position 727,557 of record CAXAJV010001295.1, on the reverse strand, counting down.
ATAATGTTTCCACGGAGATGTACGCGCCCACACGCAAGTAATGTTGTAAAATATTACGTCCGAGATGTTAGGTTGCCTTAGGTTAGGACACATAACGTTATAGACGTTTATAACGTTACCACCGAGAAGTAGGGGCTGAAACGCAGGAATATTGTCAAATATTACATACGAGGTGTTAGGATGCCTTATGTTAGTATATATAACGCTATAGAAGTATATAATGTTCCCGCGGAGTAGTATGCGCCGACACGCAAGGATGTTTGTAAAAAATCACGTCCGAGATGTTATGTTGCCTTAGGTTAGGATATATAACGTTATAGAAGTATATAATATTCCCACGGAGACGTAGGCGCCGACACGCAAGGAATGTTGTAAAATATTACATCCGAGATGTTAGATTGCCTTAGATTAGGACATATAACGTTATAGCCGTACATAATGTTCCCACCGAGAAGAAGGCGCCGACACGCAAGGAATGTTGTAAAATATTACATCCGAAATGTTAGATTGCCTTATGTTAGGACATATAACGTTATAGCAGTAGATAATGTTCCCACCGAGAAGTAGCGGCCGAAACGTCACGAATGTTGTAAAATATTACATCCGAGATGTTAGGATGCCTTAGATTAGGATATATAACCTTATAGTCGTACATGATGTTCCCTCCGAGGAGTAGGTGCCGACACGCAAGGAATGCTGTAAAATATTACATCCGAGATGTTAGATTGCCTCATGTTAGGACACATAACGTTATAGCAGTACATAATGTTCGCACCGAGAAGTAGGGGCCGACACGCCACGAATGTTGTAAAATATTACATCCGAGATGTTAGGTTGCCTTAGGTTAGGATAACGTATTAGACGTATATAAAGTTCCTACCGAGAAGTAGGGGCCGACAAGCCACGAATGTTGTCAAATATTGCATCCGAGATGTTAGGTTGCCTTAGGTTAGGATATATAACGCTATAGAAGTATATAATGTTCCCCCGGAGTAGTATGCGCCGACACGCAAGGATGTTTGTAAAAAATCACGTCCGAGATGTTATGTTGCCTTAGGTTAGGATATATAACGTTATAGAAGTATATAATCTTCCCACGGAGACGTAGGCGCCGACACGCAAGGAATGTTGTAAAATATTACATCCGAGATGTTAGATTGCCTTAGGTTAGGACATATAACGTTATAGCCGTACATAATATTCCCACGGAGAAGTAGGCGCCGACACGCCACGAATGTTGTAAAATATTACATCCGAGATGTTAGATTGCCTTAGGATAGGACATATAACGTTATAGCCGTACATAATGTTCCCACCGAGAAGAAGGCGCCGACACGCAAGGAATGTTGTAAAATATTACATCCGAGATGTTAGATTGCCTCATGTTAGGACATATAACGTTATAGCAGTACATAATGTTCGGACCGAGAAGTAGGGGCCGACACGCCACGAATGTTGTAAAATATAACATCCGAGATGTTAGGTTGCCTTAGGTTAGGACATAAAACGTTGTAGACGTTTATAATGTTACCACCGAGAAGTAGGGGCTGAAACGCCAGGACTATTGTCAAGTATTACATACGCGTTGTTAGGATGCCTTATGTTATGATATATAACGCTATAGAAGTATATAATGTTCCCACGGAGTAGTATGCGCCGACACGCAAGGATGTTTGTAAAAAATCACGTCCGAGATGTTATGTTGCCTTAGGTTAGGATATATAACGTTATAGAAGTATATAATCTTCCCACGGATACGTAGGTGCCGACACGCAAGGAATGTTGTGAAATATTACATCCCAGATGTTAGATTGCCTTAGGATAGGACATATAACGTTATAGCCGTACATAATGTTCCCACCGAGAAGAAGGCGCCGACACGCAAGGAATGTTGTAAAATATTACATCCGAGATGTTAGATTGCCTCATGTTAGGACATATAACGTTATAGCAGTACATAATGTTCGGACCGAGAAGTAGGGGCCGACACGCCACGAATGTTGTAAAATATAACATCCGAGATGTTAGGTTGCCTTAGGTTAGGACATAAAACGTTGTAGAGGTTTATAATGTTACCACCGAGAAGTAGGGGCTGAAACGCCAGGACTATTGTCAAGTATTACATACGAGTTGTTAGGATGCCTTATGTTAGGATATATAACGCTATAGAAGTATATAATGTTCCCACGGAGTAGTATGCGCCGACACGCAAGGATGTTTGTAAAAAATCACGTCCGAGATGTTATGTTGCCTTAGGTTAGGATATATAACGTTATAGAAGTATATAATCTTCCCACGGATACGTAGGTGCCGACACGCAAGGAATGTTGTGAAATATTACATCCGAGATGTTAGATTGCCTTAGGTTAGGACATATAACGTTATAGCCGTACATAATGTTCCCACCGAGAAGAAGGCGCCGACACGCAAGGAATGTTGTAAAATATTACATCCGAAATGTTAGATTGCCTTATGTTAGGACATATAACGTTATAGCAGTAGATAATGTTCCCACCGAGAAGTAGCGGCCGAAACGTCACGAATGATGTAAAATATTACATCCGAGATGTTAGGATGCCTTATGTTAGGATATATAACGTTATAGACGTTATAGTGTTCCCACCGAGAAGTAGGGGCCGACAAGCCACGAATGTTGTAAAATATTACATCCGAGATGTTATGTTGCCTTAGGTTAGGATAACGATTTAGGCGTATATAAAGTTCCCACCGAGAAGTAGGGGCCGACAAGCCACGAATGTTGTAAATTATTACATCCGAGATGTTAGGTTGCCTTAGGTTAGGATATATAACGTTATAGCCGTACATATTGTTCCCACCCAGAAGGAGGAGCCGAAACGCCACGAATGTTGTAAAATATTACATCCGAGATGCTAGGTTGCCTTAGGTTAGGACATATAACGTTATAGACATACATAACTTTCCTACCGAGAAGTAGGGACCGACACGCAACGAATTTTGTAAAATATTACATCCGAGATGTTAGGTTGCCTCATGTTAGGACATATAACGTTGTACCAGTACATAATGTTCCGACCGAGAAGTAGGGGCCGTCACGCCACGAATGTTGTAAAATATTACATCCGAGATGTTAGGTTGCCTTAGGTTAGGATAACGTTTTAGACGTATATAAAGTTCCCACCGAGAAGTAGGGCCCGACAAGCCACGAATGTTGTCAAATATTGCATCCTAGATGTTAGGTTGCCTTAGGTTAGGATATATAACGCTATAGAAGTATATAATGTTCCCACGGAGTAGTATGTGCCGACACGCAAGGATGTTTCTAAAAAATCACGTCCGAGATGTTATGTCGCCTTAGGTTAGGATATATAACGTTATAGAAGTATATAATCTACCCACGGAGACTTAGGTGCCGACACGCAAGGAATGTTGTAAAATATTACATCCGAGATGTTAGATTGCCTTAGGTTAGGACATATAACGTTATAGCCGTACATAATGTTCCCACCGAGAAGAAGGCGCCGACACGCAAGGAATGTTGTAAAATATTACATCCGAGATGTTAGATTGCCTCATGTTAGGACCTATAACGTTATAGCAATACATAATGTTCCCACCGAGAAGTAGTGGCCGACACGCCACGAATGTTGTAAAACATTACACCCGAGATGTTAGGTTGCCTTAGGTTAGGATAACGTTTTAGACGTATATAAAGTTCCCACCGAGGAGTAGGGGCCGACAAGCCACGAATGTTGTAAAATATTACATCCGAGATGTTAGGTTGCCTTAGGTTAGGACACATAACGTTATAGACGTTTATAACGTTACCACCGAGAAGTAGGGGCTGAAACGCAGGAATATTGTCAAATATTACATACGAGGTGTTAGGATGCCTTATGTTAGTATATATAACGCTATAGAAGTATATAATGTTCCCGCGGAGTAGTATGCGCCGACACGCAAGGATGTTTGTAAAAAATCACGTCCGAGATGTTATGTTGCCTTAGATTAGGATATGTAACGTTATAGAAGTATATAATCTTCCCACGGATACGTAGGTGCCGACACGCAAGGAATGTTGTGAAATATTACATCCCAGATGTTAGATTGCCTTAGGTTAGGACATATAACGTTATAGCCGTACATAATGTTCCCACCGAGAAGTAGGGGCCGACAAGCCACGAATGTTGTAAATTATTACATCCGAGATGTTAGGTTGCCTTAGGTTAGGATATATAACGTTATAGACGTATATAATGTTTCCACGGAGAAGTACGCGCCCACACGCAAGTAATGTTGTAAAATATTACGTCCGAGATGTTAGGTTGCCTTACGTTAGGACATAAAACGTTATAGACGTTTATAATGTTACCACCGTGAAGTAGGGGCTGAAACGCCAGGAATATTGTCAAATATTACATACGAGTTGTTAGGATACCTCATGTTAGGATATATAACGCTATAGAAGTATATAATGTTTCCACGGAGTAGTATGCTTCGACACGCAAGGATGTTTGTAAAAAATCACGTCCGAGATGTTATGTTGCCTTAGGTTAGGACATATAACGTTATAGCCGTACATAATGTTCCCACCGAGAAGTAGGGGCCGACAAGCCACGAATGTTGTAAATTATTACATCCGAGATGTTAGGTTGCCTTAGGTTAGGATATATAACGTTATAGCCGTACATATTGTTCCCGCCCAGAAGGAGGAGCCGAAACGCCACGAATGTTGTAAAATATTACATCCGAGATGTTAGATTGCCATAGGTTAGGACATATAACGTTATAGCCGTACATAATGTTCCCACCGAGAAGAAGGCGCCGTCACGCAAGGAATGTTGTAAAATATTACATCCGAAATGTTAGATTGCCTTATGTTAGGACATATAACGTTATAGCAGTAGATAATGTTCCCACCGAGAAGTTGCGGCCGAAACGTCACGAATGTTGTAAAATATTACATCCGAGATGTTAGGATGCCTTATGTTAGGATATATAACGTTATAGCAGTACATAATGTTCCCACCGTGAAGTAGGGGCCGACACGCCACGAATGTTGTAAAATATTACATCCGAGATGTTAGGTTGCCTTAGGTTATGATATATATAACGTTATAGACGTATATAATGTACCCACTGGGAAGTCGGCGCCGACGCGCTAGGAATGTTGTAAAATATAACGTGCGAGATGTTAGATTGCCTTTTGTTAGGACATATAACGTTATAGCAGTACATAATGTTCACACCGAGAAGTAGGGGCCGACAAGCAACGAATGTTGTAAAATAATACATCCGAGATGTTAGGTTGCCTTTTGTTAGGATATATAAAGTGATAGACGTATATAATGATACCACCGAGAAGTAGGGGCCGACACGACACGAATGTTGTAAAATATTACGTCCGAGATGTTAGGTTGCCTTAGGTTAGGACATAAAACGTTATAGACGTTTATAATGTTACCACCGAGAAGTAGGGGCCGACACGCCACGAATGTTGTATAATATAACATCTGAGATGTTAGGTTGCCTTAGGTTAGGACATATAACGTTATAGACGTACATAACGTTCCTACCGAGAAGTAGGGGCCGACACGCCACGAATATTGTAAAATATTACGTCCGAGATGTTAGGTTGCCTTAGGTTAGGACATAAAACGTTATAGACGTTTATAATGTTACCACCGAGAAGTAGGGGCTGAAACGCCAGATATGTGGTCAAATAGTACATCCGAGGTGTTAGGTTGCCTTAGGTTAGGACATATAACGTTATTTGCGTACATTACGTTCCCACCGAGAAGCAGGGGCCGACACGCCACGAATGTTGTAAAATATTACATCCGAGATGTTAGGTTGCCTTAGGTGATCACATACAGCGTTATAGTCGTACGTAACGTTCCCACGGAGAAGTAGGCGCCGTCACGCAAGGAATGTTTTAAAATATTACGTCCGAGATGATAGGTTGCCTTAGGTTAGGACATATAACGTTTTAGACGTATATAAAGTCTCCACCGAGAAGTAGGGGCTGAAACGCCAGGAATGATGTCAAATATTACATCCGAGTTGTTAGGATGCCTTATGTTAGGATATATAACGATATAGACGTACATAATGTTCCCACCGAGAAGTAGGGGACGACACGCCACGAGTGTTGTAAAATATTACATCCGAGGAGTTAAGTTGCCTTAGGTTAGGACATATAACGTTATAGACGTACATAACGTTCTTACCGAGAAGTAGGGGCCGACACGTCACGAATGTTGTAAAATATTACATCCGAGATGTTAGGTTGCCTTAGGTGATCACATACAGCGTTATAGTCGTACGTAACGTTCCCACGGAGAAGTAGGCGCCGACACGCAAGGAATGTTTTACAATATTACGTCAGAGATGATAGGTTGCCTTAGGTTAGGACATATAACGTTTTAGACGTATATAAAGTCTCCACCGAGAAGTAGGGGCTGAAACGCCAGGAATGTTGTCAAATATTACATACGAGTTGTTAGGATGCCGTACGTTAGGATATATAACGTTCCTACCGAGAAGTAGGGGCCGACACGCCACAAATGTTGTAAAATATTACGTCCGAGATGTTAGGTTGCCCTAGGTTAGGACACATAGCGTTATAGACGTTTATAACGCTACCACCGAGAAGTAGGGGCTGAAACGCCAGGAATGTTGTCAAATATTACATCCGAGTTGTTAGGATGCCTTATGTTAGGATATATAACGATATAGACGTACATAATGTTCCCACCGAGAAGTAGGTGCCGACACGCAAGGAATGTTGTAAAATGTTACATCCGAGATGTTAGATTGCCTTATGTTAGGACATATAACGTTATAGCACTACATAATGTTCCCACCGAGAAGTAGGGGCCGACACGCCACGAATGTTGTAAATTATTACATCCGAGATGTTAGGTTGCCTTAGGTTAGGATATATAACGTTATAGCCGTACATAATGTTCCCACAGAGAAGGAAGAGCCGACACGCCACGAATGTTGTAAAATATTACGTCCGAGATGCTAGGTTGCCTTAGGTTAGGACATAAAACGTTATAGACGTTTATAATGTTACCACCGAGAAGTAGGGGCCGACACGCCACAAATGTTGTAAAATATTACGTCCGAGATGTTAGGTTGCCTTAGGTTAGGATATATAACGTTATAGAAGTATATAATGTTCCCACCGAGAAGTAGGTGCCGACACGCAAGGAATGTTGTAAAATGTTACATCCGAGATGTTAGATTGCCTTATGTTAGGACATATAACGTTATAGCAGTACATAATGTTCGCCACCGAGAAGTAGGGTACGGCACGCCACGAATGTTGTAAAATATTACATCCGAGGAGTTAGGTTGCCTTAGGTTAGGACATATAACGTTATAGCCGTACATAACATTCCTACCGAGAAGTAGGGGCCGACACGCCACGAAAGTTGTAAAATATTACATGCGAGATGTTAGGTTGGCTTAGGTTAGGATATATAACGTTATAGACGTTTATAATGTTCCCACGGAGAAGTAGGCACCGACACGCAAGGAATTTTGTAAAATATTACGTCCGAGATGATAGGTTGCCTTAGGTTAGGACATATAACGTTTTAGACGTATATAATGTTCCCACCGAGAAGTAGGGGCCGACACGCCACGACTGTTGTAAATTATTACATCCGAGATGTTAGGTTGCCTTGCGTTAGGATATATAACGTTATAGCCGTACATAATGTTCCCACCGAGAGGGAGGAGCCGACACGCCACGAATGTTGTAAAATATTACGTCCGAGATGCTAGGTTGCCTTAGGTTAGGACATAAAACGTTATAGACGTTTATAATGTTACCACCTAGAAGTAGGGGCTGAAACGCCAGGAATGTTGTAAATTATTACATCCGAGATGTTAGGTTGCCTTGCGTTAGGATATATAACGTTATAGCCGTACATAATGTTCCCACCGAGAAGGAGGAGCCGACACGCCACGAATGTTGTAAAATATTACGTCCGAGATGCTAGGTTGCCTTAGGTTAGGACATAAAACGTTATAGACGTTTATAATGTTACCACCGAGAAGTAGGGGCCGACACGCCACAAATGTTGTAAAATATTACATACGAGTTGTTAGGATGCCTTATGTTAGGATATACAACGCTATATAGAAGTATATAATGTTCCCACGGAGTAGTATGCGCCGACACGCAAGGATGTTTGTAAAAAATCACGTCCGAGATGTTATGTTGCCTTAGGTTAGGATATATAACGTTATAGAAGTATATAGTCTTCCCACGGAGACGTAGGTGCGGACACGCAAGGAATGTTGTAAAATGTTACATCGGAGATGTAAGGTTGCCTTAGTTTAGGACATATAACGTTATAGCAGTACATAATGTTCCCACCGAGAAGTAGGGGCCGACACGCCACGAATGTTGTAAAATATTACTTCCGAGGTGTTAGGTTGCCTTAGGTTAGGACATATAACGTTATAGCCGTACATAACGTTCCTACCGAGAAGTAGGGGCCGACACGCCACGAATGTTGTAAAATATTACGTCCGAGATGTTAGGTTGCCTTAGGTTAGGACATAAAACGTTATAGCAGTACATAATGTTCCCACCGAGAAGTAGGTGCCGACACGCAAGGAATGTTTTAAAATATTACATCCGAGATGTTAGATTGTCTCATGTTAGGGCATATAACGTTATAGCAGTACATAATGTACCCACCGAGAAGTAGGGGCCGACACGCCACGAAAGTTGTAAAATATTACATGCGAGATGTTAGGTTGGCTTAGGTTAGGATATATAACGTTATAGACGTATATAATTTTCCCACGGAGAAGTACGCGCCGAAACGCAAGTAATGTTGTAAAATATTACGTCCGAGATGTTAGGTTGCCTTAGGTTAGGACACATAACGTTATAGACGTTTATAACGCTACCACCGAGAAGTAGGGGCTGAAACGCCAGGAATGTTGTCAAATATTACATCCGAGTTGTTAGGATGCGTTATGTTAGGATATATAACGATATAGACGTATATAATGTTCCCATGGAGAGGTAGGCGCCGACACGCAAGGAATTTTGTAAAATATTACGTCCGAGATGATAGGTTGCCTTAGGTTAGGACATATAACGTTTTAGACGTATATAATGTTCCCACCGAGAAGTAGGAGCAGACACGCCACGAATGTTGTAAATTATTACATCCGAGATGTTAGGTTGCCTTAGGTTAGGACATATAACGTTATAGCCGTACATAATGTTCCCACAGAGAAGGAGGAGCCGACACGCCACGAATGTTGTAAAATATTACGTCCGAGATGCTAGGTTGCCTTAGGTTAGGACGTAAAACGTTATAGACGTTTATAATGTTACCACCGAGAAGTAGGGGCCGGCACGCCACAAATGTTGTAAAATATTACGTCCGAGATGTTATGTTGCCTTAGGTTAGGATATATAACGTTATAGAAGTATATAATGTTCCCACCGAGAAGTAGGTGCCGACACGCAAGGAATGTTGTAAAATGTTGCATCCGAGATGTTAGATTGCCTTATGTTAGGACATATAACGTTATAGCAGTACATAATGTTCCCACCGAGAAGTAGGGGCCGACACGCCACGAAAGTTGTAAAATATTACATGCGAGATGTTAGGTTGGCTTAGGTTAGGATATATAACGTTATAGACGTATATAATTTTCCCACGGAGAAGTACGCGCCGAAACGCAAGTAATGTTGTAAAATATTACGTCCGAGATGTTAGGTTGCCTTAGGTTAGGACACATAACGTTATAGACGTTTATAACGCTACCACCGAGAAGTAGGGGCTGAAACGCCAGGAATGTTGTCAAATATTACATCCGAGTTGTTAGGATGCGTTATGTTAGGATATATAACGATATAGACGTATATAATGTTCCCACGGAGAGGTAGGCGCCGACACGCAAGGAATTTTGTAAAATATTACGTCCGAGATGATAGGTTGCCTTAGGTTAGGACATATAACGTTTTAGACGTATATAATGTTCCCACCGAGAAGTAGGAGCAGACACGCCACGAATGTTGTAAATTATTACATCCGAGATGTTAGGTTGCCTTAGGTTAGGACATATAACGTTATAGCCGTACATAATGTTCCCACAGAGAAGGAGGAGCCGACACGCCACGAATGTTGTAAAATATTACGTCCGAGATGCTAGGTTGCCTTAGGTTAGGACATAAAACGTTATAGACGTTTATAATGTTACCACCGAGAAGTAGGGGCCGGCACGCCACAAATGTTGTAAAATATTACGTCCGAGATGTTATGTTGCCTTAGGTTAGGATATATAACGTTATAGAAGTATATAATGTTCCCACCGTGAAGTAGGTGCCGACACGCAAGGAATGTTGTAAAATGTTGCATCCGAGATGTTAGATTGCCTTATGTTAGGACATATAACGTTATAGCAGTACATAATGTTCCCACCGAGAAGTAGGGGCCGACACGCCACGAAAGTTGTCAAATATTACATACGAGTTGTTAGGATGCCTTATGTTAGGATATATAACGTTATAGACGTATATAATGTTCCCACCGAGAAGTAGGTGCCGACACGCAAGGAATGTTGTAAAATGTTGCATCCGAGATGTTAGATTGCCTTATGTTAGGACATATAACGTTATAGCAGTACATAATGTTCCCACCGAGAAGTAGGGGCCGACACGCCACGAATGTTGTAAATTATTACATCCGAGATGTTAGGTTGCCTTAGGTTAGGATATATAACGTTATAGCCGTACATAATGTTCCCACAGAGAAGGAGGAGCCGACACGCCACGAATGTTTTAAAATATTACGTCCGAGATGCTAGGTTGCCTTAGGTTAGGACATAAAACGTTATAGACGTTTATAATGTTACCACCGAGAAGTAGGGGCCGACACGCCACAAATGTTGTAAAATATTACGTCCGAGATGGTAGGTTGCCTTAGGTTAGGATATATAACGTTATAGCAGTACATAATGTTCCCACCGAGAAGTAGGGGACGACACGCCACGAATGTTGTAAAATATTACATCCGAGGAGTTAGGTTGCCTTAGGTTAGGACATATAACGTTATAGCAGTACATAACGTTCCTACCGAGAAGTAGGGGCCAACACGCCACGAATGTTGTAAAATATTACGTCCGAGATGTTAGGTTGCCTTAGGTTAGGACATAAAACGTTATAGCAGTACATAATGTTCCCACCGAGAAGTAGGTGCCGACACGCAAGGAATGTTTTAAAATATCACATCCGAGATGTTAGGTTGCCTCATGTTAGGGCATATAACGTTATAGCAATACATAATGTTCCCACCGAGAAGTAGGGGCCGACACGCCACGAAAGATGTAAAATATTACATCCAAGATGTTAGATTGGCTTAGGTTAGGATATATAACGTTATAGACGTATATAATGTTCCCACGGAGAAGTAGGCACCGACACGCAAGGAATTTTGTAAAATATTACGTCCGAGATGCTAGGTTGCCTTAGGTTAGGATATATAACGTTATAGACGTACATAACGTTCCTACCGAGAAGTAGGGGCCGACACGCCACGAATGTTGTAAAATATTACGTCCGAGATGTTAGGTTGCTTTAGGTTAGGACATAAAACGTTATAGCAGTACATAATGTTCCCACCGAGAAGTAGGTGCCGACACGCAAGGAATGTTTTAAAATATTACATCCGAGATGTTAGATTGCCTCATGTTTGGGCATATAACGTTATAGCAGTACATAATGTTCCCACCGAGAAGTAGGGGCCGACACGCCACGAAAGTTGTAAAATATTACATCCGAGATGTTAGGTTGGCTTAGGTTAGGATATATAACGTTACAATCGTACATAATGTTCCCTCCGAGGGGTAGGTGCCGACACGCAAGGAATATTTTAAAATATTACATCCGAGATGTTAGATTGCCTCATGTTAGGACATATAACATTATAGCAGTACATAATGTTCCCACCGAGAAGTAGGGGCCGACACGCCACGAATGTTGTAAATTATTACATCCGAGATGTTAGGTTGCCTTAGGTTAGGATATATAACGTTATAGACGTATATAATGATCCCACGGAGAAGTACGCGCCGAAACGCAAGTAATGTTGTAAAATATTACGTCCGAGATGTTAGGTTGCCTTAGGTTAGGACACATAACGTTATAGACGTTTATAACGCTACCACCGAGAAGTAGGGGCTGAAACGCCAGGAATGTTGTCAAATATTACATCCGAGTTGTTAGGATGCCTTATGTTAGGGTATATAACGATATAGACGTATATAATGTTCCCACGGAGAAGTAGGCGCCGACACCCAAGTAATGTTGTAAAATATTACATCGGAGATGTAAGGTTGCCTTAGTTTAGAACATATAACGTTATAGCAGTACATAATGTTCCCACCGAGAAGTAGGGGACGACACGCCACGAATGTTGTAAAATATTACATCCGAGATGTTAGGTTGCCTTAGGTTAGGACATAAAACGTTATAGCAGTACATAATGTTCCCACCGAGAAGTAGGTGCCGACACGCAAGGAATTTTGTAAAATATTACGTCCGAGATGATAGGTTGCCTTAGGTTAGGACATATAACGTTTTAGACGTATATAATGTTCCCACCGTGAGGTAGGGGCGACACGCCACGAATGTTGTAAATTATTACATCCGAGATGTTAGGTTGCCTTAGGTTAGGATATATAACGTTATAGCCGTACATAATGTTCCCACAGAGAAGGAGGAGCCGACACGCCACGAATGTTGTAAAATATTACGTCCGAGATGCTAGGTTGCCTTAGGTTAGGACATAAAACGTTATAGACGTTTATAATGTTACCACCGAGAAGTAGGGGCCGACACGCCACAAATGTTGTAAAATATTGCGTCCGAGATGTTAGGTTGCCTTAGGTTAGGATATATAACGTTATAGACGTATATAATGTTCCCACCGAGAAGTAGGTGCCGACACGCAAGGAATGTTGTAAAATGTTACATCCGAGATGTTAGATTGCCTTATGTTAGGACATATAACGTTATAGCAGTACATAATGTTCCCACCGAGAAGTAGGGGCCGACACGCCACGAATGTTGTAAATTATTACATCCGAGATGTTAGGTTGCCTTAGGTTAGGATATATAACGTTATAGCCGTACATAATGTTCCCACAGAGAAGGAGGAGCCGACACGCCACGAATGTTTTAAAATATTACGTCCGAGATGCTAGGTTGCCTTAGGTTAGGACATAAAACGTTATAGACGTTTATAATGTTACCACCGAGAAGTAGGGGCCGACACGCCACAAATGTTGTAAAATATTACGTCCGAGATGTTAGGTTGCCTTAGGTTAGGATATATAACGTTATAGCAGTACATAATGTTCCCACCGAGAAGTAGGGGCCGACACGCCACGAAAGTTGTAAAATATTACATCCGAGATGTTAGGTTGGCTTAGGTTAGGATATATAACGTTACAATCGTACATAATGTTCCCTCCGAGGAGTAGGTGCCGACACGGAAGGAATGTTTTACAATATTACATCCGAGATGTTAGGTTGCCTTTTGTTAGGATATATAAAGTTATAGACGTATATAATGATACTACCGAGAAGTAGGGGCCGACACGTCACGAATGTTGTAAAATATTACATCCGAGATGTTTGGTTGCCTTAGGTTAGGACATATAACGTTATAGTCGTACATAATGTTACCACAGAGAAGTAGGGGCCGACACGCCACGAATGTTGTAAAATATTACGTCCGAGATGTTAGGTTGGCTTAGGTTAGGACATAAAACGTTATAGCAGTACATAATGTTCCCTCCGAGGGGTAGGTGCCGACACGCAAGGAATATTTTAAAATATTACATCCGAGATGTTAGATTGCCTCATGTTAGGACATATAACATTATAGCAGTACATAATGTTCCCACCGAGAAGTAGGGGCCGACACGCCACGAATGTTGTAAATTATTACATCCGAGATGTTAGGTTGCCTTAGGTTAGGATATATAACGTTATAGACGTATATAATGATCCCACGGAGAAGTAGGCACCGACACGCAAGGAATTTTGTAAAATATTACGTCCGAGATGCTAGGTTGCCTTAGGTTAGGACATATAACGTTATAGACGTACATAACGTTCCTACCGAGAGGTAGGGGCCGACACGCCACGAATGTTGTAAAATATTACGTCCGAGATGTTAGGTTGCTTTAGGTTAGGACATAAAACGTTATAGCAGTACATAATGTTCCCACCGAGAAGTACGTGCCGACACGCAAGGAATGTTTTAAAATATTACATCCGAGATGTTAGATTGCCTCATGTTTGGGCATATAACGTTATAGCAGTACATACTGTTCCCACCGAGAAGTAGGGGCCGACACGCCACGAAAGTTGTAAAATATTACATCCGAGATGTTAGGTTGGCTTAGGTTAGGATATATAACGTTACAATCGTACATAATGTTCCCTCCGAGGAGTAGGTGCCGACACGGAAGGAATGTTTTACAATATTACATCCGAGATGTTAGGTTGCCTTTTGTTAGGATATATAAAGTTATAGACGTATATAATGATACTACCGAGAAGTAGGGGCCGACACGTCACGAATGTTGTAAAATATTACATCCGAGATGTTTGGTTGCCTTAGGTTAGGACATATAACGTTATAGTCGTACATAATGTTACCACAGAGAAGTAGGGGCCGACACGCCACGAATGTTGTAAAATATTACGTCCGAGATGTTAGGTTGGCTTAGGTTAGGACATAAAACGTTATAGCAGTACATAATGTTCCCTCCGAGGGGTAGGTGCCGACACGCAAGGAATATTTTAAAATATTACATCCGAGATGTTAGATTGCCTCATGTTAGGACATATAACATTATAGCAGTACATAATGTTCCCACCGAGAAGTAGGGGCCGACACGCCACGAATGTTGTAAATTATTACATCCGAGATGTTAGGTTGCCTTAGGTTAGGATATATAACGTTATAGCCGTACATAATGTTCCCACAGAGAAGGAGGAGCCGACACGCCACGAATGTTTTAAAATATTACGTCCGAGATGCTAGGTTGCCTTAGGTTAGGACATAAAACGTTATAGACGTTTATAATGTTACCACCGAGAAGTAGGGGCCGACACGCCACAAATGTTGTAAAATATTACGTCCGAGATGTTAGGTTGCCTTAGGTTAGGATATATAACGTTATAGCAGTACATAATGTTCCCACCGAGAAGTAGGGGACGACACGCCACGAATGTTGTAAAATATTACATCCGAGGAGTTAGGTTGCCTTAGGTTAGGACATATAACGTTATAGCCGTACATAACGTTCCTACCGAGAAGTAGGGGCCGACACGCCACGAATGTTGTAAAATATTACGTCCGAGATGTTAGGTTGCCTTAGGTTAGGACATAAAACGTTATAGCAGTACATAATGTTCCCACCGAGAAGTAGGTGCCGACACGCAAGGAATGTTTTAAAATATTACATCCGAGATGTTAGATTGCCTCATGTTAGGGCATATAACGTTATAGCAATACATAATGTTCCCACCGAGAAGTAGGGGCCGACACGCCACGAAAGATGTAAAATATTACATCCAAGATGTTAGATTGGCTTAGGTTAGGATATATAACGTTATAGACGTATATAATGTTCCCACGGAGAAGTAGGCACCGACACGCAAGGAATTTTGTAAAATATTACGTCCGAGATGCTAGGTTGCCTTAGGTTAGGACATATAACGTTATAGACGTACATAACGTTCCTATCGAGAAGTAGGGGCCGACACGCCACGAATGTTGTAAAATATTACGTCCGAGATGTTAGGTTGCTTTAGGTTAGGACATAAAACGTTATAGCAGTACATAATGTTCCCACCGAGAAGTAGGTGCCGACACGCAAGGAATGTTTTAAAATATTACATCCGAGATGTTAGATTGCCTCATGTTTGGGCATATAACGTTATAGCAGTACATAATGTTCCCACCGAGAAGTAGGGGCCGACACGCCACGAAAGTTGTAAAATATTACATCCGAGATGTTAGGTTGGCTTAGGTTAGGATATATAACGTTACAATCGTACATAATGTTCCCTCCGAGGAGTAGGTGCCGACACGGAAGGAATGTTTTACAATATTACATCCGAGATGTTAGGTTGCCTTTTGTTAGGATATATAAAGTTATAGACGTATATAATGATACTACCGAGAAGTAGGGGCCGACACGTCACGAATGTTGTAAAATATTACGTCCGAGATGTTAGGTTGCTTTAGGTTAGGACATAAAACGTTATAGCAGTACATAATGTTCCCACCGAGAAGTAGGTGCCGACACGCAAGGAATGTTTTAAAATATTACATCCGAGATGTTAGATTGCCTCATGTTTGGGCATATAACGTTATAGCAGTACATAATGTTCCCACCGAGAAGTAGGGGCCGACACGCCACGAAAGTTGTAAAATATTACATCCGAGATGTTAGGTTGGCTTAGGTTAGGATATATAACGTTACAATCGTACATAATGTTCCCTCCGAGGAGTAGGTGCCGACACGGAAGGAATGTTTTACAATATTACATCCGAGATGTTAGGTTGCCTTTTGTTAGGATATATAAAGTTATAGACGTATATAATGATACTACCGAGAAGTAGGGGCCGACACGTCACGAATGTTGTAAAATATTACATCCGAGATGTTTGGTTGCCTTAGGTTAGGACATATAACGTTATAGTCGTACATAATGTTACCACAGAGAAGTAGGGGCCGACACGCCACGAATGTTGTAAAATATTACGTCCGAGATGTTAGGTTGGCTTAGGTTAGGACATAAAACGTTATAGCAGTACATAATGTTCCCTCCGAGGGGTAGGTGCCGACACGCAAGGAATATTTTAAAATATTACATCCGAGATGTTAGATTGCCTCATGTTAGGACATATAACATTATAGCAGTACATAATGTTCCCACCGAGAAGTAGGGGCCGACACGCCACGAATGTTGTAAATTATTACATCCGAGATGTTAGGTTGCCTTAGGTTAGGATATATAGCGTTATAGACGTATATAATGATCCCACGGAGAAGTAGGCACCGACACGCAAGGAATTTTGTAAAATATTACGTCCGAGATGCTAGGTTGCCTTAGGTTAGGACATATAACGTTATAGACGTACATAACGTTCCTACCGAGAGGTAGGGGCCGACACGCCACGAATGTTGTAAAATATTACGTCCGAGATGTTAGGTTGCTTTAGGTTAGGACATAAAACGTTATAGCAGTACATAATGTTCCCACCGAGAAGTAGGTGCCGACACGCAAGGAATGTTTTAAAATATTACATCCGAGATGTTAGATTGCCTCATGTTTGGGCATATAACGTTATAGCAGTACATAATGTTCCCACCGAGAAGTAGGGGCCGACACGCCACGAAAGTTGTAAAATATTACATCCGAGATGTTAGGTTGGCTTAGGTTAGGATATATAACGTTACAATCGTACATAATGTTCCCTCCGAGGAGTAGGTGCCGACACGGAAGGAATGTTTTACAATATTACATCCGAGATGTTAGGTTGCCTTTTGTTAGGATATATAAAGTTATAGACGTATATAATGATACTACCGAGAAGTAGGGGCCGACACGTCACGAATGTTGTAAAATATTACATCCGAGATGTTTGGTTGCCTTAGGTTAGGACATATAACGTTATAGTCGTACATAATGTTACCACAGAGAAGTAGGGGCCGACACGCCACGAATGTTGTAAAATATTACGTCCGAGATGTTAGGTTGGCTTAGGTTAGGACATAAAACGTTATAGCAGTACATAATGTTCCCTCCGAGGGGTAGGTGCCGACACGCAAGGAATATTTTAAAATATTACATCCGAGATGTTAGATTGCCTCATGTTAGGACATATAACATTATAGCAGTACATAATGTTCCCACCGAGAAGTAGGGGCCGACACGCCACGAATGTTGTAAATTATTACATCCGAGATGTTAGGTTGCCTTCGGTTAGGATATATAACGTTATAGACGTATATAATGATCCCACGGAGCAGTACGCGCCGAAACGCAAGTAATGTTGTAAAATATTACGTCCGAGATGTTAGGTTGCCTTAGGTTAGGACACATAACGTTATAGACGTTTATAACGCTACCACCGAGAAGTAGGGGCTGAAACGCCAGGAATGTTGTCAAATATTACATCCGAGTTGTTAGGATGCCTTATGTTAGGGTATATAACGATATAGACGTATATAATGTTCCCACGGAGAAGTAGGCGCCGACACCCAAGTAATGTTGTAAAATATTACATCGGAGATGTAAGGTTGCCTTAGTTTAGAACATATAACGTTATAGCAGTACATAATGTTCCCACCGAGAAGTAGGGGACGACACGCCACGAATGTTGTAAAATATTACATCCGAGATGTTAGGTTGCCTTAGGTTAGGACATAAAACGTTATAGCAGTACATAATGTTCCCACCGAGAAGTAGGTGCCGACACGCAAGGAATTTTGTAAAATATTACGTCCGAGATGATAGGTTGCCTTAGGTTAGGACATATAACGTTTTAGACGTATATAATGTTCCCACCGTGAGGTAGGGGCGACACGCCACGAATGTTGTAAATTATTACATCCGAGATATTAGGTTGCCTTAGGTTAGGATATATAACGTTATAGCCGTACATAATGTTCCCACAGAGAAGGAGGAGCCGACACGCCACGAATGTTGTAAAATATTACATCCGAGATGTTAGATTGCCTCATGTTAGGGCATATAACGTTATAGCAATACATAATGTTCCCACCGAGAAGTAGGGGCCGACACGCCACGAAAGATGTAAAATATTACATCCGAGATGTTAGATTGGCTTAGGTTAGGATATATAACGTTATAGACGTATATAATGTTCCCACGGAGAAGTAGGCACCGACACACAAGGAATTTTGTAAAATATTACGTCCGAGATGCTAGGTTGCCTTAGGTTAGGACATATAACGTTATAGACGTACATAACGTTCCTACCGAGAGGTAGGGGCCGACACGCCACGAATGTTGTAAAATATTACGTCCGAGATGTTAGGTTGCTTTAGGATAGGACATAAAACGTTATAGCAGTACATAATGTTCCCACCGAGAAGTAGGTGCCGACACGCAAGGAATGTTTTAAAATATTACATCCGAGATGTTAGATTGCCTCATGTTTGGGCACATAACGTTATAGCAGTACATAATGTTCCCACCGAGAAGTAGGGGCCGACACGCCACGAAAGTTGTAAAATATTACATCCGAGATGTTAGGTTGGCTTAGGTTAGGATATATAACGTTACAATCGTACATAATGTTCCCTCCGAGGAGTAGGTGCCGACACGGAAGGAATGTTTTACAATATTACATCCGAGATGTTAGGTTGCCTTTTGTTAGGATATATAAAGTTATAGACGTATATAATGATACTACCGAGAAGTAGGGGCCGACACGTCACGAATGTTGTAAAATATTACATCCGAGATGTTTGGTTGCCTTAGGTTAGGACATATAACGTTATAGTCGTACATAATGTTACCACAGAGAAGTAGGGGCCGACACGCCACGAATGTTGTAAAATATTACGTCCGAGATGTTAGGTTGGCTTAGGTTAGGACATAAAACGTTATAGCAGTACATAATGTTCCCTCCGAGGGGCAGGTGCCGACACGCAAGGAATATTTTAAAATATTACATCCGAGATGTTAGATTGCCTCATGTTAGGACATATAACATTATAGCAGTACATAATGTTCCCACCGAGAAGTAGGGGCCGACACGCCACAAATGTTGTAAAGTATTACGTCCGAGGTGTTAGGTTGACTTAGGTTAGGACATAAAACGTTATAGACGTTTATAACGTTACCACCGAGAAGTAGGGGCTGAAACGCCATTAATGTTGTCAAATATTACATACGAGTTGTTAGGTTGCCTTAGGCTAGGATATATAACGCTATAGACGTATATAATGTTCCCGCGGAGAAGTAGGCGCCGACACGCAAGGAATGTTGTAAAATATTACGTCCGAGATATTAGGTTGCCTTAGGTTAGTACACATAATGTTATAGACGTTTATAATGTTACCACCGAGAAGTAGGGGCCGACACGCCACGAATGTTGTAAATTATTACATCCGAGATGTTAGGTTGCCTTAGGTTAGGATATATAACGTTATAGCCGTACATAATGTTCCCACAGAGAAGGAGGAGCCGACACGCCACGAATGTTGTAAAATATTACGTCCGAGATGCTAGGTTGCCTTAGGTTAGGACATAAAACGTTATAGACGTTTATAATGTTACCACCGAGAAGTAGGGGCCGACACGCCACAAATGTTGTAAAATATTGCGTCCGAGATGTTAGGTTGCCTTAGGTTAGGATATATAACGTTATAGACGTATATAATGTTCCCACCGAGAAGTAGGTGCCGACACGCAAGGAATGTTGTAAAATGTTACATCCGAGATGTTAGATTGCCTTATGTTAGGACATATAACGTTATAGCAGTACATAATGTTCCCACCGAGAAGTAGGGGACGACACGCCACGAATGTTGTAAAATATTACATCCGAGGAGTTAGGTTGCCTTAGGTTAGGACATATAACGTTATAGCCGTACGTAACGTTCCTACCGAGAAGTAGGGGCCGACACGCCACGAATGTTGTAAAATATTACGTCCGAGATGTTATGTTGCCTTAGGTTAGGACATAAAACGTTATAGCAGTACATAATGTTCCCACCGAGAAGTAGGTGCCGACACGCAAGGAATGTTTTAAAATATTACATCCGAGATGTTAGATTGCCTCGTGTTAGGGCATATCACGTTATAGGAGTACATAATGTTCCCACCGAGAAGTAGGGGCCGACACGCCACGAAAGTTGTAAAATATTACATGCGAAATGTTAGGTTGGCTCAGGTTAGGATATATAATGTTATAGACGTATATAATGTTCCCACGGAGAAGTAGGCACCGACACGCAAGGAATTTTGTAAAATATTACGTCCGAGATGATAGGTTGCCTTAGGTTAGGACATATAACGTTTTAGACGTATATAATGTTCCCACCGTGAAGTAGGGGCGACACGCCACGAATGTTGTATATTATTACATCCGAGATGTTAGGTTGCCTTAGGTTAGGATATATAACGTTATAGCCGTACATAATGTTCCCACAGAGAAGGAGGAGCCGACACGCCACGAATGTTGTAAAATATTACGTCCGAGATGCTAGGTTGCCTTAGGGTAGGACATAAAACGTTATAGACGTTTAAAATGTTACCACCGAGAAGTAGGGGCCGACACGCCACAAATGTTGTAAAATATTGCGTCCGAGACGTTAGGTTGCCTTAGGTTAGGATATATAACGTTATAGACGTATATAATTTTCTCACCGAGAAGTAGGTGCCGACACGCAAGGAATGTTGTAAAATGTTACATCCGAGATGTTAGATTGCCTTATGTTAGGACATATAACGTTATAGCAGTACATAATGTTCCCACTGAGAAGTAGGTGCCGACACGCAAGGAATTTTGTAAAATATTACGTCCGAGATGATAGGTTGCCTTAGGTTAGGACATATAACGTTTTAGACGTATATAATGTTCCCACCGTGAAGTAGGGGCGACACGCCACGAATGTTGTAAATTATTACATCCGAGATGTTAGGTTGCCTTAGGTTAGGATATATAACGTTATAGCCGTACATAATGTTCCCACAGAGAAGGAGGAGCCGACACGCCACGAATGTTGTAAAATATTACGTCCGAGATGCTAGGTTGCCTTAGGTTAGGACATAAAACGTTATAGACGTTTATAATGTTACCACCGAGAAGTAGGGGCCGACACGCCACAAATGTTGTAAAATATTGCGTCCGAGATGTTAGGTTGCCTTAGGTTAGGATATATAACGTTATAGACGTATATAATGTTCCCTCCGAGAAGTAGGTGCCGACACGCAAGGAATGTTGTAAAATGTTACATCCGAGATGTTAGATTGCCTTATGTTAGGACATATAACGTTATAGCAGTACATAATGTTCCCACCGAGAAGTAGGTGCCGACACGCAAGGAATTTTGTAAAATATTACGTCCGAGATGATATGTTGCCTTAGGTTAGGACATATAACGTTATAGCCGTACATAACGTTCCTACCGAGAAGTAGGGGCCGACACGCCACGAATGTTGTAAAATATTACGTCCGAGATGTTATGTTGCCTTAGGTTAGGACATAAAACGTTATAGCAGTACATAATGTTCCCACCGAGAAGTAGGTGCCGACACGCAAGGAATGTTTTAAAATATTATATCCGACATGTTAGATTGCCTCATGTTAGGGCATATAACGTTATAGCAGTACATAATGTTCCCACCGAGAAGTAGGGGCCGACACGCCACGAAAGTTGTAAAATATTACATGCGAGATGTTAGGTTGTCTTAGGTTAGGATATATAATGTTATAGACGTATATAATGTTCCCACGGAGAAGTAGGTACCGACACGCAAGGAATTTTGTAAAATATTACGTCCGAGATGATAGGTTGCCATAGGTTAGGACATATAACGTTTTAGACGTATATAATGTTCCCACCGAGAAGTAGGGGCCGACACGCCACGAATGTTGTAAATTATTACATCCGAGATGTTAGATTGCCTTATGTTAGGACATATAACGTTATAGCAGTACATAATGTTCCCACCGAGAAGTAGGGGCCGACACGCCACGAATGTTGTAAATTATTACATCCGAGATGTTAGGTTGCCTTAAGTTAGGATATATAACGTTATAGACGTATATAATGATCCCACGGAGAAGTACGCGCCGAATCGCAAGTAATGTTGTAAAATATTACGTCCGAGATGTTAGGTTGCCTTAGGTTAGGACAGATAACGTTATAGACGTTTATAACGCTACCACCGAGAAGTAGGGGCTGAAACGCCAGGAATGTTGTCAAATATTACATCCGAGTTGTTAGGATGCCTTATGTGAGGGTATAAATCGATATAGACGTATATAATGTTCCCACGGAGAAGTAGGCGCCGACACCCAAGTAATGTAGTAAAATATTACATCGGAGATGTAAGGTTGCCTTAGTTTAGGACATTTAACGTTATAGCAGTACATAATGTTCCCACCGAGAAGTAGGGGACGACACGCCACAAATGTTGTAAAATATTACGTCCGAGATGTTAGGTTGCCTTAGGTCAGGATATATAACGTTATAGCAGTACATAATGTTCCCACCGAGAAGTAGGGGACGACACGCCACGAATGTTGTAAAATATTACATCCGAGGAGTTAGGTTGCCTTAGGTTAGGACATATAACGTTATAGCCGTACATAACGTTCCTACCGAGAAGTAGGGGCCGACACGCCACGAATGTTGTAAAATATTACGTCCGAGATGTTATGTTGCCTTAGGTTAGGACATAAAACGTTATAGCAGTACATAATGTTCCCACCGAGAAGTAGGTGCCGACACGCAAGGAATGTTTTAAAATATTACATCCGAGATGTTAGATTGCCTCGTGTTAGGGCATATCACGTTATAGCAGTACATAATGTGCCCACCGAGAAGTAGGGGCCGACACGCCACGAAAGTTGTAAAATATTACATGCGAGATGTTAGGTTGGCTTAGGTTAGGATATATAATGTTATAGACGTATATAATGTTCCCACGGAGAAGTAGGCACCGACACGCAAGGAATTTTGTAAAATATTACGTCCGAGATGATAGGTTGCCTTAGGTTAGGACATATAACGTTTTAGACGTATATAATGTTCCCACCGAGAAGTAGGGGCCAACACCCCACGACTGTTGTAAATTATTACATCCGAGATGTTAGGTTGCCTTGTGTTAGAATATATAACGTTATAGCCGTACATAATGTTCCCACCGAGAAGGAGGAGCCGACACGCCACGAATGTTGTAAAATATTACGTCCGAGATGCTAGGTTGCCTTAGGTTAGGACTTAAAACGTTATAGACGTTTATAATGTTACCACCGAGAAGTAGGGCCTGAAACGCCAGGAATGTTGTCAAATATTACATACGAGTTGTTAGGATGCCGTACGTTAGGATATATAACGTTCCTACCGAGAAGTAGGGGCCGACACGCCACAAATGTTGTAAAATATTACGTTCGAGATGTTAGGTTGCCTTAGGTTAGGACATAAAACGTTATAGACGTTTATAATGTTACCACCTAGAAGTAGGTGCTGAAACGCCAGGAATATTGTCAAATATTACATACGAGTTGTTAGGATGCCTTATGTTAGGATATACAACGCTATATAGAAGTATATAATGTTCCCACGGAGTAGTATGCGCCGACACGCAAGGATGTTTGTAAAAAATCACGTCCGCGATGTTATGTTGCCTTAGCTTAGGATATATAACGTTATAGAAGTATATAGTCTTCCCACGGAGACGTAGGTGCGGACACGCGAGGAATGTTGTAAAATGTTACATCCGAGATGTTAGATTGCCTTATGTTAGGACATATAACGTTATAGCATTACATAATGTTCCCACCGAGAAGTAGGGGCCGACACGCAAGGAATGCTTTAAAATATTACATCCGAGATGTTAGATTGCCTCATGTTAGGGCATATAACGTTATAGCAATACATAATGTTCCCACCGAGAAGTAGGGGCCGACACGCCACGAAAGATGTAAAATATTACATCGGAGATGTAAGGTTGCCTTAGTTTAGGACATATAACGTTATAGCAGTACATAATGTTCCCACCGAGAAGTAGGGGACGACACGCCACGAATGTTGTAAAATATTACATCCGAGGAGTTAGGTTGCCTTAGGTTAGGACATATAACGTTATAGCCGTACACAACGTTCCTACCGAGAAGTAGGGGCCGACACGCCACGAATGTTGTAAAATATTACGTCCGAGATGTTATGTTGCCTTAGGTTAGGACATAAAACGTTATAGCAGTACATAATGTTCCCACCGAGAAGTAGGTGCCGACACGCAAGGAATGTTTTAAAATATTACATCCGAGATGTTAGATTGCCTCGTGTTAGGGCATATCACGTTATAGCAGTACATAACGTTCCCACCGAGAAGTAGGGTCCGACACGCCACGAAAGTTGTAAAATATTACATGCGAGATGTTAGGTTGGCTTAGGTTAGGATATATAATGTTATAGACGTATATAATGTTCCCACGGAGAAGTAGGCACCGACACGCAAGGAATTTTGTAAAATATTACGTCCGAGATGATAGGTTGCCTTAGGTTAGGACATATAACGTTTTAGACGTATATAATGTTCCCACCGAGAAGTAGGGGCCAACACCCCACGACTGTTGTAAATTATTACATCCGAGATGTTAGGTTGTCTTGTGTTAGAATATATAACGTTATAGCCGTACATAATGTTCCCACCGAGAAGGAGGAGCCGACACGCCACGAATGTTGTAAAATATTACGTCCGAGATGCTAGGTTGCCTTAGGTTAGGACTTAAAACGGTATAGACGTTTATAATGTTACCACCGAGAAGTAGGGCCTGAAACGCCAGGAATGTTGTCAAATATTACATACGAGTTGTTAGGATGCCGTACGTTAGGATATATAACGTTCCTACCGAGAAGTAGGGGCCGACACGCCACAAATGTTGTAAAATATTACGTTCGAGATGTTAGGTTGCCTTAGGTTAGGACATAAAACGTTATAGACGTTTATAATGTTACCACCTAGAAGTAGGTGCTGAAACGCCAGGAATGTTGTCAAATATTACATACGAGTTGTTAGGATGCCTTATGTTAGGATATACAACGCTATATAGAAGTATATAATGTTCCCACGGAGTAGTATGCGCCGACACGCAAGGATGTTTGTAAAAAATCATGTCCGAGATGTTATGTTGCCTTAGGTTAGGATATATAACGTTATAGAAGTATATAGTCTTCCCACGGAGACGTAGGTGCGGACACGCGAGGAATGTTGTAAAATGTTACATCCGAGATGTTAGATTGCCTTATGTTAGGACATATAACGTTATAGCAGTACATAATGTTCCCACCGAGAAGTAGGGGCCGACACGCAAGGAATGCTTTAAAATATTACATCCGAGATGTTAGATTGCCTCATGTTAGGGCATATAACGTTATAGCAATACATAATGTTCCCACCGAGAAGTAGGTGCCGACACGCAAGGAATTTTGTAAAATATTACATCCGAGGAGTTAGGTTGCCTTAGGTTAGGACATATAACGTTATAGCCGTACATAACGTTCCTACCGAGAAGTAGAGGCCGACACGCCACGAATGTTGTAAAATATTACGTCCGAGATGTTATGTTGCCTTAGGTTAGGACATAAAACGTTATAGCAGTACATAATGTTCCCACCGAGAAGTAGGTGCCGACACGCAAGGAATGTTTTAAAATATTACATCCGAGATGTTAGATTGCCTCGTGTTAGGGCATATCACGTTATAGCAGTACATAATGTTCCCACCGAGAAGTAGGGGCCGACACGCCACGAAAGTTGTAAAATATTACATGCGAGATGTTAGGTTGGCTTAGGTTAGGATATATAATGTTATAGACGTATATAATGTTCCCACGGAGAAGTAGGCACCGACACGCAAGGAATTTTGTAAAATATTACGTCCGAGATGATAGGTTGCCTTAGGTTAGGACATATAACGTTTTAGACGTATATAATGTTCCCATCGAGAATTAGGGGCCAACACCCCACGACTGTTGTAAATTATTACATCCGAGATGTTAGGTTGCCTTGTGTTAGGACATATAACGTTATAGCAGTACATAATGTTCCCACCGAGAAGTAGGGGCCGACACGCAAGGAATGCTTTAAAATATTACATCCGAGATGTTAGATTGCCTCATGTTAAGGCATATAACGTTATAGCAATACATAATGTTCCCACCGAGAAGTAGGGGCCGACACGCCACGAAAGATGTAAAATATTACATCCGAGATGTTAGATTGGCTTAGGTTAGGATATATAACGTTATAGACGTATATAATGTTCCCACGGAGAAGTAGGCACCGACACGCAAGGAATTTTGTAAAATATTACGTCCGAGATGCTAGGTTGCCTTAGGTTAGGACATATAACGTTATAGCAGTACATAATGTTCCCACCGAGAAGTAGGGGCCGACACGCCACGAAAGTTGTAAAATATTACATCCGAGATGTTAGGTTGGCTTAGGTTAGGATATATAACGTTATAATCGTACATAATGTTCCCTCCGAGGAGTAGGTGCCGACACGGAAGGAATGTTTTACAATATTACATCCGAGATGTTAGGTTGCCTTTTGTTAGGATATATAAAGTTATAGACCTATATAATGATACTACCGAGAAATAGGGGCCGACACGTCACGAATGTTGTAAAATGTTACATCCGAGATGTTTGGTTGCCTTAGGTTAGGACATATAACGTTATAGTCGTACATAATGTTACCACAGAGAAGTAGGGGCCGACACGCCACGACTGTTGTAAATTATTACATCCGAGATGTTAGGTTGCCTTGTGTTAGGATATATAACGTTATAGCCGTACATAATGTTCCCACCGAGAAGGAGGAGCCGACACGCCACGAATGTTGTAAAATATTACGTCCGAGATGCTAGGTTGCCTTAGGTTAGGACATAAAACGATATAGACGTTTATAATGTTACCACCGAGAAGTAGGGCCTGAAACGCCAGGAATTTTGTCAAATATTACATCCGAGTTGTTAGGATGCCTTATGTTAGGCTATATAACGATATAGACGTATATAATGTTCCCACGGAGAAGTAGGCGCCGACACCCAAGTAATGTTGTAAAATATTACATCGGAGATGTAAGGTTGCCTTAGTTTAGGACATATAACGTTATAGCAGTACATAATGTTCCCACCGAGAAGTAGGGGACGACACGCCACGAATGTTGTAAAATATTACATCCGAGGAGTTAGGTTGCCTTAGGTTAGGACATATAACGTTATAGCCGTACATAACGTTCCTACCGAGAAGTAGGGGCCGACACGCCACGAATGTTGTAAAATATTACGTCCGAGATGTTATGTTGCCTTAGGTTAGGACATAAAACGTTATAGCAGTACATAATGTTCCCACCGAGAAGTAGGTGCCGACACGCAAGGAATGTTTTAAAATATTACATCCGAGATGTTAGATTGCCTCGTGTTAGGGCATATCACGTTATAGCAGTACATAATGTTCCCACCGAGAAGTAGGGGCCGACACGCCACGAAAGTTGTAAAATATTACATGCGAGATGTTAGGTTGGCTTAGGTTAGGATATATAATGTTATAGACGTATATAATGTTCCCACGGAGAAGTAGGCACCGACACGCAAGGAATTTTGTAAAATATTACGTCCGAGATGATAGGTTGCCTTAGGTTAGGACATATAACGTTTTAGACGTATATAATGTTCCCACCGAGAAGTAGGGGCCAACACCCCACGACTGTTGTAAATTATTACATCCGAGATGTTAGGTTGCCTTGTGTTAGAATATATAACGTTATAGCCGTACATAATGTTCCCACCGAGAAGGAGGAGCCGACACGCCACGAATGTTGTAAAATATTACGTCCGAGATGCTAGGTTGCCTTAGGTTAGGACTTAAAACGTTATAGACGTTTATAATGTTACCACCGAGAAGTAGGGCCTGAAACGCCAGGAATGTTGTCAAATATTACATACGAGTTGTTAGGATGCCGTACGTTAGGATATATAACGTTCCTACCGAGAAGTAGGGGCCGACACGCCACAAATGTTGTAAAATATTACGTTCGAGATGTTAGGTTGCCTTAGGTTAGGACATAAAACGTTATAGACGTTTATAATGTTACCACCTAGAAGTAGGTGCTGAAACGCCAGGAATATTGTCAAATATTACATACGAGTTGTTAGGATGCCTTATGTTAGGATATACAACGCTATATAGAAGTATATAATGTTCCCACGGAGTAGTATGCGCCGACACGCAAGGATGTTTGTAAAAAATCACGTCCGCGATGTTATGTTGCCTTAGGTTAGGATATATAACGTTATAGAAGTATATAGTCTTCCCACGGAGACGTAGGTGCGGCCACGCGAGGAATGTTGTAAAATGTTACATCCGAGATGTTAGATTGCCTTATGTTAGGACATATAACGTTATAGCATTACATAATGTTCCCACCGAGAAGTAGGGGCCAACACGCAAGGAATGCTTTAAAATATTACATCCGAGATGTTAGATTGCCTCATGTTAGGGCATATAACGTTATAGCAATACATAATGTTCCCACCGAGAAGTAGGGGCCGACACGCCACGAGAGATGTAAAATATTACATCGGAGATGTAAGGTTGCCTTAGTTTTGGACATATAACGTTATAGCAGTACATAATGTTCCCACCGAGAAGTAGGGGACGACACGCCACGAATGTTGTAAAATATTACATCCGAGGAGTTAGGTTGCCTTAGGTTAGGACATATAACGTTATAGCCGTACATAACGTTCCTACCGAGAAGTAGGGGCCGACACGCCACGAATGTTGTAAAATATTACGTCCGAGATGCTAGGTTGCCTTAGGTTAGGACATATAACGTTATAGCAGTACATAATGTTCCCACCGAGAAGTAGGGGCCGACACGCCACGAAAGTTGTAAGATATTACATCCGAGATGTTAGGTTGGCTTAGGTTAGGATATATAACGTTATAATCGTACATAATGTTCCCTCCGAGGAGTAGGTGCCGACACGGAAGGAATGTTTTACAATATTACATCCGAGATGTTAGGTTGCCTTTTGTTAGGATATATAAAGTTATAGACGTATATAATGATACTACCGGGAAATAGGGGCCGACACGTCACGAATGTTGTCAAATGTTACATCCGAGATGTTTGGTTGCCTTAGGTTAGGACATATAACGTTATAGTCGTACATAATGTTACCACAGAGAAGTAGGGGCCGACACGCCACGAATGTTGTAAAATATTACGTCCGAGATGCTAGGTTGCCTTAGGTTAGGACTTAAAACGTTATAGATGTTTATAATGTTACCACCGAGAAGTAGGGCCTGAAACGCCAGGAATATTGTCAAATATTACATACGAGTTGTTAGGATGCCTTATGTTAGGATACACAACGCTATATGGAAGTATATAATGTTCCCACGGAGTAGTATGCGTCGACACGCAAGGATGTTTGTAAAGAATCACGTCCGAGATGTTATGTTGCCTTAGGTTAGGATATATAACGTTATAGAAGTACATAGTCTTCCCAGGGAGACGTAGGCGCGGACACGCAAGGAATGTTGTAAAATATTACATCCGAGATGTTATATTGCCTTAGGTTAGGACATATAACGTTATAGCCGTACATAATGTTCCCACCGAGAAGTAGGTGCCGACACGCAAGGAATTTTGTAAAATATTACGTCCGAGATGATAGGTTGCCTTAGGTTAGGACATATAACGTTTTAGACGTATATAATGTTCCCACCGTGAAGTAGGGGCGACACGCCACGAATGTTGTAAATTATTACATCCGAGATGTTAGGTTGCCTTAGGTTAGGATATATAACGTTATGGCCGTAATAATGTTCCCACAGAGAAGGAGGAGCCGACACGCCACGAATGTTGTAAAATATTACGTCCGAGATGCTAGGTTGCCTTAGGTTAGGACATATAACGTTTTAGACGTATATAATGTTCCCACCGTGAAGTAGGGGCGACACGCCACGAATGTTGTAAATTATTACATCCGAGATGTTAGGTTGCCTTAGGTTAGGATATATAACGTTATAGCCGTACATAATGTTCCCACAGAGAAGGAGGAGCCGACACGCCACGACTGTTGTAAAATATTACGTCCGAGATGCTAGGTTGCCTTAGGTTAGGACATAAAACGTTATAGACGTTTATAATGTTACCACAGAGAAGTAGGGGCCGACACGCCACAAATGTTGTAAAATATTGCGTCCGAGATGTTAGGTTGCCTTAGGTTAGGATATATAACGTTATAGACGTATATAATGTTCCCACCGAGAAGTAGGTGCCGACACGCAAGGAATGTTGTAAAATGTTACATCCGAGATGTTAGATTGCCTTATGTTAGGACATATAACGTTATAGCAGTACATAATGTTCCCACCGAGAAGTAGGTGCCGACACGCAAGGAATTTTGTAAAATATTACGTCCGAGATGATAGGTTGCCTTAGGTTAGGATATATAACGTTATAGCAGTACATAATGTTCCCACCGAGAAGTAGGGGACGACACGCCACGAATGTTGTGAAATATTACATCCGAGGAGTTAGGTTGCCTTAGGTTAGGACATACAACGTTATAGCCGTACATAACGTTCCTACCGAGAAGTAGGGGCCGACACGCCACGAATGTTGTAAAATATTACGTCCGAGATGTTATGTTGCCTTAGGTTAGGACATAAAACGTTATAGCAGTACATAATGTTCCCACCGAGAAGTAGGTGCCGACACGCAAGGAATGTTTTAAAATATTACATCCGAGATGTTAGATTGCCTCGTGTTAGGGCATATAATGTTCCCACCGAGAAGTAGGGGCCGACACGCCACGAAAGTTGTAAAATATTACATCCGAGATGTTAGGTTGGCTTAGGTTAGGATATATAACGTTACAATCGTACATAATGTTCCCTCCGAGGAGTAGGTGCCGACACGGAAGGAATGTTTTACAATATTACATCCGAGATGTTCGGTTGCCTTTCGTTAGGATATATAAAGTTATAGACGTATATAATGATACTACCGAGAAGTAGGGGCCGACACGTCACGAATGTTGTAAAATATTACATCCGAGATGTTTGGTTGCCTTAGGTTAGGACATATAACGTTATAGTCGTACATAATGTTACCACAGAGAAGTAGGGGCCGACACGCCACGAATGTTGTAAAATATTACGGCCGAGATGTTAGGTTGGCTTAGGTTAGGACATAAAACGTTATAGCAGTACATAATGTTCCCTCCGAGGGGTAGGTGCCGACACGCAAGGAATATTTTAAAATATTACATCCGAGATGTTAGATTGCCTCATGTTAGGACATATAACATTATAGCAGTACATAATGTTCCCACCGAGAAGTAGGGGCCGACACGCCACGAATGTTGTAAATTATTACATCCGAGATGTTAGGTTGCCTTAGGTTAGGATATATAACGTTATAGACGTATATAATGATCCCACGGAGAAGTACGCGCCGAAACGCAAGTAATGTTGTAAAATATTACGTCCGAGATGTTAGGTTGCCTTAGGTTAGGACACATAACGTTATAGACGTTTATAACGCTACCACCGAGAAGTAGGGGCTGAAACGCCAGGAATGTTGTCAAATATTACATCCGAGTTGTTAGGATGCCTTATGTTAGGGTATATAACGATATGGACGTATATAATGTTCCCACGGAGAAGTAGGCGCCGACACCCAAGTAATGTTGTAAAATATTACATCGGAGATGTAAGGTTGCCTTAGTTTAGAACATATAACGTTATAGCAGTACATAATGTTCCCACCGAGAAGTAGGGGACGACACGCCACGAATGTTGTAAAATATTACATCCGAGATGTTAGGTTGCCTTAGGTTAGGACATAAAACGTTATAGCAGTACATAATGTTCCCACCGAGAAGTAGGTGCCGACACGCAAGGAATTTTGTAAAATATTACGTCCGAGATGATAGGTTGCCTTAGGTTAGGACATATAACGTTTTAGACGTATATAATGTTCCCACCGTGAGGTAGGGGCGACACGCCACGAATGTTGTAAATTATTACATCCGAGATGTTAGGTTGCCTTAGGTTAGGATATATAACGTTATAGCCGTACATAATGTTCCCACAGAGAAGGAGGAGCCGACACGCCACGAATGTTGTAAAATATTACGTCCGAGATGCTAGGTTGCCTTAGGTTAGGACATAAAACGTTATAGACGTTTATAATGTTACCACCGAGAAGTAGGGGCCGACACGCCACAAATGTTGTAAAATATTGCGTCCGAGATGTTAGGTTGCCTTAGGTTAGGATATATAACGTTATAGACGTATATAATGTTCCCACCGAGAAGTAGGTGCCGACACGCAAGGAATGTTGTAAAATGTTACATCCGAGATGTTAGATTGCCTTATGTTAGGACATATAACGTTATAGCAGTACATAATGTTCCCACCGAGAAGTAGGGGCCGACACGCCACGAATGTTGTAAATTATTACATCCGAGATGTTAGGTTGCCTTAGGTTAGGATATATAACGTTATAGCCGTACATAATGTTCCCACAGAGAAGGAGGAGCCGACACGCCACGAATGTTTTAAAATATTACGTCCGAGATGCTAGGTTGCCTTAGGTTAGGACATAAAACGTTATAGACGTTTATAATGTTACCACCGAGAAGTAGGGGCCGACACGCCACAAATGTTGTAAAATATTACGTCCGAGATGTTAGGTTGCCTTAGGTTAGGATATATAACGTTATAGCAGTACATAATGTTCCCACCGAGAAGTAGGGGACGACACGCCACGAATGTTGTAAAATATTACATCCGAGGAGTTAGGTTGCCTTAGGTTAGGACATATAACGTTATAGCCGTACATAACGTTCCTACCGAGAAGTAGGGGCCGACACGCCACGAATGTTGTAAAATATTACGTCCGAGATGTTAGGTTGCCTTAGGTTAGGACATAAAACGTTATAGCAGTACATAATGTTCCCACCGAGAAGTAGGTGCCGACACGCAAGGAATGTTTTAAAATATTACATCCGAGATGTTAGATTGCCTCATGTTAGGGCATATAACGTTATAGCAATACATAATGTTCCCACCGAGAAGTAGGGGCCGACACGCCACGAAAGATGTAAAATATTACATCCAAGATGTTAGATTGGCTTAGGTTAGGATATATAACGTTATAGACGTATATAATGTTCCCACGGAGAAGTAGGCACCGACACGCAAGGAATTTTGTAAAATATTACGTCCGAGATGCTAGGTTGCCTTAGGTTAGGACATATAACGTTATAGACGTACATAACGTTCCTATCGAGAAGTAGGGGCCGACACGCCACGAATGTTGTAAAATATTACGTCCGAGATGTTAGGTTGCTTTAGGTTAGGACATAAAACGTTATAGCAGTACATAATGTTCCCACCGAGAAGTAGGTGCCGACACGCAAGGAATGTTTTAAAATATTACATCCGAGATGTTAGATTGCCTCATGTTTGGGCATATAACGTTATAGCAGTACATAATGTTCCCACCGAGAAGTAGGGGCCGACACGCCACGAAAGTTGTAAAATATTACATCCGAGATGTTAGGTTGGCTTAGGTTAGGATATATAACGTTACAATCGTACATAATGTTCCCTCCGAGGAGTAGGTGCCGACACGGAAGGAATGTTTTACAATATTACATCCGAGATGTTAGGTTGCCTTTTGTTAGGATATATAAAGTTATAGACGTATATAATGATACTACCGAGAAGTAGGGGCCGACACGTCACGAATGTTGTAAAATATTACATCCGAGATGTTTGGTTGCCTTAGGTTAGGACATATAACGTTATAGTCGTACATAATGTTACCACAGAGAAGTAGGGGCCGACACGCCACGAATGTTGTAAAATATTACGTCCGAGATGTTAGGTTGGCTTAGGTTAGGACATAAAACGTTATAGCAGTACATAATGTTCCCTCCGAGGGGTAGGTGCCGACACGCAAGGAATATTTTAAAATATTACATCCGAGATGTTAGATTGCCTCATGTTAGGACATATAACATTATAGCAGTACATAATGTTCCCACCGAGAAGTAGGGGCCGACACGCCACGAATGTTGTAAATTATTACATCCGAGATGTTAGGTTGCCTTAGGTTAGGATATATAACGTTATAGACGTATATAATGATCCCACGGAGAAGTAGGCACCGACACGCAAGGAATTTTGTAAAATATTACGTCCGAGATGCTAGGTTGCCTTAGGTTAGGACATATAACGTTATAGACGTACATAACGTTCCTACCGAGAGGTAGGGGCCGACACGCCACGAATGTTGTAAAATATTACGTCCGAGATGTTAGGTTGCTTTAGGTTAGGACATAAAACGTTATAGCAGTACATAATGTTCCCACCGAGAAGTACGTGCCGACACGCAAGGAATGTTTTAAAATATTACATCCGAGATGTTAGATTGCCTCATGTTTGGGCATATAACGTTATAGCAGTACATAATGTTCCCACCGAGAAGTAGGGGCCGACACGCCACGAAAGTTGTAAAATATTACATCCGAGATGTTAGGTTGGCTTAGGTTAGGATATATAACGTTACAATCGTACATAATGTTCCCTCCGAGGAGTAGGTGCCGACACGGAAGGAATGTTTTACAATATTACATCCGAGATGTTAGGTTGCCTTTTGTTAGGATATATAAAGTTATAGACGTATATAATGATACTACCGAGAAGTAGGGGCCGACACGTCACGAATGTTGTAAAATATTACATCCGAGATGTTTGGTTGCCTTAGGTTAGGACATATAACGTTATAGTCGTACATAATGTTACCACAGAGAAGTAGGGGCCGACACGCCACGAATGTTGTAAAATATTACGTCCGAGATGTTAGGTTGGCTTAGGTTAGGACATAAAACGTTATAGCAGTACATAATGTTCCCTCCGAGGGGTAGGTGCCGACACGCAAGGAATATTTTAAAATATTACATCCGAGATGTTAGATTGCCTCATGTTAGGACATATAACATTATAGCAGTACATAATGTTCCCACCGAGAAGTAGGGGCCGACACGCCACGAATGTTGTAAATTATTACATCCGAGATGTTAGGTTGCCTTCGGTTAGGATATATAACGTTATAGACGTATATAATGATCCCACGGAGCAGTACGCGCCGAAACGCAAGTAATGTTGTAAAATATTACGTCCGAGATGTTAGGTTGCCTTAGGTTAGGACACATAACGTTATAGACGTTTATAACGCTACCACCGAGAAGTAGGGGCTGAAACGCCAGGAATGTTGTCAAATATTACATCCGAGTTGTTAGGATGCCTTATGTTAGGGTATATAACGATATAGACGTATATAATGTTCCCACGGAGAAGTAGGCGCCGACACCCAAGTAATGTTGTAAAATATTACATCGGAGATGTAAGGTTGCCTTAGTTTAGAACATATAACGTTATAGCAGTACATAATGTTCCCACCGAGAAGTAGGGGACGACACGCCACGAATGTTGTAAAATATTACATCCGAGATGTTAGGTTGCCTTAGGTTAGGACATAAAACGTTATAGCAGTACATAATGTTCCCACCGAGAAGTAGGTGCCGACACGCAAGGAATTTTGTAAAATATTACGTCCGAGATGATAGGTTGCCTTAGGTTAGGACATATAACGTTTTAGACGTATATAATGTTCCCACCGTGAGGTAGGGGCGACACGCCACGAATGTTGTAAATTATTACATCCGAGATATTAGGTTGCCTTAGGTTAGGATATATAACGTTATAGCCGTACATAATGTTCCCACAGAGAAGGAGGAGCCGACACGCCACGAATGTTGTAAAATATTACATCCGAGATGTTAGATTGCCTCATGTTAGGGCATATAACGTTATAGCAATACATAATGTTCCCACCGAGAAGTAGGGGCCGACACGCCACGAAAGATGTAAAATATTACATCCGAGATGTTAGATTGGCTTAGGTTAGGATATATAACGTTATAGACGTATATAATGTTCCCACGGAGAAGTAGGCACCGACACGCAAGGAATTTTGTAAAATATTACGTCCGAGATGCTAGGTTGCCTTAGGTTAGGACATATAACGTTATAGACGTACATAACGTTCCTACCGAGAGGTAGGGGCCGACACGCCACGAATGTTGTAAAATATTACGTCCGAGATGTTAGGTTGCTTTAGGATAGGACATAAAACGTTATAGCAGTACATAATGTTCCCACCGAGAAGTAGGTGCCGACACGCAAGGAATGTTTTAAAATATTACATCCGAGATGTTAGATTGCCTCATGTTTGGGCATATAACGTTATAGCAGTACATAATGTTCCCACCGAGAAGTAGGGGCCGACACGCCACGAAAGTTGTAAAATATTACATCCGAGATGTTAGGTTGGCTTAGGTTAGGATATATAACGTTACAATCGTACATAATGTTCCCTCCGAGGAGTAGGTGCCGACACGGAAGGAATGTTTTACAATATTACATCCGAGATGTTAGGTTGCCTTTTGTTAGGATATATAAAGTTATAGACGTATATAATGATACTACCGAGAAGTAGGGGCCGACACGTCACGAATGTTGTAAAATATTACATCCGAGATGTTTGGTTGCCTTAGGTTAGGACATATAACGTTATAGTCGTACATAATGTTACCACAGAGAAGTAGGGGCCGACACGCCACGAATGTTGTAAAATATTACGTCCGAGATGTTAGGTTGGCTTAGGTTAGGACATAAAACGTTATAGCAGTACATAATGTTCCCTCCGAGGGGCAGGTGCCGACACGCAAGGAATATTTTAAAATATTACATCCGAGATGTTAGATTGCCTCATGTTAGGACATATAACATTATAGCAGTACATAATGTTCCCACCGAGAAGTAGGGGCCGACACGCCACAAATGTTGTAAAGTATTACGTCCGAGGTGTTAGGTTGACTTAGGTTAGGACATAAAACGTTATAGACGTTTATAACGTTACCACCGAGAAGTAGGGGCTGAAACGCCATTAATGTTGTCAAATATTACATACGAGTTGTTAGGTTGCCTTAGGCTAGGATATATAACGCTATAGACGTATATAATGTTCCCGCGGAGAAGTAGGCGCCGACACGCAAGGAATGTTGTAAAATATTACGTCCGAGATATTAGGTTGCCTTAGGTTAGTACACATAATGTTATAGACGTTTATAATGTTACCACCGAGAAGTAGGGGCCGACACGCCACGAATGTTGTAAATTATTACATCCGAGATGTTAGGTTGCCTTAGGTTAGGATATATAACGTTATAGCCGTACATAATGTTCCCACAGAGAAGGAGGAGCCGACACGCCACGAATGTTGTAAAATATTACGTCCGAGATGCTAGGTTGCCTTAGGTTAGGACATAAAACGTTATAGACGTTTATAATGTTACCACCGAGAAGTAGGGGCCGACACGCCACAAATGTTGTAAAATATTGCGTCCGAGATGTTAGGTTGCCTTAGGTTAGGATATATAACGTTATAGACGTATATAATGTTCCCACCGAGAAGTAGGTGCCGACACGCAAGGAATGTTGTAAAATGTTACATCCGAGATGTTAGATTGCCTTATGTTA
The DNA here is from genome assembly GCA_963969225.1 of Xylocopa violacea. NCBI lineage: Eukaryota > Metazoa > Arthropoda > Insecta > Hymenoptera > Apidae > Xylocopa > Xylocopa violacea. The sequence continues at coordinate 689,100 of CAXAJV010001295.1, read as the reverse complement.
GGACATATAACGTTATAGCAGTACATAATGTTCCCACCGAGAAGTAGGGGACGACACGCCACGAATGTTGTAAAATATTACATCCGAGGAGTTAGGTTGCCTTAGGTTAGGACATATAACGTTATAGCCGTACGTAACGTTCCTACCGAGAAGTAGGGGCCGACACGCCACGAATGTTGTAAAATATTACGTCCGAGATGTTATGTTGCCTTAGGTTAGGACATAAAACGTTATAGCAGTACATAATGTTCCCACCGAGAAGTAGGTGCCGACACGCAAGGAATGTTTTAAAATATTACATCCGAGATGTTAGATTGCCTCGTGTTAGGGCATATCACGTTATAGGAGTACATAATGTTCCCACCGAGAAGTAGGGGCCGACACGCCACGAAAGTTGTAAAATATTACATGCGAGATGTTAGGTTGGCTCAGGTTAGGATATATAATGTTATAGACGTATATAATGTTCCCACGGAGAAGTAGGCACCGACACGCAAGGAATTTTGTAAAATATTACGTCCGAGATGATAGGTTGCCTTAGGTTAGGACATATAACGTTTTAGACGTATATAATGTTCCCACCGAGAAGTAGGGGCCAACACCCCACGACTGTTGTAAATTATTACATCCGAGATGTTAGGTTGCCTTGTGTTAGAATATATAACGTTATAGCCGTACATAATGTTCCCACCGAGAAGGAGGAGCCGACACGCCACGAATGTTGTAAAATATTACGTCCGAGATGCTAGGTTGCCTTAGGTTAGGACATAAAACGTTATAGCAGTACATAATGTTCCCACCGAGAAGTAGGTGCCGACACGCAAGGAATTTTGTAAAATATTACGTCCGAGATGATAGGTTGCCTTAGGTTAGGACATATAACGTTTTAGACGTATATAATGTTCCCACCGTGAAGTAGGGGCGACACGCCACGAATGTTGTATATTATTACATCCGAGATGTTAGGTTGCCTTAGGTTAGGATATATAACGTTATAGCCGTACATAATGTTCCCACAGAGAAGGAGGAGCCGACACGCCACGAATGTTGTAAAATATTACGTCCGAGATGCTAGGTTGCCTTAGGGTAGGACATAAAACGTTATAGACGTTTAAAATGTTACCACCGAGAAGTAGGGGCCGACACGCCACAAATGTTGTAAAATATTGCGTCCGAGACGTTAGGTTGCCTTAGGTTAGGATATATAACGTTATAGACGTATATAATTTTCTCACCGAGAAGTAGGTGCCGACACGCAAGGAATGTTGTAAAATGTTACATCCGAGATGTTAGATTGCCTTATGTTAGGACATATAACGTTATAGCAGTACATAATGTTCCCACTGAGAAGTAGGTGCCGACACGCAAGGAATTTTGTAAAATATTACGTCCGAGATGATAGGTTGCCTTAGGTTAGGACATATAACGTTTTAGACGTATATAATGTTCCCACCGTGAAGTAGGGGCGACACGCCACGAATGTTGTAAATTATTACATCCGAGATGTTAGGTTGCCTTAGGTTAGGATATATAACGTTATAGCCGTACATAATGTTCCCACAGAGAAGGAGGAGCCGACACGCCACGAATGTTGTAAAATATTACGTCCGAGATGCTAGGTTGCCTTAGGTTAGGACATAAAACGTTATAGACGTTTATAATGTTACCACCGAGAAGTAGGGGCCGACACGCCACAAATGTTGTAAAATATTGCGTCCGAGATGTTAGGTTGCCTTAGGTTAGGATATATAACGTTATAGACGTATATAATGTTCCCTCCGAGAAGTAGGTGCCGACACGCAAGGAATGTTGTAAAATGTTACATCCGAGATGTTAGATTGCCTTATGTTAGGACATATAACGTTATAGCAGTACATAATGTTCCCACCGAGAAGTAGGTGCCGACACGCAAGGAATTTTGTAAAATATTACGTCCGAGATGATATGTTGCCTTAGGTTAGGACATATAACGTTATAGCCGTACATAACGTTCCTACCGAGAAGTAGGGGCCGACACGCCACGAATGTTGTAAAATATTACGTCCGAGATGTTATGTTGCCTTAGGTTAGGACATAAAACGTTATAGCAGTACATAATGTTCCCACCGAGAAGTAGGTGCCGACACGCAAGGAATGTTTTAAAATATTATATCCGACATGTTAGATTGCCTCATGTTAGGGCATATTACGTTATAGCAGTACATAATGTTCCCACCGAGAAGTAGGGGCCGACACGCCACGAAAGTTGTAAAATATTACATGCGAGATGTTAGGTTGTCTTAGGTTAGGATATATAATGTTATAGACGTATATAATGTTCCCACGGAGAAGTTGGTACCGACACGCAAGGAATTTTGTAAAATATTACGTCCGAGATGATAGCTTGCCATAGGTTAGGACATATAACGTTTTAGACGTATATAATGTTCCCACCGAGAAGTAGGGGCCGACACGCCACGAATGTTGTAAATTATTACATCCGAGATGTTAGATTGCCTTATGTTAGGACATATAACGTTATAGCAGTACATAATGTTCCCACCGAGAAGTAGGGGCCGACACGCCACGAATGTTGTAAATTATTACATCCGAGATGTTAGGTTGCCTTAAGTTAGGATATATAACGTTATAGACGTATATAATGATCCCACGGAGAAGTACGCGCCGAAACGCAAGTAATGTTGTAAAATATTACGTCCGAGATGTTAGGTTGCCTTAGGTTAGGACAGATAACGTTATAGACGTTTATAACGCTACCACCGAGAAGTAGGGGCTGAAACGCCAGGAATGTTGTCAAATATTACATCCGAGTTGTTAGGATGCCTTATGTGAGGGTATAAATCGATATAGACGTATATAATGTTCCCACGGAGAAGTAGGCGCCGACACCCAAGTAATGTTGTAAAATATTACATCGGAGATGTAAGGTTGCCTTAGTTTAGGACATTTAACGTTATAGCAGTACATAATGTTCCCACCGAGAAGTAGGGGACGACACGCCACAAATGTTGTAAAATATTACGTCCGAGATGTTAGGTTGCCTTAGGTCAGGATATATAACGTTATAGCAGTACATAATGTTCCCACCGAGAAGTAGGGGACGACACGCCACGAATGTTGTAAAATATTACATCCGAGGAGTTAGGTTGCCTTAGGTTAGGACATATAACGTTATAGCCGTACATAACGTTCCTACCGAGAAGTAGGGGCCGACACGCCACGAATGTTGTAAAATATTACGTCCGAGATGTTATGTTGCCTTAGGTTAGGACATAAAACGTTATAGCAGTACATAATGTTCCCACCGAGAAGTAGGTGCCGACACGCAAGGAATGTTTTAAAATATTACATCCGAGATGTTAGATTGCCTCGTGTTAGGGCATATCACGTTATAGCAGTACATAATGTGCCCACCGAGAAGTAGGGGCCGACACGCCACGAAAGTTGTAAAATATTACATGCGAGATGTTAGGTTGGCTTAGGTTAGGATATATAATGTTATAGACGTATATAATGTTCCCACGGAGAAGTAGGCACCGACACGCAAGGAATTTTGTAAAATATTACGTCCGAGATGATAGGTTGCCTTAGGTTAGGACATAAAACGTTATAGACGTTTATAATGTTACCACCTAGAAGTAGGTGCTGAAACGGCAGGAATATTGTCAAATATTACATACGAGTTGTTAGGATGCCTTATGTTAGGATATGCAACGCTATATAGAAGTATATAATGTTCCCACGGAGTAGTATGCGCCGACACGCAAGGATGTTTGTAAAAAATCACGTCCGCGATGTTATGTTGCCTTAGCTTAGGATATATAACGTTATAGAAGTATATAGTCTTCCCACGGAGACGTAGGTGCGGACACGCGAGGAATGTTGTAAAATGTTACATCCGAGATGTTAGATTGCCTTATGTTAGGACATATAACGTTATAGCATTACATAATGTTCCCACCGAGAAGTAGGGGCCGACACGCAAGGAATGCTTTAAAATATTACATCCGAGATGTTAGATTGCCTCATGTTAGGGCATATAACGTTATAGCAATACATAATGTTCCCACCGAGAAGTAGGTGCCGACACGCAAGGAATTTTGTAAAATATTACATCCGAGGAGTTAGGTTGCCTTAGGTTAGGACATATAACGTTATAGCCGTACATAACGTTCCTACCGAGAAGTAGAGGCCGACACGCCACGAATGTTGTAAAATGTTACGTCCGAGATGTTATGTTGCCTTAGGTTAGGACATAAAACGTTATAGCAGTACATAATGTTCCCACCGAGAAGTAGGTGCCGACACGCAAGGAATGTTTTAAAATATTACATCCGAGATGTTAGATTGCCTCGTGTTAGGGCATATCACGTTATAGCAGTACATAATGTTCCCACCGAGAAGTAGGGGCCGACACGCCACGAAAGTTGTAAAATATTACATGCGAGATGTTAGGTTGGCTTAGGTTAGGATATATAATGTTATAGACGTATATAATGTTCCCACGGAGAAGTAGGCACCGACACGCAAGGAATTTTGTAAAATATTACGTCCGAGATGATAGGTTGCCTTAGGTTAGGACATATAACGTTTTAGACGTATATAATGTTCCCACCGAGAATTAGGGGCCAACACCCCACGACTGTTGTAAATTATTACATCCGAGATGTTAGGTTGCCTTGTGTTAGGACATATAACGTTATAGCAGTACATAATGTTCCCACCGAGAAGTAGGGGCCGACACGCAAGGAATGCTTTAAAATATTACATCCGAGATGTTAGATTGCCTCATGTTAAGGCATATAACGTTATAGCAATACATAATGTTCCCACCGAGAAGTAGGGGCCGACACGCCACGAAAGATGTAAAATATTACATCCGAGATGTTAGATTGGCTTAGGTTAGGATATATAACGTTATAGACGTATATAATGTTCCCACGGAGAAGTAGGCACCGACACGCAAGGAATTTTGTAAAATATTACGTCCGAGATGCTAGGTTGCCTTAGGTTAGGACATATAACGTTATAGCAGTACATAATGTTCCCACCGAGAAGTAGGGGCCGACACGCCACGAAAGTTGTAAAATATTACATCCGAGATGTTAGGTTGGCTTAGGTTAGGATATATAACGTTATAATCGTACATAATGTTCCCTCCGAGGAGTAGATGCCGACACGGAAGGAATGTTTTACAATATTACATCCGAGATGTTAGGTTGCCTTTTGTTAGGATATATAAAGTTATAGACCTATATAATGATACTACCGAGAAATAGGGGCCGACACGTCACGAATGTTGTAAAATGTTACATCCGAGATGTTTGGTTGCCTTAGGTTAGGACATATAACGTTATAGTCGTACATAATGTTACCACAGAGAAGTAGGGGCCGACACGCCACGACTGTTGTAAATTATTACATCCGAGATGTTAGGTTGCCTTGTGTTAGGATATATAACGTTATAGCCGTACATAATGTTCCCACCGAGAAGGAGGAGCCGACACGCCACGAATGTTGTAAAATATTACGTCCGAGATGCTAGGTTGCCTTAGGTTAGGACATAAAACGATATAGACGTTTATAATGTTACCACCGAGAAGTAGGGCCTGAAACGCCAGGAATTTTGTCAAATATTACATCCGAGTTGTTAGGATGCCTTATGTTAGGCTATATAACGATATAGACGTATATAATGTTCCCACGGAGAAGTAGGCGCCGACACCCAAGTAATGTTGTAAAATATTACATCGGAGATGTAAGGTTGCCTTAGTTTAGGACATATAACGTTATAGCAGTACATAATGTTCCCACCGAGAAGTAGGGGACGACACGCCACGAATGTTGTAAAATATTACATCCGAGGAGTTAGGTTGCCTTAGGTTAGGACATATAACGTTATAGCCGTACATAACGTTCCTACCGAGAAGTAGGGGCCGACACGCCACGAATGTTGTAAAATATTACGTCCGAGATGTTATGTTGCCTTAGGTTAGGACATAAAACGTTATAGCAGTACATAATGTTCCCACCGAGAAGTAGGTGCCGACACGCAAGGAATGTTTTAAAATATTACATCCGAGATGTTAGATTGCCTCGTGTTAGGGCATATCACGTTATAGCAGTACATAATGTTCCCACCGAGAAGTAGGGGCCGACACGCCACGAAAGTTGTAAAATATTACATGCGAGATGTTAGGTTGGCTTAGGTTAGGATATATAATGTTATAGACGTATATAATGTTCCCACGGAGAAGTAGGCACCGACACGCAAGGAATTTTGTAAAATATTACGTCCGAGATGATAGGTTGCCTTAGGTTAGGACATATAACGTTTTAGACGTATATAATGTTCCCACCGAGAAGTAGGGGCCAACACCCCACGACTGTTGTAAATTATTACATCCGAGATGTTAGGTTGCCTTGTGTTAGAATATATAACGTTATAGCCGTACATAATGTTCCCACCGAGAAGGAGGAGCCGACACGCCACGAATGTTGTAAAATATTACGTCCGAGATGCTAGGTTGCCTTAGGTTAGGACTTAAAACGTTATAGACGTTTATAATGTTACCACCGAGAAGTAGGGCCTGAAACGCCAGGAATGTTGTCAAATATTACATACGAGTTGTTAGGATGCCGTACGTTAGGATATATAACGTTCCTACCGAGAAGTAGGGGCCGACACGCCACAAATGTTGTAAAATATTACGTTCGAGATGTTAGGTTGCCTTAGGTTAGGACATAAAACGTTATAGACGTTTATAATGTTACCACCTAGAAGTAGGTGCTGAAACGCCAGGAATATTGTCAAATATTACATACGAGTTGTTAGGATGCCTTATGTTAGGATATACAACGCTATATAGAAGTATATAATGTTCCCACGGAGTAGTATGCGCCGACACGCAAGGATGTTTGTAAAAAATCACGTCCGAGATGTTATGTTGCCTTAGGTTAGGATATATAACGTTATAGAAGTATATAGTCTTCCCACGGAGACGTAGGTGCGGCCACGCGAGGAATGTTGTAAAATGTTACATCCGAGATGTTAGATTGCCTTATGTTAGGACATATAACGTTATAGCATTACATAATGTTCCCACCGAGAAGTAGGGGCCAACACGCAAGGAATGCTTTAAAATATTACATCCGAGATGTTAGATTGCCTCATGTTAGGGCATATAACGTTATAGCAATACATAATGTTCCCACCGAGAAGTAGGGGCCGACACGCCACGAGAGATGTAAAATATTACATCGGAGATGTAAGGTTGCCTTAGTTTTGGACATATAACGTTATAGCAGTACATAATGTTCCCACCGAGAAGTAGGGGACGACACGCCACGAATGTTGTAAAATATTACATCCGAGGAGTTAGGTTGCCTTAGGTTAGGACATATAACGTTATAGCCGTACATAACGTTCCTACCGAGAAGTAGGGGCCGACACGCCACGAATGTTGTAAAATATTACGTCCGAGATGCTAGGTTGCCTTAGGTTAGGACATATAACGTTATAGCAGTACATAATGTTCCCACCGAGAAGTAGGGGCCGACACGCCACGAAAGTTGTAAGATATTACATCCGAGATGTTAGGTTGGCTTAGGTTAGGATATATAACGTTATAATCGTACATAATGTTCCCTCCGAGGAGTAGGTGCCGACACGGAAGGAATGTTTTACAATATTACATCCGAGATGTTAGGTTGCCTTTTGTTAGGATATATAAAGTTATAGACGTATATAATGATACTACCGGGAAATAGGGGCCGACACGTCACGAATGTTGTAAAATGTTACATCCGAGATGTTTGGTTGCCTTAGGTTAGGACATATAACGTTATAGTCGTACATAATGTTACCACAGAGAAGTAGGGGCCGACACGCCACGAATGTTGTAAAATATTACGTCCGAGATGCTAGGTTGCCTTAGGTTAGGACTTAAAACGTTATAGATGTTTATAATGTTACCACCGAGAAGTAGGGCCTGAAACGCCAGGAATATTGTCAAATATTACATACGAGTTGTTAGGATGCCTTATGTTAGGATACACAACGCTATATGGAAGTATATAATGTTCCCACGGAGTAGTATGCGTCGACACGCAAGGATGTTTGTAAAGAATCACGTCCGAGATGTTATGTTGCCTTAGGTTAGGATATATAACGTTATAGAAGTACATAGTCTTCCCAGGGAGACGTAGGCGCGGACACGCAAGGAATGTTGTAAAATATTACATCCGAGATGTTATATTGCCTTAGGTTAGGACATATAACGTTATAGCCGTACATAATGTTCCCACCGAGAAGTAGGTGCCGACACGCAAGGAATTTTGTAAAATATTACGTCCGAGATGATAGGTTGCCTTAGGTTAGGACATATAACGTTTTAGACGTATATAATGTTCCCACCGTGAAGTAGGGGCGACACGCCACGAATGTTGTAAATTATTACATCCGAGATGTTAGGTTGCCTTAGGTTAGGATATATAACGTTATGGCCGTAATAATGTTCCCACAGAGAAGGAGGAGCCGACACGCCACGAATGTTGTAAAATATTACGTCCGAGATGCTAGGTTGCCTTAGGTTAGGACATATAACGTTTTAGACGTATATAATGTTCCCACCGTGAAGTAGGGGCGACACGCCACGAATGTTGTAAATTATTACATCCGAGATGTTAGGTTGCCTTAGGTTAGGGTATATAACGTTATAGCCGTACATAATGTTCCCACAGAGAAGGAGGAGCCGACACGCCACGACTGTTGTAAAATATTACGTCCGAGATGCTAGGTTGCCTTAGGTTAGGACATAAAACGTTATAGACGTTTATAATGTTACCACAGAGAAGTAGGGGCCGACACGCCACAAATGTTGTAAAATATTGCGTCCGAGATGTTAGGTTGCCTTAGGTTAGGATATATAACGTTATAGACGTATATAATGTTCCCACCGAGAAGTAGGTGCCGACACGCAAGGAATGTTGTAAAATGTTACATCCGAGATGTTAGATTGCCTTATGTTAGGACATATAACGTTATAGCAGTACATAATGTTCCCACCGAGAAGTAGGTGCCGACACGCAAGGAATTTTGTAAAATATTACGTCCGAGATGATAGGTTGCCTTAGGTTAGGATATATAACGTTATAGCAGTACATAATGTTCCCACCGAGAAGTAGGGGACGACACGCCACGAATGTTGTGAAATATTACATCCGAGGAGTTAGGTTGCCTTAGGTTAGGACATACAACGTTATAGCCGTACATAACGTTCCTACCGAGAAGTAGGGGCCGACACGCCACGAATGTTGTAAAATATTACGTCCGAGATGTTATGTTGCCTTAGGTTAGGACATAAAACGTTATAGCAGTACATAATGTTCCCACCGAGAAGTAGGTGCCGACACGCAAGGAATGTTTTAAAATATTACATCCGAGATGTTAGATTGCCTCGTGTTAGGGCATATAATGTTCCCACCGAGAAGTAGGGGCCGACACGCCACGAAAGATGTAAAATATTACATCCGAGATGTTAGATTGGCTTAGGTTAGGATATATAACGTTATAGACGTATATAATGTTCCCACGGAGAAGTAGGCACCGACACGCAAGGAATTTTGTAAAATATTACGTCCGAGATGCTAGGTTGCCTTAGGTTAGGACATATAACGTTATAGCAGTACATAATGTTCCCACCGAGAAGTAGGGGCCGACACGCCACGAAAGTTGTAAAATATTACATCCGAGATGTTAGGTTGGCTTAGGTTAGGATATATAACGTTATAATCGTACATAATGTTCCCTCCGAGGAGTAGGTGCCGACACGGAAGGAATGTTTTACAATATTACATCCGAGATGTTAGGTTGCCTTTTGTTAGGATATATAAAGTTATAGACCTATATAATGATACTACCGAGAAATAGGGGCCGACACGTCACGAATGTTGTAAAATGTTACATCCGAGATGTTTGGTTGCCTTAGGTTAGGACATATAACGTTATAGTCGTACATAATGTTACCACAGAGATGTAGGGGCCGACACGCCACGACTGTTGTAAATTATTACATCCGAGATGTTAGGTTGCCTTGTGTTAGGATATATAACGTTATAGCCGTACATAATGTTCCCACCGAGAAGGAGGAGCCGACACGCCACGAATGTTGTAAAATATTACGTCCGAGATGCTAGGTTGCCTTAGGTTAGGACTTAAAACGTTATAGACGTTTATAATGTTACCACCCAGAAGTAGGGCCTGAAACGCCAGGAATGTTGTCAAATATTACATACGAGTTGTTAGGATGCCGTACGTTAGGATATATAACGTTCCTACCGAGAAGTAGGGGCCGACACGCCACAAATGTTGTAAAATATTACGTTCGAGATGTTAGGTTGCCTTAGGTTAGGACATAAAACGTTATAGACGTTTATAATGTTACCACCTAGAAGTAGGTGCTGAAACGCCAGGAATGTTGTCAAATATTACATACGAGTTGTTAGGATGCCTTATGTTAGGATATACAACGCTATATAGAAGTATATAATGTTCCCACGGAGTAGTATGCGCCGACACGCAAGGATGTTTGTAAAAAATCACGTCCGAGATGTTATGTTGCCTTAGGTTAGGATATATAACGTTATAGAAGTATATAGTCTTCCCACGGAGACGTAGGTGCGGACACGCGAGGAATGTTGTAAAATGTTACATCCGAGATGTTAGATTGCCTCATGTTAGGGCATATCACGTTATAGCAGTACATAATGTTCCCACCGAGAAGTAGGGGCCGACACGCCACGAAAGTTGTAAAATATTACATGCGAGATGTTAGGTTGGCTTAGGTTAGGATATATAATGTTATAGACGTATATAATGTTCCCACGGAGAAGTAGGCACCGACACGCAAGGAATTTTGTAAAATATTACGTCCGAGATGATAGGTTGCCTTAGGTTAGGACATATAACGTTTTAGACGTATATAATGTTCCCACCGAAAATTAGGGGCCAACACCCCACGACTGTTGTAAATTATTACATCCGAGATGTTAGGTTGGCTTAGGTTAGGATATATAACGTTATAATCGTACATAATGTTCCCTCCGAGGAGTAGGTGCCGACACGGAAGGAATGTTTTACAATATTACATCCGAGATGTTAGGTTGCCTTTTGTTAGGATATATAAAGTTATAGACCTATATAATGATACTACCGAGAAATAGGGGCCGACACGTCACGAATGTTGTAAAATGTTACATCCGAGATGTTTGGTTGCCTTAGGTTAGGACATATAACGTTATAGTCGTACATAATGTTACCACAGAGAAGTAGGGGCCGACACGCCACGACTGTTGTAAATTATTACATCCGAGATGTTAGGTTGCCTTGTGTTAGGATATATAACGTTATAGCCGTACATAATGTTCCCACCGAGAAGGAGGAGCCGACACGCCACGAATGTTGTAAAATATTACGTCCGAGATGCTAGGTTGCCTTAGGTTAGGACTTAAAACGTTATAGACGTTTATAATGTTACCACCGAGAAGTAGGGCCTGAAACGCCAGGAATGTTGTCAAATATTACATACGAGTTGTTAGGATGCCGTACGTTAGGATATATAACGTTCCTACCGAGAAGTAGGGGCCGACACGCCACAAATGTTGTAAAATATTACGTTCGAGATGTTAGGTTGCCTTAGGTTAGGACATAAAACGTTATAGACGTTTATAATGTTACCACCTAGAAGTAGGTGCTGAAACGCCAGGAATGTTGTCAAATATTACATACGAGTTGTTAGGATGCCTTATGTTAGGATATACAACGCTATATAGAAGTATATAACGTTCCCACGGAGTAGTATGCGCCGACACGCAAGGATGTTTGTAAAAAATCACGTCCGAGATGTTATGTTGCCTTAGGTTAGGATATATAACGTTATAGAAGTATATAGTCTTCCCACGGAGACGTAGGTGCGGACACGCGAGGAATGTTGTAAAATGTTACATCCGAGATGTTAGATTGCCTTATGTTAGGACATATAACGTTATAGCAGTACATAATGTTCCCACCGAGAAGTAGGGGCCGACACGCAAGGAATGCTTTAAAATATTACATCCGAGATGTTAGATTGCCTCATGTTAGGGCATATAACGTTATAGCAATACATAATGTTCCCACCGAGAAGTAGGGGCCGACACGCCACGAAAGATGTAAAATATTACATCCGAGATGTTAGATTGGCTTAGGTTAGGATATATAACGTTATAGACGTATATAATGTTCCCACGGAGAAGTAGGCACCGACACGCAAGGAATTTTGTAAAATATTACGTCCGAGATGCTAGGTTGCCTTAGGTTAGGACATATAACGTTATAGCAGTACATAATGTTCCCACCGAGAAGTAGGGGCCGACACGCCACGAAAGTTGTAAAATATTACATCCGAGATGTTAGGTTGGCTTAGGTTAGGATATATAACGTTATAATCGTACATAATGTTCCCTCCGAGGAGTAGGTGCCGACACGGAAGGAATGTTTTACAATATTACATCCGAGATGTTAGGTTGCCTTTTGTTAGGATATATAAAGTTATAGACCTATATAATGATACTACCGAGAAATAGGGGCCGACACGTCACGAATGTTGTAAAATGTTACATCCGAGATGTTTGGTTGCCTTAGGTTAGGACATATAACGTTATAGTCGTACATAATGTTACCACAGAGATGTAGGGGCCGACACGCCACGACTGTTGTAAATTATTACATCCGAGATGTTAGGTTGCCTTGTGTTAGGATATATAACGTTATAGCCGTACATAATGTTCCCACCGAGAAGGAGGAGCCGACACGCCACGAATGTTGTAAAATATTACGTCCGAGATGCTAGGTTGCCTTAGGTTAGGACTTAAAACGTTATAGACGTTTATAATGTTACCACCCAGAAGTAGGGCCTGAAACGCCAGGAATGTTGTCAAATATTACATACGAGTTGTTAGGATGCCGTACGTTAGGATATATAACGTTCCTACCGAGAAGTAGGGGCCGACACGCCACAAATGTTGTAAAATATTACGTTCGAGATGTTAGGTTGCCTTAGGTTAGGACATAAAACGTTATAGACGTTTATAATGTTACCACCTAGAAGTAGGTGCTGAAACGCCAGGAATGTTGTCAAATATTACATACGAGTTGTTAGGATGCCTTATGTTAGGATATACAACGCTATATAGAAGTATATAATGTTCCCACGGAGTAGTATGCGCCGACACGCAAGGATGTTTGTAAAAAATCACGTCCGAGATGTTATGTTGCCTTAGGTTAGGATATATAACGTTATAGAAGTATATAGTCTTCCCACGGAGACGTAGGTGCGGACACGCGAGGAATGTTGTAAAATGTTACATCCGAGATGTTAGATTGCCTTATGTTAGGACATATAACGTTATAGCAGTACATAATGTTCCCACCGAGAAGTAGGGGCCGACACGCAAGGAATGCTTTAAAATATTACATCCGAGATGTTAGATTGCCTCATGTTAGGGCATATAACGTTATAGCAATACATAATGTTCCCACCGAGAAGTAGGTGCCGACACGCAAGGAATTTTGTAAAATATTACGTCCGAGATGATAGGTTGCCTTAGGTTAGGATATATAACGTTATAGCAGTACATAATGTTCCCACCGAGAAGTAGGGGACGACACGCCACGAATGTTGTAAAATATTACATCCGAGGAGTTAGGTTGCCTTAGGTTAGGACATATAACGTTATAGCCGTACATAACGTTCCTACCGAGAAGTAGAGGCCGACACGCCACGAATGTTGTAAAATATTACGTCCGAGATGTTATGTTGCCTTAGGTTAGGACATAAAACGTTATCGCAGTACATAATGTTCCCACCGAGAAGTAGGTGCCGACACGCAAGGAATGTTTTAAAATATTACATCCGAGATGTTAGATTGCCTCGTGTTAGGGCATATCACGTTATAGCAGTACATAATGTTCACACCGAGAAGTAGGGGCCGACACGCCACGAAAGTTGTAAAATATTACATGCGAGATGTTAGGTTGGCTTAGGTTAGGATATATAATGTTATAGACGTATATAATGTTCCCACGGAGAAGTAGGCACCGACACGCAAGGAATTTTGTAAAATATTACGTCCGAGATGATAGGTTGCCTTAGGTTAGGACATATAACGTTTTAGACGTATATAATGTTCCCACCGAGAATTAGGGGCCAACACCCCACGACTGTTGTAAATTATTACATCCGAGATGTTAGGTTGCCTTGTGTTAGGACATATAACGTTATAGCAGTACATAATGTTCCCACCGAGAAGTAGGGGCCGACACGCCACGAATGTTGTAAAATATTACGTCCGAGATGCTAGGTTGCCTTAGGTTAGGACTTAAAACGTTATAGACGTTTATAATGTTACCACCGAGAAGTAGGGCCTGAAACGCCAGGAATGTTGTCAAATATTACATACGAGTTGTTAGGATGCCTTATGTTAGGATACACAACGCTATATGGAAGTATATAATGTTCCCACGGAGTAGTATGCGTCGACACGCAAGGATGTTTGTAAAGAATCACGTCCGAGATGTTATGTTACCTTAGGTTAGGATATATAACGTTATAGAAGTACATAGTCTTCCCAGGGAGACGTAGGCGCGGACACGCAAGGAATGTTGTAAAATATTACATCCGAGATGTTATATTGCCTTAGGTTAGGACATATAACGTTATAGCAGTACATAATGTTCCCACCGAGAAGGAGGAGCCGACACGCCACGAATGTTGTAAAATATTACGTCCGAGATGCTAGGTTGCCTTAGGTTAGGACATAAAACGATATAGACGTTTATAATGTTACCACCGAGAAGTAGGGCCTGAAACGCCAGGAATTTTGTCAAATATTACATACGAGTTGTTAGGATGCCGTACGTTAGGATATATAACGTTCCTACCGAGAAGTAGGGGCCGACACGCCACAAATGTTGTAAAATATTACGTACGAGATGTTAGGTTGCCTTAGGTTAGGACATAAAACGTTATAGACGTTTATAATGTTACCACCTAGAAGTAGGGGCTGAAACGCCAGGAATGTTGTCAAATATTACATACGAGTTGTTAGGATGCCTTATGTTAGGATATACAACGCTATATAGAAGTATATAATGTTCCCACGGATTAGTATGCGCCGACACGCAAGGATGTTTGTAAAAAATCACGTCCGAGATGTTATGTTGCCTTAGGTTAGGATATATAACGTTATAGAAGTATATAGTCTTCCCACGGAGACGTAGGTGCGGACACGCGAGGAATGTTGTAAAATGTTACATCCGAGATGTTAGATTGCCTTATGTTAGGACATATAACGTTATAGCAGTACATAATGTTCCCACCGAGAAGTAGGGGCCGACACGCAAGGAATGCTTTAAAATATTACATCCGAGATGTTAGATTGCCTCATGTTAGGGCATATAACGTTATAGCAATACATAATGTTCCGACCGAGAAGTAGGGGCCGACACGCCACGAAAGATGTAAAATATTACATCCGAGATGTTAGATTGGCTTAGGTTAGGATATATAACGTTATAGACGTATATAATGTTCCCACGGAGAAGTAGGCACCGACACGCAAGGAATTTTGTAAAATATTACGTCCGAGATGCTAGGTTGCCTTAGGTTAGGACATATAACGTTATGGCAGTACATAATGTTCCCACCGAGAAGTAGGGGCCGATACGCCACGAAAGTTGTAAAATATTACATCCGAGATGTTAGGTTGGCTTAGGTTAGGATATATAACGTTATAATCGTACATAATGTTCCCTCCGCGGAGTAGGTGCCGACACGGAAGGAATGTTTTACAATATTACATCCGAGATGTTAGGTTGCCTTTTGTTAGGATATATAAAGTTATAGACGTATATAATGGTCCCACCGAGAAGGAGGAGCCGACACGCCACGAATGTTGTAAAATATTACGTCCGAGATGCTAGGTTGCCTTAGGTTAGGACTTAAAACGTTATAGCAGTACATAATGTTCCCACCGAGAAGTAGGTGCCGACACGCAAGGAATGTTTTAAAATATTACATCCGAGATGTTAGATTGCCTCATGTTAGGGCATATAACGTTATAGCAGTACATAATGTTCCCACCGAGAAGTAGGGGCCGACGCGCCACGAAAGTTGTAAAATATTACATCCGAGATGTTAGGTTGCCTTAGGTTAGGATATATAACGTTATAGACGTATATAATGTTCCCACGGAGAAGTAGGCACCGACACGCAAGGAATTTTGTAAAATATTACGTCCGAGATGATAGGTTGCCTTAGGTTAGGACATATAACGTTTTAGACGTATATAATGTTCCCACCGTGAAGTAGGGGCGACACGCCACGAATGTTGTAAATTATTACATCCGAGATGTTAGGTTGCCTTAGGTTAGGATATATAACGTTATAGCCGTACATAATGTTCCCACAGAGAAGGAGGAGCCGACACGCCACGAATGTTGTAAAATATTACGTCCGAGATGCTAGGTTGCCTTAGGTTAGGACATAAAACGTTATAGACGTTTATAATGTTACCACCGAGAAGTAGGGGCCGACACGCCACAAATGTTGTAAAATATTGCGTCCGAGATGTTAGGTTGCCTTAGGTTAGGATATATAACGTTATAGACGTATATAATGTTCCCACCGAGAAGTAGGTGCCGACACGCAAGGAATGTTGTAAAATGTTACATCCGAGATGTTAGATTGCCTTATGTTAGGACATATAACGTTATAGCAGTACATAATGTTCCCACCGAGAAGTAGGGGCCAACACGCCACGAATGTTGTAAATTATTACATCCGAGATGTTAGGTTGCCTTAGGTTAGGATATATAACGTTATAGCCGTACATAATGTTCCCACAGAGAAGGAGGAGCCGACACGCCACGAATGTTGTAAAATATTACGTCCGAGATGCTAGGTTGCCTTAGGTTAGGACTTAAAACGTTATAGACGTTTATAATGTTACCACCGAGAAGTAGGGCCTGAAACGCCAGGAATGTTGTCAAATATTACATACGAGTTGTTAGGATGCCTTATGTTAGGATACACAACGCTATATGGAAGTATATAATGTTCCCACGGAGTAGTATGCGTCGACACGCAAGGATGTTTGTAAAGAATCACGTCCGAGATGTTATGTTACCTTAGGTTAGGATATATAACGTTATAGAAGTACATAGTCTTCCCAGGGAGACGTAGGCGCGGACACGCAAGGAATGTTGTAAAATATTACATCCGAGATGTTATATTGCCTTAGGTTAGGACATATAACGTTATAGCAGTACATAATGTTCCCACCGAGAAGGAGGAGCCGACACGCCACGAATGTTGTAAAATATTACGTCCGAGATGCTAGGTTGCCTTAGGTTAGGACATAAAACGATATAGACGTTTATAATGTTACCACCGAGAAGTAGGGCCTGAAACGCCAGGAATTTTGTCAAATATTACATACGAGTTGTTAGGATGCCGTACGTTAGGATATATAACGTTCCTACCGAGAAGTAGGGGCCGACACGCCACAAATGTTGTAAAATATTACGTACGAGATGTTAGGTTGCCTTAGGTTAGGACATAAAACGTTATAGACGTTTATAATGTTACCACCTAGAAGTAGGGGCTGAAACGCCAGGAATGTTGTCAAATATTACATACGAGTTGTTAGGATGCCTTATGTTAGGATATACAACGCTATATAGAAGTATATAATGTTCCCACGGATTAGTATGCGCCGACACGCAAGGATGTTTGTAAAAAATCACGTCCGAGATGTTATGTTGCCTTAGGTTAGGATATATAACGTTATAGAAGTATATAGTCTTCCCACGGAGACGTAGGTGCGGACACGCGAGGAATGTTGTAAAATGTTACATCCGAGATGTTAGATTGCCTTATGTTAGGACATATAACGTTATAGCAGTACATAATGTTCCCACCGAGAAGTAGGGGCCGACACGCAAGGAATGCTTTAAAATATTACATCCGAGATGTTAGATTGCCTCATGTTAGGGCATATAACGTTATAGCAATACATAATGTTCCGACCGAGAAGTAGGGGCCGACACGCCACGAAAGATGTAAAATATTACATCCGAGATGTTAGATTGGCTTAGGTTAGGATATATAACGTTATAGACGTATATAATGTTCCCACGGAGAAGTAGGCACCGACACGCAAGGAATTTTGTAAAATATTACGTCCGAGATGCTAGGTTGCCTTAGGTTAGGACATATAACGTTATGGCAGTACATAATGTTCCCACCGAGAAGTAGGGGCCGACACGCCACGAAAGTTGTAAAATATTACATCCGAGATGTTAGGTTGGCTTAGGTTAGGATATATAACGTTATAATCGTACATAATGTTCCCTCCGAGGAGTAGGTGCCGACGCGGAAGGAATGTTTTACAATATTACATCCGAGATGTTAGGTTGCCTTTTGTTAGGATATATAAAGTTATAGACGTATATAATGTTCCCACCGAGAAGGAGGAGCCGACACGCCACGAATGTTGTAAAATATTACGTCCGAGATGCTAGGTTGCCTTAGGTTAGGACTTAAAACGTTATAGCAGTACATAATGTTCCCACCGAGAAGTAGGTGCCGACACGCAAGGAATGTTTTAAAATATTCCATCCGAGATGTTAGATTGCCTCATGTTAGGGCATATAACGTTATAGCAATACATAATGTTCCCACCGAGAAGTAGGGGCCGACACGCCACGAAAGTTGTAAAATATTACATCCGAGATGTTAGATTGGCTTAGGTTAGGATATATAACGTTATAGACGTATATAATGTTCCCACGGAGAAGTAGGCACCGACACGCAAGGAATTTTGTAAAATATTACGTCCGAGATGCTAGGTTGCCTTAGGTTAGGACATATAACGTTATAGACGTACATAACGTTCCTACCGAGAAGTAGGGGCCGACACGCCACGAATGTTGTAAAATATTACGTCCGAGATGTTAGGTTGCTTTAGGTTAGGACATAAAACGTTATAGCAGTACATAATGTTCCCACCGAGAAGTAGGTGCCGACACGCAAGGAATGTTTTAAAATATTACATCCGAGATGTTAGATTGCCTCATGTTTGGGCATATAACATTATAGCAGTACATAATGTTCCCACCGAGAAGTAGGGGCCGACACGCCACGAAAGTTGTAAAATATTACATCCGAGATGTTAGGTTGGCTTAGGTTAGGATATATAACGTTATAATCGTACATAATGTTCCCTCCGAGGAGTAGGTGCCGACACGGAAGGAATGTTTAAC
This sequence comes from Xylocopa violacea, assembly GCA_963969225.1. Classification (NCBI taxonomy): domain Eukaryota; kingdom Metazoa; phylum Arthropoda; class Insecta; order Hymenoptera; family Apidae; genus Xylocopa; species Xylocopa violacea. The sequence continues at coordinate 669,737 of CAXAJV010001295.1, read as the reverse complement.
AATATTACATCCGAGATGTTAGGTTGCCTTTTGTGAGGATATATAAAGTTATAGACGTATATAATGATACTCCCGAGAAGTAGGGGCCGACACGTCACGAATGTTGTAAAATATTACATCCGAGATGTTTGGTTGCCTTAGGTTAGGACATATAACGTTATAGTCGTACATAATGTTACCACTGAGAAGTAGGGGCCGACACGCCACGACTGTTGTAAATTATTACATCCGAGATGTTAGGTTGCCTTGTGTTAGGATATATAACGTTATAGCCGTACATAATGTTCCCACCGAGAAGGAGGAGCCGACACGCCACGAATGTTGTAAAATATTACATCCGAGGAGTTAGGTTGCCTTAGGTTAGGACATATAACGTTATAGCCGTACATAACGTTCCTACCGAGAAGTAGGGGCCGACACGCCACGAATGTTGTAAAATATTACGTCCGAGATGTTAGGTTGCCTTAGGTTAGGACATAAAACGTTATAGCAGTACATAATGTTCCCACCGAGAAGTAGGTGCCGACACGCAAGGAATGTTTTAAAATATTACATCCGAGATGTTAGATTGCCTCATGTTAGGGCATATAACGTTATAGCAGTACATAATGTTCCCACCGAGAAGTAGGGGCCGACGCGCCACGAAAGTTGTAAAATATTACATCCGAGATGTTAGGTTGCCTTAGGTTAGGATATATAACGTTATAGACGTATATAATGTTCCCACGGAGAAGTAGGCACCGACACGCAAGGAATTTTGTAAAATATTACGTCCGAGATGATAGGTTGCCTTAGGTTAGGACATATAACGTTTTAGACGTATATAATGTTCCCACCGTGAAGTAGGGGCGACACGCCACGAATGTTGTAAATTATTACATCCGAGATGTTAGGTTGCCTTAGGTTAGGATATATAACGTTATAGCCGTACATAATGTTCCCACCGAGAAGGAGGAGCCGACACGCCACGAATGTTGTAAAATATTACATCCGAGGAGTTAGGTTGCCTTAGGTTAGGACATATAACGTTATAGCCGTACATAACGTTCCTACCGAGAAGTAGGGGCCGACACGCCACGAATGTTGTAAAATATTACGTCCGAGATGTTAGGTTGCCTTAGGTTAGGACATAAAACGTTATAGCAGTACATAATGTTCCCACCGAGAAGTAGGTGCCGACACGCAAGGAATGTTGTAAAATGTTACATCCGAGATGTTAGATTGCCTTATGTTAGGACATATAACGTTATAGCAGTACTCAATGTTCCCACCGAGAAGTAGGGGACGACACGCCACGAATGTTGTAAAATATTACATCCGAGGAGTTAGGTTGCCTTAGGTTAGGACATATAACGTTATAGCCGTACATAACGTTCCTACCGAGAAGTAGGGGCCGACACGCCACGAATGTTGTAAAATATTACGTCCGAGATGTTAGGTTGCCTTAGGTTAGGACATAAAACGTTATAGCAGTACATAATGTTCCCACCGAGAAGTAGGTGCCGACACGCAAGGAATGTTTTAAAATATTACATCCGAGATGTTAGATTGCCTCATGTTAGGGCATATAACGTTATAGCAGTACATAATGTTCCCACCGAGAAGTAGGGGCCGACACGCCACGAAAGTTGTAAAATATTACATGCGAGATGTTAGGTTGGCTTAGGTTAGGATATATAATGTTATAGACGTATATAATGTTCCCACGGAGGAGTAGGCACCGACACGCAAGGAATTTTGTAAAATATTACGTCCGAGATGATAGGTTGCCTTAGGTTAGGACATATAACGTTTTAGACGTATATAATGTTCCCACCGAGAAGTAGGGGCCAACACCCCACGACTGTTGTAAATTATTACATCCGAGATGTTAGGTTGCCTTGTGTTAGAATATATAACGTTATAGCCGTACATAATGTTCCCACCGAGAAGGAGGAGCCGACACGCCACGAATGTTGTAAAATATTACATCCGAGGAGTTAGGTTGCCTTAGGTTAGGACATATAACGTTATAGCCGTACATAACGTTCCTACCGAGAAGTAGGGGCCGACACGCCACGAATGTTGTAAAATATTACGTCCGAGATGTTAGGTTGCCTTAGGTTAGGACATAAAACGTTATAGCAGTACATAATGTTCCCACCGAGAAGTAGGTGCCGACACGCAAGGAATGTTGTAAAATGTTACATCCGAGATGTTAGATTGCCTTATGTTAGGACATATAACGTTATAGCAGTACTCAATGTTCCCACCGAGAAGTAGGGGACGACACGCCACGAATGTTGTAAAATATTACATCCGAGGAGTTAGGTTGCCTTAGGTTAGGACATATAACGTTATAGCCGTACATAACGTTCCTACCGAGAAGTAGGGGCCGACACGCCACGAATGTTGTAAAATATTACGTCCGAGATGTTAGGTTGCCTTAGGTTAGGACATAAAACGTTATAGCAGTACATAATGTTCCCACCGAGAAGTAGGTGCCGACACGCAAGGAATGTTTTAAAATATTACATCCGAGATGTTAGATTGCCTCATGTTAGGGCATATAACGTTATAGCAGTACATAATGTTCCCACCGAGAAGTAGGGGCCGACACGCCACGAAAGTTGTAAAATATTACATGCGAGATGTTAGGTTGGCTTAGGTTAGGATATATAATGTTATAGACGTATATAATGTTCCCACGGAGGAGTAGGCACCGACACGCAAGGAATTTTGTAAAATATTACGTCCGAGATGATAGGTTGCCTTAGGTTAGGACATATAACGTTTTAGACGTATATAATGTTCCCACCGAGAAGTAGGGGCCAACACCCCACGACTGTTGTAAATTATTACATCCGAGATGTTAGGTTGCCTTGTGTTAGAATATATAACGTTATAGCCGTACATAATGTTCCCACCGAGAAGGAGGAGCCGACACGCCACGAATGTTGTAAACTATTACGTCCGAGATGCTAGGTTGCCTTAGGTTAGGACTTAAAACGTTATAGACGTTTATAATGTTACCACCGAGAAGTAGGGCCTGAAACGCCAGGAATGTTGTCAAATATTATATACGAGTTGTTAGGATGCCGTACGTTAGGATATATAACGTTCCTACCGAGAAGTAGGGGCCGACACGCCACAAATGTTGTAAAATATTACGTCCGAGATGTTAGGTTGCCTTAGGTTAGGTCACATAACGTTATAGACGTTTATAACGCTACCACCGAGAAGTAGGGGCTGAAACGCCAGGAATGTTGTCAAATATTACATCCGAGTTGTTAGGATGCCTTATGTTAGGATATATAACGATATAGACGTATATAATGTTCCCACGGAGAAGTAGGCGCCGACACCCAAGTAATGTTGTAAAATATTACATCGGAGATGTAAGGTTGCCTTAGTTTAGGACATATAACGTTATAGCAGTACATAATGTTCCCACCGAGAAGTAGGGGACGACACGCCACGAACGTTGTAAAATATTACATCCGAGGAGTTAGGTTGCCTTAGGTTAGGACATATAACGTTATAGCCGTACATAACGTTCCTACCGAGAAGTAGGGGCCGACACGCCACGAATGTTGTAAAATATTACGTCCGAGATGTTAGGTTGCCTTAGGTTAGGACATAAAACGTTATAGCAGTACATAATGTTCCCACCGAGAAGTAGGTGCCGACACGCAAGGAATGTTTTAAAATATTACATCCGAGATGTTAGATTGCCTCATGTTAGGGCATATAACGTTATAGCAATACATAATGTTCCCACCGAGAAGTAGGGGCCGACACGCCACGAAAGTTGTAAAATATTACATCCGAGATGTTAGATTGGCTTAGGTTAGGATATATAACGTTATAGACGTATATAATGTTCCCACGGAGAAGTAGGCACCGACACGCAAGGAATTTTGTAAAATATTACGTCCGAGATGCTAGGTTGCCTTAGGTTAGGACATATAACGTTATAGACGTACATTACGTTCCTACCGAGAAGTAGGGGCCGACACGCCACGAATGTTGTAAAATATCACGTCCGAGATGTTAGGTTGCTTTAGGTTAGGACATAAAACGTTATAGCAGTACATAATGTTCCCACCGAGAAGTAGGTGCCGACACGCAAGGAATGTTTTAAAATATTACATCCGAGATGTTAGATTGCCTCATGTTTGGGCATATAACGTTATAGCAGTACATAATGTTCCCACCGAGAAGTAGGGGCCGACACGCCACGAAAGTTGTAAAATATTACATCCGAGATGTTAGGTTGGCTTAGGTTAGGATATATAACGTTATAATCGTACATAATGTTCCCTCCGAGGAGTAGGTGCCGACACGGAAGGAATGTTTTACAATATTACATCCGAGATGTTAGGTTGCCTTTTGTTAGGATATATAAAGTTATAGACGTATATAATGATACTACCGAGAAGTAGGGGCCGACACGTCACGAATGTTGTAAAATATTACATCCGAGATGTTTGGTTGCCTTAGGTTAGGACATATAACGTTATAGTCGTACATAATGTTACCACAGAGAAGTAGGGGCCGACACGCCACGACTGTTGTAAATTATTACATCCGAGATGTTAGGTTGCCTTGTGTTAGGATATATAACGTTATAGCCGTACATAATGTTCCCACCGAGAAGGAGGAGCCGACACGCCACGAATGTTGTAAAATATTACGTCCGAGATGCTAGGTTGCCTTAAGTTAGGACATAAAACGTTATAGACGTTTATAATGTTACCACCGAGAAGTAGGGCCTGAAACGCCAGGAATGTTGTCAAATATTACATCCGAGTTGTTAGGATGCCTTATGTTAGGGTATATAACGATATAGACGTATATAATGTTCCCACGGAGAAGTAGGCGCCGACACCCAAGTAATGTTGTAAAATATTACATCGGAGATGTAAGGTTGCCTTTGTTTAGGACATATAACGTTATAGCAGTACATAATGTTCCCACCGAGAAGTAGGGGACGACACGCCACGAATGTTGTAAAATATTACATCCGAGGAGTTAGGTTGCCTTAGGTTAGGACATATAACGTTATAGCCGTACATAACGTTCCTACCGAGAAGTAGGGGCCGACACGCCACGAATGTTGTAAAATATTACGTCCGAGATGTTAGGTTGCCTTAGGTTAGGACATAAAACGTTATAGCAGTACATAATGTTCCCACCGAGAAGTAGGTGCCGACACGCAAGGAATGTTTTAAAATATTACATCCGAGATGTTAGATTGCCTCATGTTAGGGCATATAACGTTATAGCAGTACATAATGTTCCCACCGAGAAGTAGGGGCTGACACGCCACGAAAGTTGTAAAATATTACATGCGAGATGTTTGGTTGGCTTAGGTTAGGATATATAATGTTACAGACGTATATAATGTTCCCACGGAGAAGTAGGCACCGACACGCAAGGAATTTTGTAAAATATTACGTCCGAGATGATAGGTTGCCTTAGGTTAGGACATATAACGTTTTAGACGTATATAATGTTCCCACCGAGAAGTAGGGGCCAACACCCCACGACTGTTGTAAATTATTACATCCGAGATGTTAGGTTGCCTTGTGTTAGAATATATAACGTTATAGCCGTACATAATGTTCCCACCGAGAAGGAGGAGCCGACACGCCACGAATGTTGTAAAATATTACGTCCGAGATGCTAGGTTGCCTTAGGTTAGGACTTAAAACGTTATAGACGTTTATAATGTTACCACCGAGAAGTAGGGCCTGAAACGCCAGGAATGTTGTCAAATATTACAAACGAGTTGTTAGGATGCCGTACGTTAGGATATATAACGTTCCTACCGAGAAGTAGGGGCCGACACGCCACAAATGTTGTAAAATATTACGTCCGAGATGTTAGGTTGCCTTAGGTTAGGACACATAACGTTATAGACGTTTATAACGCTACCACCGAGAAGTAGGGGCTGAAACGCCAGGAATGTTGTCAAATATTACATCCGAGTTGTTAGGATGCCTTATGTTAGGATATATAACGATATAGACGTATATAATGTTCCCACGGAGAAGTAGGCGCCGACACCCAAGTAATGTTGTAAAATATTACATCGGAGATGTAAGGTTGCCTTAGTTTAGGACATATAACGTTATAGCAGTACATAATGTTCCCACCGAGAAGTAGGGGACGACACGCCACGAATGTTGTAAAATATTACATCCGAGGAGTTAGGTTGCCTTAGGTTAGGACATATAACGTTATAGCCGTACATAACGTTCCTACCGAGAAGTAGGGGCCGACACGCCACGAATGTTGTAAAATATTACGTCCGAGATGTTAGGTTGCCTTAGGTTAGGACATAAAACGTTATAGCAGTACAATATGTTCCCACCGAGAAGTAGGTGCCGACACGCAAGGAATGTTTTAAAATATTACATCCGAGATGTTAGATTGCCTCATGTTAGGGCATATAACGTTATAGCAATACATAATGTTCCCACCGAGAAGTAGGGGCCGACACGCCACGAAAGTTGTAAAATATTACATCCGAGATGTTAGATTGGCTTAGGTTAGGATATATAACGTTATAGACGTATATAATGTTCCCACGGAGAAGTAGGCACCGACACGCAAGGAATTTTGTAAAATATTACGTCCGAGATGCTAGGTTGCCTTAGGTTAGGACATATAACGTTATAGACGTACATAACGTTCCTACCGAGAAGTAGGGGCCGACACGCCACGAATGTTGTAAAATATTACGTCCGAGATGTTAGGTTGCTTTAGGTTAGGACATAAAACGTTATAGCAGTACATAATGTTCCCACCGAGAAGTAGGTGCCGACACGCAAGGAATGTTTTAAAATATTACATCCGTGATGTTAGATTGCCTCATGTTTGGGCATATAACGTTATAGCAGTACATAATGTTCCCACCGAGAAGTAGGGGCCGACACGCCACGAAAGTTGTAAAATATTACATCCGAGATGTTAGGTTGGCTTAGGTTAGGATATATAACGTTATAATCGTACATAATGTTCCCTCCGAGGAGTAGGTGCCGACACGGAAGGAATGTTTTACAATATTACATCCGAGATGTTAGGTTGCCTTTTGTTAGGATATATAAAGTTATAGACGTATATAATGATACTACCGAGAAGTAGGGGCCGACACGTCACGAATGTTGTAAAATATTACATCCGAGATGTTTGGTTGCCTTAGGTTAGGACATATAACGTTATAGTCGTACATAATGTTACCACAGAGAAGTAGGGGCCGACACGCCACGACTGTTGTAAATTATTACATCCGAGATGTTAGCTTGCCTTGTGTTAGGATATATAACGTTATAGCCGTACATAATGTTCCCACCGAGAAGGAGGAGCCGACACGCCACGAATGTTGTAAAATATTACGTCCGAGATGCTAGGTTGCCTTAGGTTAGGACATAAAACGTTATAGACGTTTATAATGTTACCACCGAGAAGTAGGGCCTGAAACGCCAGGAATGTTGTCAAATATTACATACGAGTTGTTAGGTTGCCTTAGGCTAGGATATATAACGCTATAGACGTATATAATGTTCCCGCAGAGAAGTAGGCGCCGACACGCAAGGAATGTTGTAAAATATTACGTCCGAGATATTAGGTTGCCTTAGGTTAGTACACATAATGTTATAGACGTTTATAATGTTACCACCGAGAAGTAGGGGCCAACACGCCACGAATGTTGTAAAATATTACGTCCGAGATGTTAGGTTGGCTTAGGTTAGGACATATAACGTTATAGCCGTACATAACGTTCCTACCGAGAAGTAGGGGCCGACACGCCACGAATGTTGTAAAATGTTACGTCCGAGATGTTAGGTTGCCTTAGGTTAGGACATAAAACGTTATAGCAGTACATAATGTTCCCACCGAGAAGTAGGTGCCGACACGCAAGGAATGTTTTAAAATATTACATCCGAGATGTTAGATTGCCTCATGTTAGGGCATATAACGTTATAGCAGTACATAATGTTCCCACCGAGAAGTAGGGGCCGACACGCCACGAAAGTTGTAAAATATTACATGCGAGATGTTAGGTTGGCTTAGGTTAGGATATATAATGTTATAGACGTATATAATGTTCCCACGGAGAAGTAGGCACCGACACGCAAGGAATTTTGTAAAATATTACGTCCGAGATGATAGGTTGCCTTAGGTTAGGACATATAACGTTTTAGACGTATATAATGTTCTCACCGTGAAGTAGGGGCGACAAGCCACGAATGTTGTAAATTATTACATCCGAGATGTTAGGTTGCCTTAGGTTAGGATATATAACGTTATAGCCGTACATAATGTTCCCACAGAGAAGGAGGAGCCGACACGCCACGAATGTTGTAAAATATTACGTCCGAGATGCTAGGTTGCCTTAGGTTAGGACATAAAACGTTATAGACGTTTATAATGTTACCACCGAGAAGTAGGGGCCGACACGCCACAAATGTTGTAAAATATTGCGTCCGAGATGTTAGGTTGCCTTAGGTTAGGATATATAACGTTATAGACGTATATAATGTTCCCACCGAGAAGTAGGTGCCGACACGCAAGGAATGTTGTAAAATGTTACATCCGAGATGTTAGATTGCCTTAGGTTAGGATATATAACGTTATAGCCGTACATAATGTTCCCACGGAGAAGTAGGCACCGACACGCAAGGAATTTTGTAAAATATTACGTCCGAGATGCTAGGTTGCCTTAGGTTACGACATATAACGTTATAGACGTACATAACGTTCCTACCGAGAAGTAGGGGCCGACACGCCACGAATGTTGTAAAATATTACGTCCGAGATGTTAGGTTGCTTTAGGTTAGGACATAAAACGTTATAGCAGTACATAATGTTCCCACCGAGAAGTAGGTGCCGACACGCAAGGAATGTTTTAAAATATTACATCCGCGATGTTAGATTGCCTCATGTTTTGGCATATAACGTTATAGCCCTACATAATGTTCCCACCGAGAAGTAGGGGCCGACACGCCACGAAAGTTGTAAAATATTACATCCGAGATGTTAGGTTGGCTTAGGTTAGGATATATAACGTTATAATCGTACATAATGTTCCCTCCGAGGAGTAGGTGCCGACACGGAAGGAATGTTTTACAATATTACATCCGAGATGTTAGGTTGCCTTTTGTTAGGATATATAAAGTCATAGACGTATATAATGATACTACCGAGAAGTAGGGGCCGACACGTCACGAATGTTGTAAAATATTACATCCGAGATGTTTGGTTGCCTTAGGTTAGGACATATAACGTTATAGTCGTACATAATGTTACCACAGAGAAGTAGGGGCCGACACGCCACGACTGTTGTAAATTATTACATCCGAGATGTTAGGTTGCCTTGTGTTAGGATATATAACGTTATAGCCGTACATAATGTTCCCACCGAGAAGGAGGAGCCGACACGCCACGAATGTTGTAAAATATTACGTCCGAGAAGCTAGGTTGCCTTAGGTTAGGACATAAAACGTTATAGACGTTTATAATGTTACCACCGAGAAGTAGGGCCTGAAACGCCAGGAATGTTGTCAAATATTACATCCGAGTTGTTAGGATGCCTTATGTTAGGGTATATAACGATATAGACGTATATAATGTTCCCACGGAGAAGTAGGCGCCGACACCCAAGTAATGTTGTAAAATATTACATCGGAGATGTAAGGTTGCCTTAGTTTAGGACATATAACGTTATAGCAGTACATAATGTTCCCACCGAGAAGTAGGGGACGACACGCCACGAATGTTGTAAAATATTACATCCGAGGCGTTAGGTTGCCTTAGGTTAGGACATATAACGTTATAGCCGTACATAACGTTCCTACCGAGAAGTAGGGGCCGACACGCCACAAATGTAAAATATTGCGTCCGAGATGTTAGGTTGCCTTAGGTTAGGATATATAACGTTATAGACGTATATAATGTTCCCACCGAGAAGTAGGTGCCGACACGCAAGGAATGTTGTAAAATGTTACATCCGAGATGTTAGATTGCCTTATGTTAGGACATATAACGTTATAGCAGTACATAATGTTCCCACCGAGAAGTAGGGGCCGACACGCCACGAATGTTGTAAATTATTACATCCGAGATGTTAGGTTGCCTTAGGTTAGGATATATAACGTTATAGCCGTACATAATGTTCCCACGGAGAAGTAGGCACCGACACGCAAGGAATTTTGTAAAATATTACGTCCGAGATGCTAGGTTGCCTTAGGTTAGGACATATAACGTTATAGACGTACATAACGTTCCTACCGAGAAGTAGGGGCCGACACGCCACGAATGTTGTAAAATATTACGTCCGAGATGTTAGGTTGCTTTAGGTTAGGACATAAAACGTTATAGCAGTACATAATGTTCCCACCGAGAAGTAGGTGCCGACACGCAAGGAATATTTTAAAATATTACATCCGAGATGTTAGATTGCCTCATGTTTGGGCATATAACGTTATAGCCCTACATAATGTTCCCACCGAGAAGTAGGGGCCGACACGCCACGAAAGTTGTAAAATATTACATCCGAGATGTTAGGTTGGCTTAGGTTAGGATATATAACGTTATAATCGTACATAATGTTCCCTCCGAGGAGTAGGTGCCGACACGGAAGGAATGTTTTACAATATTACATCCGAGATGTTAGGTTGCCTTATGTTAGGATATATAAAGTCATAGACGTATATAATGATACTACCGAGAAGTAGGGGCCGACACGTCACGAATGTTGTAAAATATTACATCCGAGATGTTTGGTTGCCTTAGGTTAGGACATATAACGTTATAGTCGTACATAATGTTACCACAGAGAAGTAGGGGCCGACACGCCACGACTGTTGTAAATTATTACATCCGAGATGTTAGGTTGCCTTGTGTTAGGATATATAACGTTATAGCCGTACATAATGTTCCCACCGAGAAGGAGGAGCCGACACGCCACGAATGTTGTAAAATATTACGTCCGAGAAGCTAGGTTGCCTTAGGTTAGGACATAAAACGTTATAGACGTTTATAATGTTACCACCGAGAAGTAGGGCCTGAAACGCCAGGAATGTTGTCAAATATTACATCCGAGTTGTTAGGATGCCTTATGTTAGGGTATATAACGATATAGACGTATATAATGTTCCCACGGAGAAGTAGGCGCCGACACCCAAGTAATGTTGTAAAATATTACATCGGAGATGTAAGGTTGCCTTAGTTTAGGACATATAACGTTATAGCAGTACATAATGTTCCCACCGAGAAGTAGGGGACGACACGCCACGAATGTTGTAAAATATTACATCCGAGGCGTTAGGTTGCCTTAGGTTAGGACATATAACGTTATAGCCGTACATAACGTTCCTACCGAGAAGTAGGGGCCGACACGCCACGAATGTTGTAAAATATTACGTCCGAGATGTTAGGTTGCCTTAGGTTAGGACATAAAACGTTATAGCAGTACATAATGTTCCCACCGAGAAGTAGGTGCCGACACGCAAGGAATGTTTTAAAATATTACATCCGAGATGTTAGATTGCCTCATGTTAGGGCATATAACGTTATAGCAGTACATAATGTTCCCACCGAGAAGTAGGGGCCGACGCGCCACGAAAGTTGTAAAATATTACATCCGAGATGTTAGGTTGCCTTAGGTTAGGATATATAACGTTATAGACGTATATAATGTTCCCACGGAGAAGTAGGCACCGACACGCAAGGAATATTGTAAAATATTACGTCCGAGATGATAGGTTGCCTTAGGTTAGGACATATAACGTTTTAGACGTACATAATGTTCCCACCGTGAAGTAGGGGCGACACGCCACGAATGTTGTAAATTATTACATCCGAGATGTTAGGTTGCCTTAGGTTAGGATATATAACGTTATAGCCGTACATAATGTTCCCACAGAGAAGGAGGAGCCGACACGCCACGAATGTTGTAAAATATTACGTCCGAGATGCTAGGTTGCCTTAGGTTAGGACATAAAACGTTATAGACGTTTATAATGTTACCACCGAGAAGTAGGGGCCGACACGCCACAAATGTTGTAAAATATTGCGTCCGAGATGTTAGGTTGCCTTAGGTTAGGATATATAACGTTATAGACGTATATAATGTTCCCACCGAGAAGTAGGTGCCGACACGCAAGGAATGTTGTAAAATGTTACATCCGAGATGTTAGATTGCCTTATGTTAGGACATATAACGTTATAGCAGTACATAATGTTCCCACTGAGAAGTAGGGGCCGACACGCCACGAATGTTGTAAATTATTACATCCGAGATGTTAGGTTGCCTTAGGTTAGGATATATAACGTTATAGCCGTACATAATGTTCCCACAGAGAAGGAGGAGCCGACACGCCACGAATGTTTTAAAATATTACGTCCGAGATGCTAGGTTGCCTTAGGTTAGGACATAAAACGTTATAGACGTTTATAATGTTACCACCGAGAAGTAGGGGCCGACACGCCACAAATGTTGTAAAATATTACATCCGAGTTGTTAGGATGCCTTATGTTAGGGTATATAACGATATAGACGTATATAATGTTCCCACGGAGAAGTAGGCGCCGACACCCAAGTAATGTTGTAAAATATTACATCGGAGATGTAAGGTTGCCTTAGTTTAGGACATATAACGTTATAGCAGTACATAATGTTCCCACCGAGAAGTAGGGGACGACACGCCACGAATGTTGTAAAATATTACATCCGAGGCGTTAGGTTGCCTTAGGTTAGGACATATAACGTTATAGCCGTACATAACGTTCCTACCGAGAAGTAGGGGCCGACACGCCACAAATGTTGTAAAATATTGCGTCCGAGATGTTAGGTTGCCTTAGGTTAGGATATATAACGTTATAGACGTATATAATGTTCCCACCGAGAAGTAGGTGCCGACACGCAAGGAATGTTGTAAAATGTTACATCCGAGATGTTAGATTGCCTTATGTTAGGACATATAACGTTATAGCAGTACATAATGTTCCCACCGAGAAGTAGGGGCCGACACGCCTCGAATGTTGTAAATTATTACATCCGAGATGTTAGGTTGCCTTAGGTTAGGATATATAACGTTATAGCCGTACATAATGTTCCCACGGAGAAGTAGGCACCGACACGCAAGGAATTTTGTAAAATATTACGTCCGAGATGCTAGGTTGCCTTAGGTTAGGACATATAACGTTATAGACGTACATAACGTTCCTACCGAGAAGTAGGGGCCGACACGCCACGAATGTTGTAAAATATTACGTCCGAGATGTTAGGTTGCTTTAGGTTAGGACATAAAACGTTATAGCAGTACATAATGTTCCCACCGAGAAGTAGGTGCCGACACGCAAGGAATGTTTTAAAATATTACATCCGAGATGTTAGATTGCCTCATGTTTGGGCATATAACGTTATAGCCCTACATAATGTTCCCACCGAGAAGTAGGGGCCGACACGCCACGAAAGTTGTAAAATATTACATCCGAGATGTTAGGTTGGCTTAGGTTAGGATATATAACGTTATAATCGTACATAATGTTCCCTCCGAGGAGTAGGTGCCGACACGGAAGGAATGTTTTACAATATTACATCCGAGATGTTAGGTTGCCTTTTGTTAGGATATATAAAGTCATAGACGTATATAATGATACTACCGAGAAGTAGGGGCCGACACGTCACGAATGTTGTAAAATATTACATCCGAGATGTTTGGTTGCCTTAGGTTAGGACATATAACGTTATAGTCGTACATAATGTTACCACAGAGAAGTAGGGGCCGACACGCCACGACTGTTGTAAATTATTACATCCGAGATGTTAGGTTGCCTTGTGTTAGGATATATAACGTTATAGCCGTACATAATGTTCCCACCGAGAAGGAGGAGCCGACCCGCCACGAATGTTGTAAAATATTACGTCCGAGAAGCTAGGTTGCCTTAGGTTAGGACATAAAACGTTATAGACGTTTATAATGTTACCACCGAGAAGTAGGGCCTGAAACGCCAGGAATGTTGTCAAATATTACATCCGAGCTGTTAGGATGCCTTATGTTAGGGTATATAACGATATAGACGTATATAATGTTCCCACGGAGAAGTAGGCGCCGACACCCAAGTAATGTTGTAAAATATTACATCGGAGATGTAAGGTTGCCTTAGTTTAGGACATATAACGTTATAGCAGTACATAATGTTCCCACCGAGACGTAGGGGACGACACGCCACGAATGTTGTAAAATATTACATCCGAGGCGTTAGGTTGCCTTAGGTTAGGACATATAACGTTATAGCCGTACATAACGTTCCTACCGAGAAGTAGGGGCCGACACGCCACGAATGTTGTAAAATATTACGTCCGAGATGTTAGGTTGCCTTAGGTTAGGACATAAAACGTTATAGCAGTACATAATGTTCCCACCGAGAAGTAGGTGCCGACACGCAAGGAATGTTTTAAAATATTACATCCGAGATGTTAGATTGCCTCATGTTAGGGCATATAACGTTATAGCAGTACATAATGTTCCCACCGAGAAGTAGGGGCCGACGCGCCACGAAAGTTGTAAAATATTACATCCGAGATGTTAGGTTGCCTTAGGTTAGGATATATAACGTTATAGACGTATATAATGTTCCCACGGAGAAGTAGGCACCGACACGCAAGGAATTTTGTAAAATATTACGTCCGAGATGATAGGTTGCCTTAGGTTAGGACATATAACGTTTTAGACGTACATAATGTTCCCACCGTGAAGTAGGGGCGACACGCCACGAATGTTGTAAATTATTACATCCGAGATGTTAGGTTGCCTTAGGTTAGGATATATAACGTTATAGCCGTACATAATGTTCCCACAGAGAAGGAGGAGCCGACACGCCACGAATGTTGTAAAATATTACGTCCGAGATGCTAGGTTGCCTTAGGTTAGGACATAAAACGTTATAGACGTTTATAATGTTCCCACCGAGAAGTAGGTGCCGACACGCAAGGAATGTTGTAAAATGTTACATCCGAGATGTTAGATTGCCTTATGTTAGGACATATAACGTTATAGCAGTACATAATGTTCCCACTGAGAAGTAGGGGCCGACACGCCACGACTGTTGTAAATTATTACATCCGAGATGTTAGGTTGCCTTGTGTTAGAATATATAACGTTATAGCCGTACATAATGTTCCCACCGAGAAGGAGGAGCCGACACGCCACGAATGTTGTAAACTATTACGTCCGAGATGCTAGGTTGCCTTAGGTTAGGACTTAAAACGTTATAGACGTTTATAATGTTACCACCGAGAAGTAGGGCCTGAAACGCCAGGAATGTTGTCAAATATTATATACGAGTTGTTAGGATGCCGTACGTTAGGATATATAACGTTCCTACCGAGAAGTAGGGGCCGACACGCCACAAATGTTGTAAAATATTACGTCCGAGATGTTAGGTTGCCTTAGGTTAGGTCACATAACGTTATAGACGTTTATAACGCTACCACCGAGAAGTAGGGGCTGAAACGCCAGGAATGTTGTCAAATATTACATCCGAGTTGTTAGGATGCCTTATGTTAGGATATATAACGATATAGACGTATATAATGTTCCCACGGAGAAGTAGGCGCCGACACCCAAGTAATGTTGTAAAATATTACATCGGAGATGTAAGGTTGCCTTAGTTTAGGACATATAACGTTATAGCAGTACATAATGTTCCCACCGAGAAGTAGGGGACGACACGCCACGAACGTTGTAAAATATTACATCCGAGGAGTTAGGTTGCCTTAGGTTAGGACATATAACGTTATAGCCGTACATAACGTTCCTACCGAGAAGTAGGGGCCGACACGCCACGAATGTTGTAAAATATTACGTCCGAGATGTTAGGTTGCCTTAGGTTAGGACATAAAACGTTATAGCAGTACATAATGTTCCCACCGAGAAGTAGGTGCCGACACGCAAGGAATGTTTTAAAATATTACATCCGAGATGTTAGATTGCCTCATGTTAGGGCATATAACGTTATAGCAATACATAATGTTCCCACCGAGAAGTAGGGGCCGACACGCCACGAAAGTTGTAAAATATTACATCCGAGATGTTAGATTGGCTTAGGTTAGGATATATAACGTTATAGACGTATATAATGTTCCCACGGAGAAGTAGGCACCGACACGCAAGGAATTTTGTAAAATATTACGTCCGAGATGCTAGGTTGCCTTAGGTTAGGACATATAACGTTATAGACGTACATTACGTTCCTACCGAGAAGTAGGGGCCGACACGCCACGAATGTTGTAAAATATCACGTCCGAGATGTTAGGTTGCTTTAGGTTAGGACATAAAACGTTATAGCAGTACATAATGTTCCCACCGAGAAGTAGGTGCCGACACGCAAGGAATGTTTTAAAATATTACATCCGAGATGTTAGATTGCCTCATGTTTGGGCATATAACGTTATAGCAGTACATAATGTTCCCACCGAGAAGTAGGGGCCGACACGCCACGAAAGTTGTAAAATATTACATCCGAGATGTTAGGTTGGCTTAGGTTAGGATATATAACGTTATAATCGTACATAATGTTCCCTCCGAGGAGTAGGTGCCGACACGGAAGGAATGTTTTACAATATTACATCCGAGATGTTAGGTTGCCTTTTGTTAGGATATATAAAGTTATAGACGTATATAATGATACTACCGAGAAGTAGGGGCCGACACGTCACGAATGTTGTAAAATATTACATCCGAGATGTTTGGTTGCCTTAGGTTAGGACATATAACGTTATAGTCGTACATAATGTTACCACAGAGAAGTAGGGGCCGACACGCCACGACTGTTGTAAATTATTACATCCGAGATGTTAGGTTGCCTTGTGTTAGGATATATAACGTTATAGCCGTACATAATGTTCCCACCGAGAAGGAGGAGCCGACACGCCACGAATGTTGTAAAATATTACGTCCGAGATGCTAGGTTGCCTTAAGTTAGGACATAAAACGTTATAGACGTTTATAATGTTACCACCGAGAAGTAGGGCCTGAAACGCCAGGAATGTTGTCAAATATTACATCCGAGTTGTTAGGATGCCTTATGTTAGGGTATATAACGATATAGACGTATATAATGTTCCCACGGAGAAGTAGGCGCCGACACCCAAGTAATGTTGTAAAATATTACATCGGAGATGTAAGGTTGCCTTTGTTTAGGACATATAACGTTATAGCAGTACATAATGTTCCCACCGAGAAGTAGGGGACGACACGCCACGAATGTTGTAAAATATTACATCCGAGGAGTTAGGTTGCCTTAGGTTAGGACATATAACGTTATAGCCGTACATAACGTTCCTACCGAGAAGTAGGGGCCGACACGCCACGAATGTTGTAAAATATTACGTCCGAGATGTTAGGTTGCCTTAGGTTAGGACATAAAACGTTATAGCAGTACATAATGTTCCCACCGAGAAGTAGGTGCCGACACGCAAGGAATGTTTTAAAATATTACATCCGAGATGTTAGATTGCCTCATGTTAGGGCATATAACGTTATAGCAGTACATAATGTTCCCACCGAGAAGTAGGGGCTGACACGCCACGAAAGTTGTAAAATATTACATGCGAGATGTTTGGTTGGCTTAGGTTAGGATATATAATGTTACAGACGTATATAATGTTCCCACGGAGAAGTAGGCACCGACACGCAAGGAATTTTGTAAAATATTACGTCCGAGATGATAGGTTGCCTTAGGTTAGGACATATAACGTTTTAGACGTATATAATGTTCCCACCGAGAAGTAGGGGCCAACACCCCACGACTGTTGTAAATTATTACATCCGAGATGTTAGGTTGCCTTGTGTTAGAATATATAACGTTATAGCCGTACATAATGTTCCCACCGAGAAGGAGGAGCCGACACGCCACGAATGTTGTAAAATATTACGTCCGAGATGCTAGGTTGCCTTAGGTTAGGACTTAAAACGTTATAGACGTTTATAATGTTACCACCGAGAAGTAGGGCCTGAAACGCCAGGAATGTTGTCAAATATTACAAACGAGTTGTTAGGATGCCGTACGTTAGGATATATAACGTTCCTACCGAGAAGTAGGGGCCGACACGCCACAAATGTTGTAAAATATTACGTCCGAGATGTTAGGTTGCCTTAGGTTAGGACACATAACGTTATAGACGTTTATAACGCTACCACCGAGAAGTAGGGGCTGAAACGCCAGGAATGTTGTCAAATATTACATCCGAGTTGTTAGGATGCCTTATGTTAGGATATATAACGATATAGACGTATATAATGTTCCCACGGAGAAGTAGGCGCCGACACCCAAGTAATGTTGTAAAATATTACATCGGAGATGTAAGGTTGCCTTAGTTTAGGACATATAACGTTATAGCAGTACATAATGTTCCCACCGAGAAGTAGGGGACGACACGCCACGAATGTTGTAAAATATTACATCCGAGGAGTTAGGTTGCCTTAGGTTAGGACATATAACGTTATAGCCGTACATAACGTTCCTACCGAGAAGTAGGGGCCGACACGCCACGAATGTTGTAAAATATTACGTCCGAGATGTTAGGTTGCCTTAGGTTAGGACATAAAACGTTATAGCAGTACAATATGTTCCCACCGAGAAGTAGGTGCCGACACGCAAGGAATGTTTTAAAATATTACATCCGAGATGTTAGATTGCCTCATGTTAGGGCATATAACGTTATAGCAATACATAATGTTCCCACCGAGAAGTAGGGGCCGACACGCCACGAAAGTTGTAAAATATTACATCCGAGATGTTAGATTGGCTTAGGTTAGGATATATAACGTTATAGACGTATATAATGTTCCCACGGAGAAGTAGGCACCGACACGCAAGGAATTTTGTAAAATATTACGTCCGAGATGCTAGGTTGCCTTAGGTTAGGACATATAACGTTATAGACGTACATAACGTTCCTACCGAGAAGTAGGGGCCGACACGCCACGAATGTTGTAAAATATTACGTCCGAGATGTTAGGTTGCTTTAGGTTAGGACATAAAACGTTATAGCAGTACATAATGTTCCCACCGAGAAGTAGGTGCCGACACGCAAGGAATGTTTTAAAATATTACATCCGTGATGTTAGATTGCCTCATGTTTGGGCATATAACGTTATAGCAGTACATAATGTTCCCACCGAGAAGTAGGGGCCGACACGCCACGAAAGTTGTAAAATATTACATCCGAGATGTTAGGTTGGCTTAGGTTAGGATATATAACGTTATAATCGTACATAATGTTCCCTCCGAGGAGTAGGTGCCGACACGGAAGGAATGTTTTACAATATTACATCCGAGATGTTAGGTTGCCTTTTGTTAGGATATATAAAGTTATAGACGTATATAATGATACTACCGAGAAGTAGGGGCCGACACGTCACGAATGTTGTAAAATATTACATCCGAGATGTTTGGTTGCCTTAGGTTAGGACATATAACGTTATAGTCGTACATAATGTTACCACAGAGAAGTAGGGGCCGACACGCCACGACTGTTGTAAATTATTACATCCGAGATGTTAGCTTGCCTTGTGTTAGGATATATAACGTTATAGCCGTACATAATGTTCCCACCGAGAAGGAGGAGCCGACACGCCACGAATGTTGTAAAATATTACGTCCGAGATGCTAGGTTGCCTTAGGTTAGGACATAAAACGTTATAGACGTTTATAATGTTACCACCGAGAAGTAGGGCCTGAAACGCCAGGAATGTTGTCAAATATTACATACGAGTTGTTAGGTTGCCTTAGGCTAGGATATATAACGCTATAGACGTATATAATGTTCCCGCAGAGAAGTAGGCGCCGACACGCAAGGAATGTTGTAAAATATTACGTCCGAGATATTAGGTTGCCTTAGGTTAGTACACATAATGTTATAGACGTTTATAATGTTACCACCGAGAAGTAGGGGCCAACACGCCACGAATGTTGTAAAATATTACGTCCGAGATGTTAGGTTGGCTTAGGTTAGGACATATAACGTTATAGCCGTACATAACGTTCCTACCGAGAAGTAGGGGCCGACACGCCACGAATGTTGTAAAATGTTACGTCCGAGATGTTAGGTTGCCTTAGGTTAGGACATAAAACGTTATAGCAGTACATAATGTTCCCACCGAGAAGTAGGTGCCGACACGCAAGGAATGTTTTAAAATATTACATCCGAGATGTTAGATTGCCTCATGTTAGGGCATATAACGTTATAGCAGTACATAATGTTCCCACCGAGAAGTAGGGGCCGACACGCCACGAAAGTTGTAAAATATTACATGCGAGATGTTAGGTTGGCTTAGGTTAGGATATATAATGTTATAGACGTATATAATGTTCCCACGGAGAAGTAGGCACCGACACGCAAGGAATTTTGTAAAATATTACGTCCGAGATGATAGGTTGCCTTAGGTTAGGACATATAACGTTTTAGACGTATATAATGTTCTCACCGTGAAGTAGGGGCGACAAGCCACGAATGTTGTAAATTATTACATCCGAGATGTTAGGTTGCCTTAGGTTAGGATATATAACGTTATAGCCGTACATAATGTTCCCACAGAGAAGGAGGAGCCGACACGCCACGAATGTTGTAAAATATTACGTCCGAGATGCTAGGTTGCCTTAGGTTAGGACATAAAACGTTATAGACGTTTATAATGTTACCACCGAGAAGTAGGGGCCGACACGCCACAAATGTTGTAAAATATTGCGTCCGAGATGTTAGGTTGCCTTAGGTTAGGATATATAACGTTATAGACGTATATAATGTTCCCACCGAGAAGTAGGTGCCGACACGCAAGGAATGTTGTAAAATGTTACATCCGAGATGTTAGATTGCCTTAGGTTAGGATATATAACGTTATAGCCGTACATAATGTTCCCACGGAGAAGTAGGCACCGACACGCAAGGAATTTTGTAAAATATTACGTCCGAGATGCTAGGTTGCCTTAGGTTACGACATATAACGTTATAGACGTACATAACGTTCCTACCGAGAAGTAGGGGCCGACACGCCACGAATGTTGTAAAATATTACGTCCGAGATGTTAGGTTGCTTTAGGTTAGGACATAAAACGTTATAGCAGTACATAATGTTCCCACCGAGAAGTAGGTGCCGACACGCAAGGAATGTTTTAAAATATTACATCCGCGATGTTAGATTGCCTCATGTTTTGGCATATAACGTTATAGCCCTACATAATGTTCCCACCGAGAAGTAGGGGCCGACACGCCACGAAAGTTGTAAAATATTACATCCGAGATGTTAGGTTGGCTTAGGTTAGGATATATAACGTTATAATCGTACATAATGTTCCCTCCGAGGAGTAGGTGCCGACACGGAAGGAATGTTTTACAATATTACATCCGAGATGTTAGGTTGCCTTTTGTTAGGATATATAAAGTCATAGACGTATATAATGATACTACCGAGAAGTAGGGGCCGACACGTCACGAATGTTGTAAAATATTACATCCGAGATGTTTGGTTGCCTTAGGTTAGGACATATAACGTTATAGTCGTACATAATGTTACCACAGAGAAGTAGGGGCCGACACGCCACGACTGTTGTAAATTATTACATCCGAGATGTTAGGTTGCCTTGTGTTAGGATATATAACGTTATAGCCGTACATAATGTTCCCACCGAGAAGGAGGAGCCGACACGCCACGAATGTTGTAAAATATTACGTCCGAGAAGCTAGGTTGCCTTAGGTTAGGACATAAAACGTTATAGACGTTTATAATGTTACCACCGAGAAGTAGGGCCTGAAACGCCAGGAATGTTGTCAAATATTACATCCGAGTTGTTAGGATGCCTTATGTTAGGGTATATAACGATATAGACGTATATAATGTTCCCACGGAGAAGTAGGCGCCGACACCCAAGTAATGTTGTAAAATATTACATCGGAGATGTAAGGTTGCCTTAGTTTAGGACATATAACGTTATAGCAGTACATAATGTTCCCACCGAGAAGTAGGGGACGACACGCCACGAATGTTGTAAAATATTACATCCGAGGCGTTAGGTTGCCTTAGGTTAGGACATATAACGTTATAGCCGTACATAACGTTCCTACCGAGAAGTAGGGGCCGACACGCCACAAATGTAAAATATTGCGTCCGAGATGTTAGGTTGCCTTAGGTTAGGATATATAACGTTATAGACGTATATAATGTTCCCACCGAGAAGTAGGTGCCGACACGCAAGGAATGTTGTAAAATGTTACATCCGAGATGTTAGATTGCCTTATGTTAGGACATATAACGTTATAGCAGTACATAATGTTCCCACCGAGAAGTAGGGGCCGACACGCCACGAATGTTGTAAATTATTACATCCGAGATGTTAGGTTGCCTTAGGTTAGGATATATAACGTTATAGCCGTACATAATGTTCCCACGGAGAAGTAGGCACCGACACGCAAGGAATTTTGTAAAATATTACGTCCGAGATGCTAGGTTGCCTTAGGTTAGGACATATAACGTTATAGACGTACATAACGTTCCTACCGAGAAGTAGGGGCCGACACGCCACGAATGTTGTAAAATATTACGTCCGAGATGTTAGGTTGCTTTAGGTTAGGACATAAAACGTTATAGCAGTACATAATGTTCCCACCGAGAAGTAGGTGCCGACACGCAAGGAATATTTTAAAATATTACATCCGAGATGTTAGATTGCCTCATGTTTGGGCATATAACGTTATAGCCCTACATAATGTTCCCACCGAGAAGTAGGGGCCGACACGCCACGAAAGTTGTAAAATATTACATCCGAGATGTTAGGTTGGCTTAGGTTAGGATATATAACGTTATAATCGTACATAATGTTCCCTCCGAGGAGTAGGTGCCGACACGGAAGGAATGTTTTACAATATTACATCCGAGATGTTAGGTTGCCTTATGTTAGGATATATAAAGTCATAGACGTATATAATGATACTACCGAGAAGTAGGGGCCGACACGTCACGAATGTTGTAAAATATTACATCCGAGATGTTTGGTTGCCTTAGGTTAGGACATATAACGTTATAGTCGTACATAATGTTACCACAGAGAAGTAGGGGCCGACACGCCACGACTGTTGTAAATTATTACATCCGAGATGTTAGGTTGCCTTGTGTTAGGATATATAACGTTATAGCCGTACATAATGTTCCCACCGAGAAGGAGGAGCCGACACGCCACGAATGTTGTAAAATATTACGTCCGAGAAGCTAGGTTGCCTTAGGTTAGGACATAAAACGTTATAGACGTTTATAATGTTACCACCGAGAAGTAGGGCCTGAAACGCCAGGAATGTTGTCAAATATTACATCCGAGTTGTTAGGATGCCTTATGTTAGGGTATATAACGATATAGACGTATATAATGTTCCCACGGAGAAGTAGGCGCCGACACCCAAGTAATGTTGTAAAATATTACATCGGAGATGTAAGGTTGCCTTAGTTTAGGACATATAACGTTATAGCAGTACATAATGTTCCCACCGAGAAGTAGGGGACGACACGCCACGAATGTTGTAAAATATTACATCCGAGGCGTTAGGTTGCCTTAGGTTAGGACATATAACGTTATAGCCGTACATAACGTTCCTACCGAGAAGTAGGGGCCGACACGCCACGAATGTTGTAAAATATTACGTCCGAGATGTTAGGTTGCCTTAGGTTAGGACATAAAACGTTATAGCAGTACATAATGTTCCCACCGAGAAGTAGGTGCCGACACGCAAGGAATGTTTTAAAATATTACATCCGAGATGTTAGATTGCCTCATGTTAGGGCATATAACGTTATAGCAGTACATAATGTTCCCACCGAGAAGTAGGGGCCGACGCGCCACGAAAGTTGTAAAATATTACATCCGAGATGTTAGGTTGCCTTAGGTTAGGATATATAACGTTATAGACGTATATAATGTTCCCACGGAGAAGTAGGCACCGACACGCAAGGAATATTGTAAAATATTACGTCCGAGATGATAGGTTGCCTTAGGTTAGGACATATAACGTTTTAGACGTACATAATGTTCCCACCGTGAAGTAGGGGCGACACGCCACGAATGTTGTAAATTATTACATCCGAGATGTTAGGTTGCCTTAGGTTAGGATATATAACGTTATAGCCGTACATAATGTTCCCACAGAGAAGGAGGAGCCGACACGCCACGAATGTTGTAAAATATTACGTCCGAGATGCTAGGTTGCCTTAGGTTAGGACATAAAACGTTATAGACGTTTATAATGTTACCACCGAGAAGTAGGGGCCGACACGCCACAAATGTTGTAAAATATTGCGTCCGAGATGTTAGGTTGCCTTAGGTTAGGATATATAACGTTATAGACGTATATAATGTTCCCACCGAGAAGTAGGTGCCGACACGCAAGGAATGTTGTAAAATGTTACATCCGAGATGTTAGATTGCCTTATGTTAGGACATATAACGTTATAGCAGTACATAATGTTCCCACTGAGAAGTAGGGGCCGACACGCCACGAATGTTGTAAATTATTACATCCGAGATGTTAGGTTGCCTTAGGTTAGGATATATAACGTTATAGCCGTACATAATGTTCCCACAGAGAAGGAGGAGCCGACACGCCACGAATGTTTTAAAATATTACGTCCGAGATGCTAGGTTGCCTTAGGTTAGGACATAAAACGTTATAGACGTTTATAATGTTACCACCGAGAAGTAGGGGCCGACACGCCACAAATGTTGTAAAATATTACATCCGAGTTGTTAGGATGCCTTATGTTAGGGTATATAACGATATAGACGTATATAATGTTCCCACGGAGAAGTAGGCGCCGACACCCAAGTAATGTTGTAAAATATTACATCGGAGATGTAAGGTTGCCTTAGTTTAGGACATATAACGTTATAGCAGTACATAATGTTCCCACCGAGAAGTAGGGGACGACACGCCACGAATGTTGTAAAATATTACATCCGAGGCGTTAGGTTGCCTTAGGTTAGGACATATAACGTTATAGCCGTACATAACGTTCCTACCGAGAAGTAGGGGCCGACACGCCACAAATGTTGTAAAATATTGCGTCCGAGATGTTAGGTTGCCTTAGGTTAGGATATATAACGTTATAGACGTATATAATGTTCCCACCGAGAAGTAGGTGCCGACACGCAAGGAATGTTGTAAAATGTTACATCCGAGATGTTAGATTGCCTTATGTTAGGACATATAACGTTATAGCAGTACATAATGTTCCCACCGAGAAGTAGGGGCCGACACGCCTCGAATGTTGTAAATTATTACATCCGAGATGTTAGGTTGCCTTAGGTTAGGATATATAACGTTATAGCCGTACATAATGTTCCCACGGAGAAGTAGGCACCGACACGCAAGGAATTTTGTAAAATATTACGTCCGAGATGCTAGGTTGCCTTAGGTTAGGACATATAACGTTATAGACGTACATAACGTTCCTACCGAGAAGTAGGGGCCGACACGCCACGAATGTTGTAAAATATTACGTCCGAGATGTTAGGTTGCTTTAGGTTAGGACATAAAACGTTATAGCAGTACATAATGTTCCCACCGAGAAGTAGGTGCCGACACGCAAGGAATGTTTTAAAATATTACATCCGAGATGTTAGATTGCCTCATGTTTGGGCATATAACGTTATAGCCCTACATAATGTTCCCACCGAGAAGTAGGGGCCGACACGCCACGAAAGTTGTAAAATATTACATCCGAGATGTTAGGTTGGCTTAGGTTAGGATATATAACGTTATAATCGTACATAATGTTCCCTCCGAGGAGTAGGTGCCGACACGGAAGGAATGTTTTACAATATTACATCCGAGATGTTAGGTTGCCTTTTGTTAGGATATATAAAGTCATAGACGTATATAATGATACTACCGAGAAGTAGGGGCCGACACGTCACGAATGTTGTAAAATATTACATCCGAGATGTTTGGTTGCCTTAGGTTAGGACATATAACGTTATAGTCGTACATAATGTTACCACAGAGAAGTAGGGGCCGACACGCCACGACTGTTGTAAATTATTACATCCGAGATGTTAGGTTGCCTTGTGTTAGGATATATAACGTTATAGCCGTACATAATGTTCCCACCGAGAAGGAGGAGCCGACCCGCCACGAATGTTGTAAAATATTACGTCCGAGAAGCTAGGTTGCCTTAGGTTAGGACATAAAACGTTATAGACGTTTATAATGTTACCACCGAGAAGTAGGGCCTGAAACGCCAGGAATGTTGTCAAATATTACATCCGAGCTGTTAGGATGCCTTATGTTAGGGTATATAACGATATAGACGTATATAATGTTCCCACGGAGAAGTAGGCGCCGACACCCAAGTAATGTTGTAAAATATTACATCGGAGATGTAAGGTTGCCTTAGTTTAGGACATATAACGTTATAGCAGTACATAATGTTCCCACCGAGACGTAGGGGACGACACGCCACGAATGTTGTAAAATATTACATCCGAGGCGTTAGGTTGCCTTAGGTTAGGACATATAACGTTATAGCCGTACATAACGTTCCTACCGAGAAGTAGGGGCCGACACGCCACGAATGTTGTAAAATATTACGTCCGAGATGTTAGGTTGCCTTAGGTTAGGACATAAAACGTTATAGCAGTACATAATGTTCCCACCGAGAAGTAGGTGCCGACACGCAAGGAATGTTTTAAAATATTACATCCGAGATGTTAGATTGCCTCATGTTAGGGCATATAACGTTATAGCAGTACATAATGTTCCCACCGAGAAGTAGGGGCCGACGCGCCACGAAAGTTGTAAAATATTACATCCGAGATGTTAGGTTGCCTTAGGTTAGGATATATAACGTTATAGACGTATATAATGTTCCCACGGAGAAGTAGGCACCGACACGCAAGGAATTTTGTAAAATATTACGTCCGAGATGATAGGTTGCCTTAGGTTAGGACATATAACGTTTTAGACGTACATAATGTTCCCACCGTGAAGTAGGGGCGACACGCCACGAATGTTGTAAATTATTACATCCGAGATGTTAGGTTGCCTTAGGTTAGGATATATAACGTTATAGCCGTACATAATGTTCCCACAGAGAAGGAGGAGCCGACACGCCACGAATGTTGTAAAATATTACGTCCGAGATGCTAGGTTGCCTTAGGTTAGGACATAAAACGTTATAGACGTTTATAATGTTCCCACCGAGAAGTAGGTGCCGACACGCAAGGAATGTTGTAAAATGTTACATCCGAGATGTTAGATTGCCTTATGTTAGGACATATAACGTTATAGCAGTACATAATGTTCCCACTGAGAAGTAGGGGCCGACACGCCACGAATGTTGTAAATTATTACATCCGAGATGTTAGGTTGCCTTAGGTTAGGATATATAACGTTATAGCCGTACATAATGTTCCCACAGAGAAGGAGGAGCCGACACGCCACGAATGTTTTAAAATATTACGTCCGAGATGCTAGGTTGCCTTAGGTTAGGACATAAAACGTTATAGACGTTTATAATGTTACCACCGAGAAGTAGGGGCCGACACGCCACAAATGTTGTAAAATATTACGTCCGAGATGTTAGGTTGCCTTAGGTTAGGATATATAACGTTATAGAAGTATATAATGTTCCCACCGAGAAGTAGGTGCCGACACGCAAGGAATGTTGTAAAATGTTACATCCGACATGTTAGATTGCCTTATGTTAGGACATATAACGTTATAGCAGTACATAATGTTCCCACCGAGAAGTAGGGGACGACACGCCACGAATGTTGTAAAATATTACATCCGAGGAGTTAGGTTGCCTTAGGTTAGGACATATAACGTTATAGCCGTACATAACGTTCCTACCGAGAAGTAGGGGCCGACACGCCACGAATGTTGTAAAATATTACGTCCGAGATGTTAGGTTGCCTTAGGTTAGGACATATAACGTTATAGCCGTACATAACGTTCCTACCGAGAAGTAGGGGCCGACACGCCACGAATGTTGTAAAATATTACATCCGAGATGTTAGATTGCCTCATGTTTGGGCATATAACGTTATAGCAGTACATAATGTTCCCACCGAGAAGTAGGGGCCGACACGCCACGAAAGTTGTAAAATATTACATCCGAGATGTTAGGTTGGCTTAGGTTAGGATATATAACGTTATAATCGTACATAATGTTCCCTCCGAGGAGTAGGTGCCGACACGGAAGGAATGTTTTACAATATTACATCCGAGATGTTAGGTTGCCTTTTGTTAGGATATATAAAGTTATAGACGTATATAATGATACTACCGAGAAGTAGGGGCCGACACGTCACGAATGTTGTAAAATATTACATCCGAGATGTTTGGTTGCCTTAGGTTAGGACATATAACGTTATAGTCGTACATAATGTTACCACAGAGAAGTAGGGGCCGACACGCCACGACTGTTGTAAATTATTACATCCGAGATGTTAGCTTGCCTTGTGTTAGGATATATAACGTTATAGCCGTACATAATGTTCCCACCGAGAAGGAGGAGCCGACACGCCACGAAAGTTGTAAAATATTACGTCCGAGATGCTAGGTTGCCTTAGGTTAGGACTTAAAACGTTATAGACGTTTATAATGTTACCACCGAGAAGTAGGGCCTGAAACGCCAGGAATGTTGTCAAATATTACATACGAGTTGTTAGGATGCCTTATGTTAGGATACACAACGCTATATAGAAGTATATAATGTTCCCACGGAGTAGTATGCGTCGACACGCAAGGATGTTTGTAAAAAATCACGTCCGAGATGTTATATTGCCTTAGGTTAGGACATATAACGTTATAGCCGTACATAATGTTCCCACCGAGAAGGAGGAGCCGACACGCCACGAATGTTGTAAAATATTACGTGCGAGATGCTAGGTTGCCTTAGGTTAGGACATAAAACGTTATAGACGTTTATAATGTTACCACCGAGAAGTAGGGGCTGAAACGCCAGGAATGTTGTCAAATATTACATACGAGTTGTTAGGTTGCCTTAGGCAAGGATATATAACGCTATAGACGTATATAATGTTCCCGCGGAGAAGTAGGCGCCGACACGCAAGGAATGTTGTAAAATATTACGTCCGAGATATTAGGTTGCCTTAGGTTAGTACACATAATGTTATAGACGTTTATAATGTTATCACCGAGAAGTAGGGGCCGACACGCCACGAAAGTTGTCAAATATTACATACGAGTTGTTAGGATGCCTTATGTTAGGATATACAACGTTATAGAAGTATATAATGTTCCCACGGAGTAGTATGCGCCCATACGCAAGGGATGTTGTAAAATATTACGTCCGAGATGTTAGGTTGCCTTAGGTTAGGATATATAACGTTATAGACGTATATAATGTTCCCACGGAGAAGTAGGGGCTGAAACGCGAGGAATGTTGTCAAATATTACATACGAGTTGTTAGGATGCCTTATGTTAGGATACACAACGCTATATAGAAGTATATAATGTTCCCACGGAGTAGTATGCGTCGACACGCAAGGATGTTTGTAAAAAATCACGTCCGAGATGTTATGTTGCCTTAGGTTAGGATATATAACGTTATAGAAGTATATAGTCTTCCCAGGGAGACGTAGGCGCGGACACGCAAGGAATGTTGTAAAATATTACATCCGAGATGTTATATTGCCTTAGGTTAGGACATATAACGTTATAGCCGTACATAATGTTCCCACCGAGAAGTAGGGTCCGACACGCCACGAAAGTTGTAAAATATTACATCCGAGATGTTAGGTTGGCTTAGGTTAGGATATATAACGTTATAGACGTATATAATGTTCCCACGGAGAAGTAGGCACCGACACGCAAGGAATTTTGTAAGATATTACGTCCGAGACGATAGGTTGCCTTAGGTTAGGACATATAACGTTTTAGACGTATATAATGTTCCCACCGAGAAGTAGGGGCCGACACGCCACGACTGTTGTAAATTATTACATCCGAGATGTTAGGTTGCCTTGTGTTAGGATATATAACGTTATAGCCGTACATAATGTTCCTACCGAGAAGGAGGAGCCGACACGCCACGAATGTTGTAAAATATTACGTCCGAGGTGCTAGGTTGCCTTAGGTTAGGACTTAAAACGTTATAGACGTTTATAATGTTACCACCGAGAAGTAGGGCCTGAAACGCCAGGAATGTTGTCAAATATTACATACGAGTTGTTAGGATGCCTTATGTTAGGATACACAACGCTATATAGAAGTATATAACGTTCCCACGGAGTAGTATGCGCCGACACGCAAGGATGTTTGTAAAAAATCACGTCCGAGATGTTATGTTGCCTTAGGTTAGGATATATAACGTTATAGAAGTATATAGTCTTCCCACGGAGACGTAGGCGCGGACACGCAAGGAATGTTGTAAAATATTACATCCGAGATGTTAGATTGCCTTAGGTTAGGACATATAACGTTATAGCCGTACATAATGTTCCCACCGAGAAAAAGGCGCCGACACGCGAGGAATGTTGTAAAATATTACATCCGAGATGTTAGGTTGCCTTAGGTTAGGATATATAACGTTATAGACGTATATAATGTACTCACTGGGAAGTCGGCGCCGACACGCTAGGAATGTTGTAAAATATTACGTGCGAGATGTTAGATTGCCTTTTGTTAGAACATATAACGTTATAGCAGTACATAATGTTCTCACCGAGAAGTAGGGGCCGACACGTCACGACTGTTGTAAATTATTACATCCGAGATGTTAGGTTGCCTTATGTTAGGATATATAACGTTATAGCCGTACATAATGTTCCCACCGAGAAGGAGGAGCCGACACGCCACGAATGTTGTAAAATATTACGTCCGAGATGCTAGGTTGCCTTAGGTTAGGACATAAAACGTTATAGACGTTTATAATGTTACCACCGAGAAGTAGGGCCTGAAACGCCAGGAATGTTGTCAAATATTACATACGAGTTGTTAGGTTGCCTTAGGCTAGGATATATAACGCTATAGACGTATATAATGTTCCCGCGGAGAAGTAGGTGCCGACACGCAAGGAATGTTGTAAAATGTTACATCCGAGATGTTAGATTGCCTTATGTTAGGACATATAACGTTATAGCAGTACATAATGTTCCCACCGAGAAGTAGGGGTCGACACGCCACGAATGTTGTAAATTATTACATCCGAGATGTTAGGTTGCCTTAGGTTAGGATATATAACGTTATAGCCGTACATAATGTGCCCACAGAGAAGGAGGAGCCGACACGCCACGAATGTTGTAAAATATTACGTCCGAGATGCTAGGTTGCCTTAGGTTAGGACATAAAACGTTATAGACGTTTATAATGTTACCACCGAGAAGTAGGGGCCGGCACGCCACAAATGTTGTAAAATATTACGTCCGAGATGTTATGTTGCCTTAGGTTAGGATATATAACGTTATAGAAGTATATAATGTTCCCACCGAGAAGTAGGGGCCGACACGCCGCGAATGTTGTAAATTATTACACCCGAGAAGTTAGATTGCCTTAGGTTAGGACATGTAACTTTATAGACGTATATAATGTTCCCACGGAGAAGTAGGCGCCGACACCCAAGTAATGTTGTAAAATATTACATCGGAGATGTAAGGTTGCCTTAGTTTAGGACATATAACGTTATAGCAGTACATAATGTTCCCACCGAGAAGCAAGGACCGACACGCCACGAATGTTGTAAAATATTACGTCCGAGATGTTAGGTTGCCTTAGGTTAGGACAGAAAACGTTATAGACGTTTATAATGCTACCACCGAGAAGTAGGGCCTGAAACGCCAGGAATTTGTCAAATATTACATACGAGTTGTTAGGATGCTGTTCGTTAGGATATATAACGTTCCTACCGAGAAGTAGGGGCCGACACGCCACAAATGTTGTAAAATATTACGTCCGAGATATTAGGTTGCCTTAGGTTAGGACATAAAACGTTATAGACGTTTATAATGTTACCACCGAGAAGTAGGGACTGAAACACCAGGAATGTTGTCAAATATTACATACGAGTTGTTAGGATGCCTTTTGTTAGGATATATAACGTTATAGAATTATATAATGTTCCCACGGAGTAGTATGCGCCCATACGCTAGGGATGTTGCAAAATATTACTTCCGAGATGTTAGGTTGCCTTAGGTTAGGATATATAACGTTATAGATGTATATAATGTTCCCACGGAGAAGTAGGCGCCGACACGCAAGGAATGTTGTAAAATATTACATCCGAGATGTAAGGTTGCCTTAGGTTAGGACATATAACGTTATAATCGTACATAATGTTCCCTCCGAGGAGTAGGTGCCGACACGCATGGAATGTTTTAAAATATTACATCCGAGATGTTAGATTGCCTCATGTTAGGACATATAACGTTATAGCAGTACATAATGTTCCCACCGAGAAGTAGGGGCCGACACGCCACGAATGTTGTAAATTATTACACCCGAGATGTTAGATTGCCTTAGGTTAGGACATAAAACGTTATAGACGTTTATAATGTTACCACCGAGAAGTAGGGGCTGAAAAGCCAGGAATGTTGTCAAATATTACATACGATTTGTTAGGATGCCTTATGTTAGGATATATAACGTTATAGAAGTATATAATGTTCCCACGGAGTAGTATGCGCCCATACGCAAGGGATGTTGTAAAATATTACGACCGAGATGTTAGGTTGCCTTAGGTTAGGATATATAACGTTATAGACGTATATAATGTTCCCACGGAGAAGTAGGCGCCGACACGTCACGCATGTTGTAAAATATTACATCCTAGATGTTAGGTTGCCTTAGGTTAGGACAGATAACGTTATAGCAGTACATAATGTTCCCATCGAGAAGTAGGGGCCGACACGTCACGAATGTTGTAAAATATTACGTCCGAGATGTTAGATTGCCTTAGGTTGGGACATATAACGTTATAGACGTACATAATGTTCCCACCGTGAACTAGAGGCCGACACGCCACGAATGTTGTAAAATATTACATCCGAGGTGTTAGGTTGCCTTAGGTTAGGACATATAACGTTATAGACGTATATAATGTTCCCACGGAGAAGTAGGCGCCGACACGCAAGCAATGTTGTAATATATTACGTCCGAGATGTTTGGTTGCCTTAGGTTAGGACATATTATGTTATAGCCCTACATAATGTTCCCACCGAGAAGTAGGGGCCGACACGCAATGAATGTTGTAAAATATTACATCCGAGATGTTAGGTTGCCCTAGGATAGTACATATAACGGTATAGACGTATATAATGTTACCACCGAAAAGTAGGTGCCGACAGGCAAGAAATGCTGTAAAATATTACATCCGAGATGTTAGGTTGCCTCAGGTTAGGACATATTACATTATAACTGCACATAATGTTCCCACCGAGAAGTAGAGGCCGACACGCCACGAATGCTGTTAAATATTACATCCGAGGTGTTAGGTTGCCTTAGGATTGTACACATAACTTTATAGACGTATATAATGTTACCACCGAGAAGTAGGGGCCGACACGCCACGAATGCTGTAAAATATTACATGCGAGGTGTTAGGTTGCCTTAGGTTAGGACATATAACGTTATAGACGAACATAATGTTCCCACCGATAAGTAGAGGCCGACACGCCACGATTGTTGTGAGATATTACATCCGAGATGTTAGGTTTCCTTAGGTTAGGAGATATAACGATATAGACGTGTATAATGTACCCACCGAGAAGTCGGCGCCGACACGCAAGGAATATTGTAAAATACCACGTCCGAGATGTTATGTTGCCTTAGGATAGGACATATAACGTTATATACGTACATAATGTTCCCAACAAGAAGTAGGGGCCGACACGCAAAGAATGTTGTAAAATATTACATCCGGGATGTTAGGTTGCCTTAGGTTAGGACATATAACGTTATAGACGTATATAATGTTACCACCGAACGGTAGGTGCCGACCCGCAAGGAATGCTGTAAATATTACATCCGAGATGTTAGGTGGCCCTAGAATAGGACATATAACGTTATAGACGTATATAATGTTACCACAGAAAAGTAGGTGCCGACACGCAAGGAATGCTGTAAAATACTTCATCTGAGATGTTTGGTTGCCTTAGGATAGGACATATAACGTTATATACATACATAATGTTCCCACCGAGAAGTAGTGGCCGACACGCCAAGAATGTTGTTAAATATTACATCCGAGGTGTTAGGTTGCCTTAGGTTAGGACATATAACGTTATAGACGTACATAATGTTCCCACGGAGAAGTAGGCGCCGACACGCAAGGAATGTTGTAAAATATTACATCCGAGATGTTAGGTTGCCCTAGGATAGGACATATGACGTTATAGACGTACATAATGTTCCCACCGAGAAGTAGTGTCCGACACGCCAAGAATGTTGTTAAATATTACATCCGAGGTGTTAGGTTGCCTTAGGTTAGGACATATAACGTTATAGACGTATATAATGTGCCCTCCGAGAAGTAGGTGCCGACACGCATGGAATGTTGTAAAATATTGCGTCCGAGATTTTAGGTTGCCTTCGGTTAGGACATAGAACGTTATATCCGTACATAATGTTCCCATTACTTCTCCCCGAGAAGTAGGGGCCGACACGCCACAAATGTTGTAAAATATTACATCCGAGATGTTAGGTTGCCTTAGGCTAGGACGTATAACGTTATAGTCGTACATAATGTTCCCACCGAGAAGTAGGGGCCGAAACGCCATGAATGTTGTAAAATATTACTACGAGGTGTTAGGTTGCCTTAGGTTAGGATATATAAAGTTATAGACGTATATAATGTTCCCACGGAGAAGTAGGCGCCGACACGCAAGGAATGCTGTAAAATATTACGTCCGAGAAGTTAGGTTGCCTTAGGTTAGGACATATAACGTTATAGACGTACATATTGTTCCCACAGACATGCAGGGGCTGAAGCGCCAGGAATGTTGTCAAATATTACATCCGATTTGTTAGGTTGCCTTATGCTAGGTTATATAACGTTATAGACGTACATAATGTTCCCACCGAGAAGTAGGCGCCGACACGCAAGGAATGTTGTAAAATATTACGTCGGAGGTGTTAGGTTGCCTTATGTTAGGATATATAAAGTTATAGAGGTATATAATATTCCCACGGATTTGTATGCGCCGACACGCAAGGAATGATGCAAAGTATTACATCTGAGATGCTAGATTGCCTTAGGTTAGGACATATAACGTTATAGACGTACATAATGTTCCCACGGAGAAGTAGGCGCCGACACGCAAGGAATGTTGTAAAATATTACATCCGAGATGTTAGGTTGCCCTAGGATAGGACATATAACGTTATAGACGTACATAATGTTCCCAGCGAGAAGTAGGGGCCGACACGCCAGAAATGTTGTAAAATATTACATCCGAGATGTTAGGTTGCCTTATGTTAGAATATATAACGTTATAGACGTATATAATATTCCCACCGTGAAGTACTGACCGACACGCAAGGAATGTTGTAAAATATTACGTCCGAGATGTTAGATTGCCATAGGTTAGGATATATAACGTTATAGACGTACACAATGTTCCCTCCGAGAAGTAGGTGCCGACACGCAAGGAATGTTGTAAAATTTTACATCCGAGAGGTTAGGTTGCCCTAGGATAGGACATATAACGTTATAGACGTATATAATGTTACCACCGAAAAGAAGGTGCCGACACGCAAGGAATTCTGTAAAATATTTCATCCGAGATGTTTGGTTGCCTTAGGATAGAACATATAACGTTATATACGTACATAATGTTCCCACCAAGAAGTAGGGGCCGACACACCACGAGTGTTGTAAAATACAACGTCCGAGATGTTAGGTTGCCCTAGGATAATTTATATAACGTTATAGACGTATATAATGTTCCCACGGAGAAGTAGGCGCCGACACGCAAGGAATGATGCAATATATTACGTCCGAGATGTTAGGTTGCCATAGGATAGGACATATAACGTTATATACGTACATAATGTTCCCACCAAGAAGTAGGGGCCGACACGCCACGAATGTTGTAAAATATTTCATCCGAGATGTTAGGTTGCCCTAGAATAGTACATGTAACGGTATAGACGTATATAATGTTACCACCGAAAAGTAGGTGCCGACAGGCAAGAAATGCTGTAAAATATTACATCCGAGATGTTAGGTTGCCTCAGGTTAGGACATATTACGTTATAACTGCACATAATGTTCCCACCGAGAAGTAGAGGCCGACACCCCACGAATGTTGTTAAATATTACATCCGAGGTGTTAGGTTGCCTTAGGTTAGGACATATAACGTTATAGCCGTACATAATGTTCCCACCGAGAAGTAGGTGCCGACACGCAAGGAATGTTGTAAAATATTACATCCGAGATGTTAGGTTGCCCTAGGATTGTACACATAACTTTATAGACGTATATAATGTTACCACCGAGAAGTAGGGGCCGACACGCAAGGAATGTTGTAAAATATTACATCCGAGATGTTAGGTTGCCCTAGGATAGGACATATAACGTTATAGACGTATATAATGTTACCACCGAAAAGTAGGTGCCGACACGCAAGGATTGCTGTAAAATATTACATCCGAGATGTTAGGTTGCCTTAGGATAGGACATATAACCTTATATACGTACATAATGTTCCCACCAAGAAGTAGGGGCCGACACGCCACGAATGTTGTAAAATATTACGTCCGAGAAGTTAGGTGGCCTTAGGTGAGGACATATAATGTTATAGCCGTACATAATGTTCCCACCGAGTAGGGGCCGACACGCAAGGAATGTTGTAAAATATTACAGCCGATATGTTAGGTTGCCCTAGGATAGGACATATAACGTTATATATGTACATAATGTACCCACCAAGAAGTAGGGGCCGACACGCAAGGAATGTTGTAAAATATCACGTCCGAGATGTTAGGTTGCCTTAGGTTAGGACATATAACGTCATAGCCGTACATAATGTTCCCTCCGAGAAGCAGGGGCCGACACGCAAGGAATGTTGTAAAATATTACATCCGAGATGTTAGGTTGCCTTAGGTCAGGACATAAAACATTATAGACGTTTATAATGTTACCACCGAGAAGTAGGTGCTGAAACGCCAGGAATGATGTAAAATATTACATACGAGTTGTTATGATGCCTTATGTTAGGATATATAACGTTATAGACGTACATAGTGTTCCCACCGGGAAGCAGGGGCCGACACGCCACGAATGTTGTAAAATACTACATCCGAGGTATTAGTTTGCCTTATGTTAGGATATATAACGTTATAAACGTACATAGTGTTCCCACCGAGAAGCAGGGGCCAACACGCCACGAATGTTGTAAAATATTACATCCGAGGTGTTAGGTGGCCTCAGGTTAGGACATATAACGTTATAGACGTACATAATGTTCCCACCGAGGAGTAGGGGTCGACACGCAACGATTGTTGTGAAATATTATGTCCGAGAAGTCAGGTTGCATTAGGTTAGGATATATAACGTTATAGACGTATATAATGATCCCACCGAGAAGTAGAGGCCGACACGCCACGAATGTTGTGAAATATTACATCCGAGATGTTAGGTTTCCTTAGGTTAGGATATATAGCGTTATAGACGTATCTAATGTACCCACCGAGAAGTGGGCGACGACACGCTAGGAATGTTGTAAAATATTACATCCGAGATGTTAGATTGCCTTAGGTTAGGACATATAACGTTATAGACGTACATAATGTTCCCACCGTGAGCTAGAGGCCGACAGGCCACGAATGTTGTAATATATTACATCCGAGGTGTTAGGTTGCCCTAGGATAGCACATATAACGTTATAGACATATATAATGTTACCACCGAGAAGTAGAGGCCGACACGCAAGGAATCTTGTAAAATATTACATCCGACATGTTAGGTTGCCCTAGGATAGTACATATAACGTTATAGACGTATATAATGTTACCACCGAAAGGTAGGTGCCGACCCGCAAGGAATGCTGTAAAATATTACATCCGAGATGTTAGGAGGCCCTAGGATAGGACATATAACGTTATAGACGTATATAATGTTCCCACGGAGAAGTAGGTGCCGACACGCAAGGAATGTTGTAAAATATTACATCCGAGATGTTAGGTTCCCCTAGGATAGGACATGTAACGTTATAGACGTACATAATGTTCCCAGCGAGAAGTAGGGGCCGATACGCCACAAATGTTGTAAAATATTACATCCGAGATGTTAGATTGCCTTAGGTTAGGACATATAACGTTATGGACGTACATAATGTTCCCACCGTGAACTAGAGGCCGACACGCCAAGAATGTTGTAAAATATTACATACGAGGTGTTAGGCTGCCTTAGGTTAGGATATATAACGTTATAGACGTATATAATGTTCCCACGGAGAAGTAGGCGCCGACACGCAAGGAATGTTGTAAAGTATTACGTCCGAGAAGTTAGGTTGCCTTAGGATAGGACATATAACATCATAATTATTATGTAGTACAACCGAGTTGTTAGATTGCCTTAGGTTAGGGCATATAACGTTATAGAAGTGCATAATGTTCCCACAGAGAAGTAGGGGCTGAAGCGCCAGAAATGTTGTCAAATATTACATCGGGGTTGTTAGGTTGCCTTATTTTAGGATATATAACGTTATAGACGTGCATAATGTTCCCACCGAGAAGTAGGGGCAGACACGCCACAAATGTTGTAAAATATTGCGTCCGAGATGTTAGGTTGCCTTAGGTTAGGACATATTACTTTATAGCTGCACTTAATGTTCCCACCGAGAAGTAGAGGCCGACACGCCACGAGTGTTGTAAAATATCACGTCCGAGATGTTATGTTGCCTTCGGTTAGGACATATAACGTTATAGAAGTATGTAATGTTCCCACCGATTAGTAGGCGCCGACTCGGAAGGAATGTTGTAAAATATTACATCCGAGATGATAGGTTTCCCTAGGATAGGACATATAACGTTATAGACGTACATAATATTCCCACGGAGTAGTATGCGCCGACACGCAAGGAATGTTGTAAAACATTACATCTGAAATGTGAGGTTGCCTTAGGTTAGGACATATTACGTTATAGCTGCACATAATGTTTCAACCGAGAAGTAGAGGCCGACACGCCACGAAGGCTGTTAAATATTACATCCCAGATGTTAGGTTGCCTTAGGTTAGGACATATAACGTTATAGCCGTACATAATGTTCCCACCGAGAAGTAGGGGCCGACGCGCAAGGAATGTTGTAAAGTATTACGTCCGAGAAGTTAGGTTGCCTTAGGATAGGACATATAACATCATAATTATTATGTAGTACATCCGAGTTGTTAGGTTGCATTAGGTTAGGGCATATAACGTCATAGAAGTGCATAATGTTCCCACAGAGAAGTAGGGGCTGAAGCGCCAGGAATGTTGTCAAATATTACATCCGGGATGTTAGGTTGCCTTATGTTAGGATATATAACGTTATAGACGTGCATAATGTTCCCACCGAGAAGTAGGTGCCGACACGCATGAAATGTTGTAAAATACCACGTCCGAGATGTTATGTTGCCTTTGGTAAGGATATATAACGTTATAGAGGTATATAATGCTCCCACGGAGTAGTATGCACCGAAACGCAAGGAATGTTGTAAAATACCACGTCCGAGATGTTATGTTGCTTTAGGTTAGGACATATAACGATATAGACGTACATAATGTTCCCACCGGGAAGTAGGTGCCGACACGCAAGGAATGCTGTAAAATATTACATCCGAGATGATATGGTTGTCTTCGGTTAGGACATAGAACGTTATATCCGTACATAATGTTCCCACCGAGAGGTAGGGGCAGACACGCCACAAATGTTGTAAAATATTACATCCGAGATGTTAGGTTGCCTTAGGTTAGGGAGTATAACGTTAGAGTCGTACATAATGTTCCCACCGAGAAGTAGGGGCCGACACGCAAGGAATGCTGTAAAATATTACATCCGAGATGTTCGGTTGCCCTAGGGTAGGACATATAACGCTATAAACGTATATAATGTTCCCACCGAGAAGTAGGTGCCGACACGCAAGGAATGTTGTGAAATATTACATCCGAGATGTTAGGTTGCTTTAGGTTAGGATATATAACGGTATAGACGTACATAATGTTCCCACCGAGAAGTAGAGGCCGACACGCCACGAATGGTGTAAAATATTACATACGAGGTGTTAGGTTGCCTTCGGATAGGACACATAAAGTTATAGACGTACATAATGTTCCCACCGAGAAGTAGAGGCCGACACGCCACGAATGTTGTGAAATACTACATCCGAGATGTTAGGTTTCCTTAGGTTAGGATATATAGCATTATAGACGTATCTAATGTACCCACCGAGAAGTGGGCGACGACACGCTAGGAATGTTGTAAAATATTACATCCGAGATGTTAGATTGCCTTAGGTTAGGACATATAACGTTATAGACGTACATAATGTTCCCACCGTGAGCTAGAGGCCGACAGGCCACGAATGTTGTAATATATTACATCCGAGGTGTTAGGTTGCCCTAGGATAGCACATATAACGTTATAGACGTATATAATGTTACCACCGAGAAGTAGAGGCCGACACGCAAGGAATGTTGTAAAATATTACATCCGACATGTTAGGTTGCCCTAGGATAGTACATATACCGTTATAGACGTATATAATGTTACCACCGAACGGTAGGTGCCGACCCGCAAGGAATGCTGTAAAATATTACACCCGAGATGTTAGGTGGCCCTAGGATAGGACATATAACGTTATAGACGTATATAATGTTACCACGGAGAAGTAGGTGCCGACACGCAAGGAATGTTGTAAAATATTACATCCGAGATGTTAGGTTGCCTTATGTTAGAATATATAAAGTTATAGACGTATATAATATTCCCACCGAGAAGTAGGTGCCGACACGCCACGAATGTTGTAAGATATTACATACGAGGTGTTAGGTTGCCTTAAGTTAGGACATATAACGTTATAGACGTACATAATGTTCCCACCGAGAAGTAGAGGCCGACACGTCACGAATGTTGTGAAATATTACATCCGAGATGTTAGGTTTCCTTAGGTTAGGATATATACCATTATAGACGTATATAATGTGCCCTCCGAGAAGTAGGTGCCGACACGCATGGAATGTTGTAAAATATTGCGTCCGAGATTTTAGGTTGCCTTCGGTTAGGACATAGAACGTTATATCCGTACATAGTGTTCCCACCGCGAAGTAGGGGCCGACACGCCACGAATGTTGTAAAATATTACATCCGAGATGTTAGGTTGCCTTAGGCTAGGACGTATAACGTTATAGTCGTACATAATGCTCCCACCGAGAAGTAGGGGCCGAAACGCCACGAATGTTGTAAAATATTACTACTAGGTGTTAGGTTGCCTTAGGTTAGGATATATAAAGTTATAGACGTATATAATGTTCCCACGGAGATGTAGGCGCCGACACGCAAGGAATGCTGTAAAATATTACGTCCGAGAAGTTAGGTTGCCTTAGGTTAGGACATATAACGTCATAATTATTATGTATTACATCCGATTTGTTAGGTTGCCTTAGGTTAGGACATATAACGTTATAGACGTACATATTGTTCCCACAGACATGCAGGGGCTGAAGCGCCAGGAATGTTGTCAAATATTACATCCGATTTGTTAGGTTGCCTTATGTTAGAATATATAAAGTTATAGACGTATATAATATTCCCACCGTGAAGTAGGGGCCGACACGCCACGAATGTTGTAAAATATTACATCCGAGATGTTAGGTTGCCTTATGTTCGAATATATAAAGTTATAGACGTATATAATATTCCCACCGAGAAGTAGGTGCCGACACGCCACGAATGTTGTAAGATAGTACATCCGAGGTGTTAGGTTGCCTTAGGTTAGGACATATAACGTTATAGACGTACATAATGTTTCCACCGAGAAGTACTGACCGACACGCAAGGAATGTTGTGAAATATTACGTCCGAGATGTTAGATTGCCATAGGTTAGGATATATAACGTTATAGACGTACACAATGTTCCCTCCGAGAAGTAGGGGCCGACACGCCACGAATGTTGTAAAATATTTCATCCGAGATGTTAGGTTGCCCTAGAATAGTACATGTAACGGTATAGACGTATATAATGTTACCACCGAAAAGTAGGTGCCGACAGGCAAGAAATGCTGTAAAATATTACATCCGAGATGTTAGGTTGCCTCAGGTTAGGACATATTACGTTATAACTGCACATAATGTTCCCACCGAGAAGTAGAGGCCGACACCCCACGAATGTTGTTAAATATTACATCCGAGGTGTTAGGTTGCCTTAGGTTAGGACATATAACGTTATAGCCGTACATAATGTTCCCACCGAGAAGTAGGTGCCGACACGCAAGGAATGTTGTAAAATATTACATCCGAGATGTTAGGTTGCCCTAGGATTGTACACATAACTTTATAGACGTATATAATGTTACCACCGAGAAGTAGGGGCCGACACGCAAGGAATGTTGTAAAATATTACATCCGAGATGTTAGGTTGCCCTAGGATAGGACATATAACGTTATAGACGTATATAATGTTACCACCGAAAAGTAGGTGCCGACACGCAAGGATTGCTGTAAAATATTACATCCGAGATGTTAGGTTGCCTTAGGATAGGACATATAACCTTATATACGTACATAATGTTCCCACCAAGAAGTAGGGGCCGACACGCCACGAATGTTGTAAAATATTACGTCCGAGAAGTTAGGTGGCCTTAGGTGAGGACATATAATGTTATAGCCGTACATAATGTTCCCACCGAGTAGGGGCCGACACGCAAGGAATGTTGTAAAATATTACAGCCGATATGTTAGGTTGCCCTAGGATAGGACATATAACGTTATATATGTACATAATGTACCCACCAAGAAGTAGGGGCCGACACGCAAGGAATGTTGTAAAATATCACGTCCGAGATGTTAGGTTGCCTTAGGTTAGGACATATAACGTCATAGCCGTACATAATGTTCCCTCCGAGAAGCAGGGGCCGACACGCAAGGAATGTTGTAAAATATTACATCCGAGATGTTAGGTTGCCTTAGGTCAGGACATAAAACATTATAGACGTTTATAATGTTACCACCGAGAAGTAGGTGCTGAAACGCCAGGAA
Organism: Xylocopa violacea; assembly: GCA_963969225.1. NCBI lineage: Eukaryota > Metazoa > Arthropoda > Insecta > Hymenoptera > Apidae > Xylocopa > Xylocopa violacea. The sequence continues at coordinate 626,497 of CAXAJV010001295.1, read as the reverse complement.
TGTTGTAAAATATTACATACGAGTTGTTCGGATGCCTTATGTTACGATATATAACGTTATAGACGTTGATAATGTTACCACCGAGAAGCAGGTGCTGAAACGCCAGGAATGATGTAAAATATTACATACGAGTTGTTCGGATGCCTTATGTTACGATATATAACGTTATAGACGTTGATAATGTTACCACCGAGAAGTAGGTGCTGAAACGCCAGGAATGATGTAAAATATTACATACGAGTTGTTATGATGCCTTATGTTAGGATATATAACGTTATAGACGTACATAGTGTTCCCACCGGGAAGCAGGGGCCGACACGCCACGAATGTTGTAAAATACTACATCCGAGATATTAGTTTGCCTTAGGTTAGGATATATAACGTTATAGTCGTACATAATGTTCCCACCGAGAAGTAGGTGCCGACACGCAAGGAATGTTGTGAAATATTACATCCGAGATGTTAGGTTGCTTTAGGTTAGGATATATAACGGTATAGACGTACATAATGTTCCCACCGAGAAGTAGAGGCCGACACGCCACGAATGGTGTAAAATATTACACACGAGGTGTTAGGTTGCCTTCGGATAGGACACATAAAGTTATAGACGTACATAATGTTCCCACCGAGAAGTAGAGGCCGACACGCCTCGAATGTTGTGAAATACTACATCCGAGATGTTAGGTTTCCTTAGGTTAGGATATATAGCATTATAGACGTATCTAATGTACCCACCGAGAAGTGGGCGACGACACGCTAGGAATGTTGTAAAATATTACATCCGAGATGTTAGATTGCCTTAGGTTAGGACATATAACGTTATAGACGTACATAATGTTCCCACCGTGAGCTAGAGGCCGACAGGCCACGAATGTTGTAATATATTACATCCGAGGTGTTAGGTTGCCCTAAGATAGCACATATAACGTTATAGACGTATATAATGTTACCACCGAGAAGTAGAGGCCGACACGCAAGGAATGTTGTAAAATATTACATCCGACATGTTAGGTTGCCCTAGGATAGTACATATACCGTTATAGACGTATATAATGTTACCACCGAACGGTAGGTGCCGACCCGCAAGGAATGCTGTAAAATATTACACCCGAGATGTTAGGTGGCCCTAGGATAGGACATATAACGTTATAGACGTATATAATGTTACCACGGAGAAGTAGGTGCCGACACGCAAGGAATGTTGTAAAATATTACATCCGAGATGTTAGGTTGCCTTATGTTAGAATATATAAAGTTATAGACGTATATAATATTCCCACCGAGAAGTAGGTGCCGACACGCCACGAATGTTGTAAGATATTACATACGAGGTGTTAGGTTGCCTTAAGTTAGGACATATAACGTTATAGACGTACATAATGTTCCCACCGAGAAGTAGAGGCCGACACGTCACGAATGTTGTGAAATATTACATCCGAGATGTTAGGTTTCCTTAGGTTAGGATATATACCATTATAGACGTATATAATGTGCCCTCCGAGAAGTAGGTGCCGACACGCATGGAATGTTGTAAAATATTGCGTCCGAGATTTTAGGTTGCCTTCGGTTAGGACATAGAACGTTATATCCGTACATAGTGTTCCCACCGCGAAGTAGGGGCCGACACGCCACGAATGTTGTAAAATATTACATCCGAGATGTTAGGTTGCCTTAGGCTAGGACGTATAACGTTATAGTCGTACATAATGTTCCCACCGAGAAGTAGGGGCCGAAACGCCACGAATGTTGTAAAATATTACTACTAGGTGTTAGGTTGCCTTAGGTTAGGATATATAAAGTTATAGACGTATATAATGTTCCCACGGAGATGTAGGCGCCGACACGCAAGGAATGCTGTAAAATATTACGTCCGAGAAGTTAGGTTGCCTTAGGTTAGGACATATAACGTCATAATTATTATGTATTACATCCGATTTGTTAGGTTGCCTTAGGTTAGGACATATAACGTTATAGACGTACATATTGTTCCCACAGACATGCAGGGGCTGAAGCGCCAGGAATGTTGTCAAATATTACATCCGATTTGTTAGGTTGCCTTATGTTAGAATATATAAAGTTATAGACGTATATAATATTCCCACCGTGAAGTAGGGGCCGACACGCCACGAATGTTGTAAAATATTACATCCGAGATGTTAGGTTGCCTTATGTTCGAATATATAAAGTTATAGACGTATATAATATTCCCACCGAGAAGTAGGTGCCGACACGCCACGAATGTTGTAAGATAGTACATACGAGGTGTTAGGTTGCCTTAAGTTAGGACATATAACGTTATAGACGTATATAATGTTCCCACCGAGAAGTAGAGGCCGACACGCCACGAATTTTGTGAGATATTACATCCGAGATGTTAGATTGCCTTAGGTTAGGACATATAACATTATAGACGTACATAATGTTCCCACCGTGAACTAGAGGCCGACACGCCACGAATGTTGTAAAATATTACATCCGAGGTGTTAGGTTGCCTTAGGTTAGGACATATAACGTTATAGACGTACATAATGTTACCACGGAGAAGTAGGTGCCGACACGCAAGGAATGTTGTAAAATATTACATCCGAGATGTTAGGTTGCCTTATGTTAGAATATATAAAGTTATAGACGTATATAATATTCCCACCGAGAAGTAGGTGCCGACACGCCACGAATGTTGTAAGATATTACATACGAGGTGTTAGGTTGCCTTAAGTTAGGACATATAACGTTATAGACGTACATAATGTTCCCACCGAGAAGTAGAGGCCGACACGTCACGAATGTTGTGAAATATTACATCCGAGATGTTAGGTTTCCTTAGGTTAGGATATATACCATTATAGACGTATATAATGTGCCCTCCGAGAAGTAGGTGCCGACACGCATGGAATGTTGTAAAATATTGCGTCCGAGATTTTAGGTTGCCTTCGGTTAGGACATAGAACGTTATATCCGTACATAGTGTTCCCACCGCGAAGTAGGGGCCGACACGCCACGAATGTTGTAAAATATTACATCCGAGATGTTAGGTTGCCTTAGGCTAGGACGTATAACGTTATAGTCGTACATAATGCTCCCACCGAGAAGTAGGGGCCGAAACGCCACGAATGTTGTAAAATATTACTACTAGGTGTTAGGTTGCCTTAGGTTAGGATATATAAAGTTATAGACGTATATAATGTTCCCACGGAGATGTAGGCGCCGACACGCAAGGAATGCTGTAAAATATTACGTCCGAGAAGTTAGGTTGCCTTAGGTTAGGACATATAACGTCATAATTATTATGTATTACATCCGATTTGTTAGGTTGCCTTAGGTTAGGACATATAACGTTATAGACGTACATATTGTTCCCACAGACATGCAGGGGCTGAAGCGCCAGGAATGTTGTCAAATATTACATCCGATTTGTTAGGTTGCCTTATGTTAGAATATATAAAGTTATAGACGTATATAATATTCCCACCGTGAAGTAGGGGCCGACACGCCACGAATGTTGTAAAATATTACATCCGAGATGTTAGGTTGCCTTATGTTCGAATATATAAAGTTATAGACGTATATAATATTCCCACCGAGAAGTAGGTGCCGACACGCCACGAATGTTGTAAGATAGTACATCCGAGGTGTTAGGTTGCCTTAGGTTAGGACATATAACGTTATAGACGTACATAATGTTTCCACCGAGAAGTACTGACCGACACGCAAGGAATGTTGTGAAATATTACGTCCGAGATGTTAGATTGCCATAGGTTAGGATATATAACGTTATAGACGTACACAATGTTCCCTCCGAGAAGTAGGGGCCGACACGCCACGAATGTTGTAAAATATTTCATCCGAGATGTTAGGTTGCCCTAGAATAGTACATGTAACGGTATAGACGTATATAATGTTACCACCGAAAAGTAGGTGCCGACAGGCAAGAAATGCTGTAAAATATTACATCCGAGATGTTAGGTTGCCTCAGGTTAGGACATATTACGTTATAACTGCACATAATGTTCCCACCGAGAAGTAGAGGCCGACACCCCACGAATGTTGTTAAATATTACATCCGAGGTGTTAGGTTGCCTTAGGTTAGGACATATAACGTTATAGCCGTACATAATGTTCCCACCGAGAAGTAGGTGCCGACACGCAAGGAATGTTGTAAAATATTACATCCGAGATGTTAGGTTGCCCTAGGATTGTACACATAACTTTATAGACGTATATAATGTTACCACCGAGAAGTAGGGGCCGACACGCAAGGAATGTTGTAAAATATTACATCCGAGATGTTAGGTTGCCCTAGGATAGGACATATAACGTTATAGACGTATATAATGTTACCACCGAAAAGTAGGTGCCGACACGCAAGGATTGCTGTAAAATATTACATCCGAGATGTTAGGTTGCCTTAGGATAGGACATATAACCTTATATACGTACATAATGTTCCCACCAAGAAGTAGGGGCCGACACGCCACGAATGTTGTAAAATATTACGTCCGAGAAGTTAGGTGGCCTTAGGTGAGGACATATAATGTTATAGCCGTACATAATGTTCCCACCGAGTAGGGGCCGACACGCAAGGAATGTTGTAAAATATTACAGCCGATATGTTAGGTTGCCCTAGGATAGGACATATAACGTTATATATGTACATAATGTACCCACCAAGAAGTAGGGGCCGACACGCAAGGAATGTTGTAAAATATCACGTCCGAGATGTTAGGTTGCCTTAGGTTAGGACATATAACGTCATAGCCGTACATAATGTTCCCTCCGAGAAGCAGGGGCCGACACGCAAGGAATGTTGTAAAATATTACATCCGAGATGTTAGGTTGCCTTAGGTCAGGACATAAAACATTATAGACGTTTATAATGTTACCACCGAGAAGTAGGTGCTGAAACGCCAGGAATGTTGTAAAATATTACATACGAGTTGTTCGGATGCCTTATGTTACGATATATAACGTTATAGACGTTGATAATGTTACCACCGAGAAGCAGGTGCTGAAACGCCAGGAATGATGTAAAATATTACATACGAGTTGTTCGGATGCCTTATGTTACGATATATAACGTTATAGACGTTGATAATGTTACCACCGAGAAGTAGGTGCTGAAACGCCAGGAATGATGTAAAATATTACATACGAGTTGTTATGATGCCTTATGTTAGGATATATAACGTTATAGACGTACATAGTGTTCCCACCGGGAAGCAGGGGCCGACACGCCACGAATGTTGTAAAATACTACATCCGAGATATTAGTTTGCCTTAGGTTAGGATATATAACGTTATAGTCGTACATAATGTTCCCACCGAGAAGTAGGTGCCGACACGCAAGGAATGTTGTGAAATATTACATCCGAGATGTTAGGTTGCTTTAGGTTAGGATATATAACGGTATAGACGTACATAATGTTCCCACCGAGAAGTAGAGGCCGACACGCCACGAATGGTGTAAAATATTACACACGAGGTGTTAGGTTGCCTTCGGATAGGACACATAAAGTTATAGACGTACATAATGTTCCCACCGAGAAGTAGAGGCCGACACGCCTCGAATGTTGTGAAATACTACATCCGAGATGTTAGGTTTCCTTAGGTTAGGATATATAGCATTATAGACGTATCTAATGTACCCACCGAGAAGTGGGCGACGACACGCTAGGAATGTTGTAAAATATTACATCCGAGATGTTAGATTGCCTTAGGTTAGGACATATAACGTTATAGACGTACATAATGTTCCCACCGTGAGCTAGAGGCCGACAGGCCACGAATGTTGTAATATATTACATCCGAGGTGTTAGGTTGCCCTAAGATAGCACATATAACGTTATAGACGTATATAATGTTACCACCGAGAAGTAGAGGCCGACACGCAAGGAATGTTGTAAAATATTACATCCGACATGTTAGGTTGCCCTAGGATAGTACATATACCGTTATAGACGTATATAATGTTACCACCGAACGGTAGGTGCCGACCCGCAAGGAATGCTGTAAAATATTACACCCGAGATGTTAGGTGGCCCTAGGATAGGACATATAACGTTATAGACGTATATAATGTTACCACGGAGAAGTAGGTGCCGACACGCAAGGAATGTTGTAAAATATTACATCCGAGATGTTAGGTTGCCTTATGTTAGAATATATAAAGTTATAGACGTATATAATATTCCCACCGAGAAGTAGGTGCCGACACGCCACGAATGTTGTAAGATATTACATACGAGGTGTTAGGTTGCCTTAAGTTAGGACATATAACGTTATAGACGTACATAATGTTCCCACCGAGAAGTAGAGGCCGACACGTCACGAATGTTGTGAAATATTACATCCGAGATGTTAGGTTTCCTTAGGTTAGGATATATACCATTATAGACGTATATAATGTGCCCTCCGAGAAGTAGGTGCCGACACGCATGGAATGTTGTAAAATATTGCGTCCGAGATTTTAGGTTGCCTTCGGTTAGGACATAGAACGTTATATCCGTACATAGTGTTCCCACCGCGAAGTAGGGGCCGACACGCCACGAATGTTGTAAAATATTACATCCGAGATGTTAGGTTGCCTTAGGCTAGGACGTATAACGTTATAGTCGTACATAATGTTCCCACCGAGAAGTAGGGGCCGAAACGCCACGAATGTTGTAAAATATTACTACTAGGTGTTAGGTTGCCTTAGGTTAGGATATATAAAGTTATAGACGTATATAATGTTCCCACGGAGATGTAGGCGCCGACACGCAAGGAATGCTGTAAAATATTACGTCCGAGAAGTTAGGTTGCCTTAGGTTAGGACATATAACGTCATAATTATTATGTATTACATCCGATTTGTTAGGTTGCCTTAGGTTAGGACATATAACGTTATAGACGTACATATTGTTCCCACAGACATGCAGGGGCTGAAGCGCCAGGAATGTTGTCAAATATTACATCCGATTTGTTAGGTTGCCTTATGTTAGAATATATAAAGTTATAGACGTATATAATATTCCCACCGTGAAGTAGGGGCCGACACGCCACGAATGTTGTAAAATATTACATCCGAGATGTTAGGTTGCCTTATGTTCGAATATATAAAGTTATAGACGTATATAATATTCCCACCGAGAAGTAGGTGCCGACACGCCACGAATGTTGTAAGATAGTACATACGAGGTGTTAGGTTGCCTTAAGTTAGGACATATAACGTTATAGACGTATATAATGTTCCCACCGAGAAGTAGAGGCCGACACGCCACGAATTTTGTGAGATATTACATCCGAGATGTTAGATTGCCTTAGGTTAGGACATATAACATTATAGACGTACATAATGTTCCCACCGTGAACTAGAGGCCGACACGCCACGAATGTTGTAAAATATTACATCCGAGGTGTTAGGTTGCCTTAGGTTAGGACATATAACGTTATAGACGTACATAATGTTTCCACCGAGAAGTACTGACCGACACGCAAGGAATGTTGTGAAATATTACGTCCGAGATGTTAGATTGCCATAGGTTAGGATATATAACGTTATAGACGTACACAATGTTCCCTCCGAGAAGTAGGGGCCGACACGCCACGAATGTTGTAAAATATTTCATCCGAGATGTTAGGTTGCCCTAGAATAGCACATGTAACGGTATAGACGTATATAATGTTACCACCGAAAAGTAGGTGCCGACAGGCAAGAAATGCTGTAAAATATTACATCCGAGATGTTAGGTTGCCTCAGGTTAGGACATATTACGTTATAACTGCACATAATGTTCCCACCGAGAAGTAGAGGCCGACACCCCACGAATGTTGTTAAATATTACATCCGAGGTGTTAGGTTGCCTTAGGTTAGGACATATAACGTTATAGCCGTACATAATGTTCCCACCGAGAAGTAGGTGCCGACACGCAAGGAATGTTGTAAAATATTACATCCGAGATGTTAGGTTGCCCTAGGATTGTACACATAACTTTATAGACGTATATAATGTTACCACCGAGAAGTAGGGGCCGACACGCAAGGAATGTTGTAAAATATTACATCCGAGATGTTAGGTTGCCCTAGGATAGGACATATAACGTTATAGACGTATATAATGTTACCACCGAAAAGTAGGTGCCGACACGCAAGGATTGCTGTAAAATATTACATCCGAGATGTTAGGTTGCCTTAGGATAGGACATATAACCTTATATACGTACATAATGTTCCCACCAAGAAGTAGGGGCCGACACGCCACGAATGTTGTAAAATATTACGTCCGAGAAGTTAGGTGGCCTTAGGTGAGGACATATAATGTTATAGCCGTACATAATGTTCCCACCGAGTAGGGGCCGACACGCAAGGAATGTTGTAAAATATTACAGCCGATATGTTAGGTTGCCCTAGGATAGGACATATAACGTTATATATGTACATAATGTACCCACCAAGAAGTAGGGGCCGACACGCAAGGAATGTTGTAAAATATCACGTCCGAGATGTTAGGTTGCCTTAGGTTAGGACATATAACGTCATAGCCGTACATAATGTTCCCTCCGAGAAGCAGGGGCCGACACGCAAGGAATGTTGTAAAATATTACATCCGAGATGTTAGGTTGCCTTAGGTCAGGACATAAAACATTATAGACGTTTATAATGTTACCACCGAGAAGTAGGTGCTGAAACGCCAGGAATGTTGTAAAATATTACATACGAGTTGTTCGGATGCCTTATGTTACGATATATAACGTTATAGACGTTGATAATGTTACCACCGAGAAGCAGGTGCTGAAACGCCAGGAATGATGTAAAATATTACATACGAGTTGTTCGGATGCCTTATGTTACGATATATAACGTTATAGACGTTGATAATGTTACCACCGAGAAGTAGGTGCTGAAACGCCAGGAATGATGTAAAATATTACATACGAGTTGTTATGATGCCTTATGTTAGGATATATAACGTTATAGACGTACATAGTGTTCCCACCGGGAAGCAGGGGCCGACACGCCACGAATGTTGTAAAATACTACATCCGAGATATTAGTTTGCCTTAGGTTAGGATATATAACGTTATAGTCGTACATAATGTTCCCACCGAGAAGTAGGTGCCGACACGCAAGGAATGTTGTGAAATATTACATCCGAGATGTTAGGTTGCTTTAGGTTAGGATATATAACGGTATAGACGTACATAATGTTCCCACCGAGAAGTAGAGGCCGACACGCCACGAATGGTGTAAAATATTACACACGAGGTGTTAGGTTGCCTTCGGATAGGACACATAAAGTTATAGACGTACATAATGTTCCCACCGAGAAGTAGAGGCCGACACGCCTCGAATGTTGTGAAATACTACATCCGAGATGTTAGGTTTCCTTAGGTTAGGATATATAGCATTATAGACGTATCTAATGTACCCACCGAGAAGTGGGCGACGACACGCTAGGAATGTTGTAAAATATTACATCCGAGATGTTAGATTGCCTTAGGTTAGGACATATAACGTTATAGACGTACATAATGTTCCCACCGTGAGCTAGAGGCCGACAGGCCACGAATGTTGTAATATATTACATCCGAGGTGTTAGGTTGCCCTAAGATAGCACATATAACGTTATAGACGTATATAATGTTACCACCGAGAAGTAGAGGCCGACACGCAAGGAATGTTGTAAAATATTACATCCGACATGTTAGGTTGCCCTAGGATAGTACATATACCGTTATAGACGTATATAATGTTACCACCGAACGGTAGGTGCCGACCCGCAAGGAATGCTGTAAAATATTACACCCGAGATGTTAGGTGGCCCTAGGATAGGACATATAACGTTATAGACGTATATAATGTTACCACGGAGAAGTAGGTGCCGACACGCAAGGAATGTTGTAAAATATTACATCCGAGATGTTAGGTTGCCTTATGTTAGAATATATAAAGTTATAGACGTATATAATATTCCCACCGAGAAGTAGGTGCCGACACGCCACGAATGTTGTAAGATATTACATACGAGGTGTTAGGTTGCCTTAAGTTAGGACATATAACGTTATAGACGTACATAATGTTCCCACCGAGAAGTAGAGGCCGACACGTCACGAATGTTGTGAAATATTACATCCGAGATGTTAGGTTTCCTTAGGTTAGGATATATACCATTATAGACGTATATAATGTGCCCTCCGAGAAGTAGGTGCCGACACGCATGGAATGTTGTAAAATATTGCGTCCGAGATTTTAGGTTGCCTTCGGTTAGGACATAGAACGTTATATCCGTACATAGTGTTCCCACCGCGAAGTAGGGGCCGACACGCCACGAATGTTGTAAAATATTACATCCGAGATGTTAGGTTGCCTTAGGCTAGGACGTATAACGTTATAGTCGTACATAATGTTCCCACCGAGAAGTAGGGGCCGAAACGCCACGAATGTTGTAAAATATTACTACTAGGTGTTAGGTTGCCTTAGGTTAGGATATATAAAGTTATAGACGTATATAATGTTCCCACGGAGATGTAGGCGCCGACACGCAAGGAATGCTGTAAAATATTACGTCCGAGAAGTTAGGTTGCCTTAGGTTAGGACATATAACGTCATAATTATTATGTATTACATCCGATTTGTTAGGTTGCCTTAGGTTAGGACATATAACGTTATAGACGTACATATTGTTCCCACAGACATGCAGGGGCTGAAGCGCCAGGAATGTTGTCAAATATTACATCCGATTTGTTAGGTTGCCTTATGTTAGAATATATAAAGTTATAGACGTATATAATATTCCCACCGTGAAGTAGGGGCCGACACGCCACGAATGTTGTAAAATATTACATCCGAGATGTTAGGTTGCCTTATGTTCGAATATATAAAGTTATAGACGTATATAATATTCCCACCGAGAAGTAGGTGCCGACACGCCACGAATGTTGTAAGATAGTACATACGAGGTGTTAGGTTGCCTTAGGTTAGGACATATAACGTTATAGACGTATATAATGTTCCCACCGAGAAGTAGAGGCCGACACGCCACGAATTTTGTGAGATATTACATCCGAGATGTTAGATTGCCTTAGGTTAGGACATATAACATTATAGACGTACATAATGTTCCCACCGTGAACTAGAGGCCGACACGCCACGAATGTTGTAAAATATTACATCCGAGGTGTTAGGTTGCCTTAGGTTAGGACATATAACGTTATAGACGTACATAATGTTTCCACCGAGAAGTACTGACCGACACGCAAGGAATGTTGTGAAATATTACGTCCGAGATGTTAGATTGCCATAGGTTAGGATATATAACGTTATAGACGTACACAATGTTCCCTCCGAGAAGTAGGTGCCGACACGCAAGGAATGTTGTAAAATACTATATCCGGGATGTTAGGTTGCCCTAGGATAGGACACATAACGTTATAGACGTATATAATGTTACCACCCAAAAGTAGGTGCCAACACGCAAGGAATGCTGTAAAATTTTACATCCGAGAGGTTAGGTTGCCCTAGGATAGGACATATAACGTTATAGACGTATATAATGTTACCACCGAAAAGAAGGTGCCGACACGCAAGGAATGCTGTAAAATATTTCATCCGAGATGTTTGGTTGCCTTAGGATAGGACATATAACGTTATATACGTACATAATGTTCCCACCAAGAAGTAGGGGCCGACACACCACGAGTGTTGTAAAATACAACGTCCGAGACGTTAGGTTGCCCTAGGATAATTTATATAACGTTATAGACGTATATAATGTTCCCACGGAGAAGTAGGCGCCGACACGCAAGGAATGATGCAATATATTACGTCCGAGATGTTAGGTTGCCATAGGATAGGTCATATAACGTTATATACGTACATAATGTTCCCACCAAGAAGTAGGGGCCGACACGCCACGAATGTTGTAAAATATTTCATCCCAGATGTTAGGTTGCCCTAGAATAGTACATGTAACGGTATAAACGTATATAATGTTACCACCGAAAAGTAGGTGCCGACAGGCAAGAAATGCTGTAAAATATTACACCCGAGATGTTAGGTTGCCTCAGGTTAGGACATATTACGTTATAACTGCACATAATGTTCCCACCGAGAAGTAGAGGCCGACACGCCACGAATGTTGTTAAATATTACATCCGAGGTGTTAGGTTGCCTTAGGTTAGGACATATAACGTTATAGTCGTACATAATGTTCCCACCGAGAAGTATGTGCCGACACGCAAGGAATGTTGTAAAATATTACATCCGAGATGTTAGGTTGCCCTAGGATTGTACACATAACTTTATAGACGTATATAATGTTACCACCGAGAAGTAGGGGCCGACACGCAAGGAATGTTGTAAAATATTACATCCGAGATGTTAGGTTGCCCTAGGATAGGACATATAACGTTATAGACGTATATAATGTTACCACCGAAAAGTAGGTGCCGACACGCAAGGATTGCTGTAAAATATTACATCCGAGAGGTTAGGTTGCCTTAGGATAGGACATATAACCTTATATACGTACATAATGTTCCCACCAAGAAGTAGGGGCCGACACGCCACGAATGTTGTAAAATATTACGTCCGAGAAGTTAGGTGGCCTTAGGTGAGGACATATAATGTTATAGCCGTACATAATGTTCCCACCGAGTAGGGGCCGACACGCAAGGAATGTTGTAAAATATTACAGCCGATATGTTAGGTTGCCCTAGGATAGGACATATAACGTTATATATGTACATAATGTACCCACCAAGAAGTAGGGGCCGACACGCAAGGAATGTTGTAAAATATCACGTCCGAGATGTTAGGTTGCCTTAGGTTAGGACATATAACGTCATAGCCGTACATAATGTTCCTTCCGAGAAGCAGGGGCCGACACGCAAGGAATGTTGTAAAATATTACACCCGAGATGTTAGGTTGCCTTAGGTCAGGACATAAAACATTATAGACGTTTATAATGTTACCACCGAGAAGTAGGTGCTGAAACGCCAGGAATGTTGTAAAATATTACATACGAGTTGTTCGGATGCCTTATGTTACGATATATAACGTTATAGACGTTGATAATGTTACCACCGAGAAGTAGGTGCTGAAACGCCAGGAATGATGTAAAATATTACATACGAGTTGTTATGATGCCTTATGTTAGGATATATAACGTTATAGACGTACATAGTGTTCCCACCGGGAAGCAGGGGCCGACACGCCACGAATGTTGTAAAATACTACATCCGAGATATTAGTTTGCCTTAGGTTAGGATATATAACGTTATAGTCGTACATAATGTTCCCACCGAGAAGTAGGTGCCGACACGCAAGGAATGTTGTAAAATATTACATCCGAGATGTTAGGTTGCTTTAGGTTAGGATATATAACTTTATAGACGTATATAATGTACCCAGCGAGAAGTAGGTGCCGACACGAAAGGAATGTTGTAAAATGTTACATCCGAGATGTTAGATTGCCTTATGTTAGGACATATAACGTTATAGCAGTACATAATGTTCCCACCGAGATGTAGGTGCCGACACGCAAGGAATGTTGTAAAATATTACATCCGAGATGTTAGATTGCCTTAGGTTAGAACATATAACGATATAGACATATATAACGTTCCCACGGAGAAGTAGGCGCCGACACGCAAGGAATGTTTAAAATATTACGTCCGAGATGTTAGATTGCCTTTTGTTAGGACATATAACGTTATAGCAGTACATAATGTTCCCGCCGAGAAGTAGGGGCAGACACGTCACCAATGTTGTAAAATGTTACATCCGAGATGTTAGATTGCCTTATGTTAGGACATACAACGTTATAGCAGTACATAATGTTCCCACCGAGATGTAGGGGCCGACACGCCACGAATGTTGTAAATTATTACATCCGAGATGTTAGGTTGCCTTGTGTTAGGATATATAACGTTATAGACGTATATAATGTTCCCACGGAGAAGTAGGCACGGACACGCAAGGAATGTTGTAAAATATTACATCCGAAATGTTAGGTTGCCTTAGGTTAGGACATATAACGTTATAGTCGTACATAATGTTCCCACCGAACAGTAGCGGCCGACACGCCACGAATGTTGTAAAATGTTACATACGAGGTGTTATGTTGCCTTAGGTTAGGACACAGAAAGTTATAGACGTACATAATGTTCCCACCGAGAAGTAGAGGCCGACACGCCACGAATGTTGTGAAATATTACATCCGAGATGTTAGGTTTCCTTAGGTTAGGATATATAGCATTATAGACGTATCTAATGTACCCACCGAGAAGTGGGCGACGACACGCTAGGAATGTTGTAAAATATTACATCCGAGATGTTAGATTGCCTTAGGTTAGGACATATAACGTTATAGACGTACATAATGTTCCCACCGTGAGCTAGATGCCGACAGGCCACGAATGTTGTAATATATTACATCCGAGGTGTTAGGTTGCCCTAGGATAGTACATATAACGTTATAGACGTATATAATGTTACCACCGAAAGGTAGGTGCCGACCCGCAAGGAATGCTGTAAAATATTACATCCGAGATGTTAGGAGGCCCTAGGATAGGACATATAACGTTAGAGACGTATATAATGCTCCCACGGAGAAGTAGGTGCCGACACGCAAGGAATGTTGTAAAATATTACATCCGAGATGTTAGGTTCCCCTAGGATAGGACATGTAACGTTATAGACGTACATAATGTTCCCAGCGAGAAGTAGGGGCCGACACGCCACAAATGTTGTAAAATATTACATCCGAGATGTTAGATTGCCTTAGGTTAGGACATATAACGTTATAGACGTACATAATGTTCCCACCGTGAACTAGAGGCCGACACGCCAAGAATGTTGTAAAATATTACATCCGAGGTGTTAGGTTGCCTTAGGTTAGGACATATAACGTTATAGACGTACATAATATTCCCACCGAGGTGTAGGGGTCGACACGCAACGATTGTTGTTAAATATTATGTCCGAGAAGTCAGGTTGCATTAGGTTAGGATATATAACGTTATAGACGTATATAATGATCCCACCGGGAAGTAGGTGCCGACACGCAAGGAATGCTGTAAAATATTACATCCGAGATGATATGGTTGTCTTCGGTTAGGACATAGAACGTTATATCCGTACATAATGTTCCCACCGAGAAGTAGGGGCCGACACGCCACGAATGTTGTAAAATATTACATCCGAGATGTTAGGTTGCCTTAGGTTAGGATAACGTTTTAGACGTATATAAAGTTCCCACCGAGAAGTAGGTGCCGACAAGGCACGAATGTTCTAAAATATTACATCCGAGATGTTAGTTTGCCTTAGGTTAGGATATATAACGTTATAGACGTATATAATGTTCCCACGGAGAAGTAGGCGCCGACACGCAAGGAATGTTGTAAAGTATTACGTCCGAGATGTTATGTTGCCTTCGGTTAGGACATATAACGTTATAGAAGTATGTAATGTTCCCATCGATTAGTAGGCGCCGACTCGGAAGGAATGTTGTAAAATATTACATCCGAGATGATAGGTTTCCCTAGGATAGGACATATAACCTTATAGACGTACATAATATTCCCACGGAGTAGTATGCGCCGACACGCAAGGAATGTTGTAAAATATTACATCTGAAATGTGAGGTTGCCTTAGGTTAGGACATATTACGTTATAGCTGCACATAATGTTTCAACCGAGAAGTAGAGGCCGACACGCCACGAAGGCTGTTAAATATTACATCCGTGATGTTAGGTTGCCTTAGGTTAGGACATATAACGTTATAGCCGTACATAATGTTCCCACCGAGAAGTAGGTGCCGACGCGCAAGGAATGTTGTAAAGTATTACGTCCGAGAAGTTAGGTTGCCTTAGGATAGGACATATAACATCATAATTATTATGTAGTACATCCGAGTTGTTAGGTTGCCTTAGGTTAGGGCATATAACGTTAGAGTCGTACATAATGTTCCCACCGAGAAGTAGGGGCCGACACGCAAGGAATGCTGTAAAATATTACATCCGAGATGTTAGGTTGCCTTAGGATAGGACATATAACGTTATATACGTACATAATGTTCCCACCAAGAAGTAGGTGCCGACACGCCACGAATGTTGTAAAATACAACGTCCGAGATGTTAGGTTGCCCTAGGATAATATAAATAACGTTATAGACGTATATAATGTTCCCACGGAGAAGTAGGAGCCGACACACAAGGAATGTTGTAAAATACCACGTCCGAGATGTTATGTTGCCTTTGGTAAGGATATATAACGTTATAGAGGTATATAATGCTCCCACGGAGTAGTATGCACCGAAACGCAAGGAATGTTGTAAAATATTACGTCCGAGAAATTAGGTGGCCTTAGGTTAGGACATATAATGTTATAGACGTACATAATGTTCCCACCGAGAAGTAGAGGCCGACACGCCACGAATGTTGTAAAATGTTACATACGAGCTGTTAGGTTGCCTTAGGATAGGACATGTAACGTTATATACGTACATAATGTTCCCACCAAGAAGTAGGGGCCGACACGCCACGAATGTTGTAAAATATTACATCCGAGATGTTAGGTTGCCTTAGGTTAGGACGTATAACGTTATAGTCGTACATAATGTTCCCACCAAGAAGTAGGGGCCAACACGCCACGAATGCTGTAAAATATTACATACGAGGTGCTAGGCTGCCTTAGGTTAGGATATATAATGTTATAGACGTATATAATGTTCCCACGGAGAAGTAGGCGCCGACACGCAAGGAATGTTGTAAAATATTACGTCCGAGAAGTTAGGTTGCCTTAGGATAGGACATATAACATCATAATTATTATGTAGTACATCCGAGTTATTAGGTTGCCTTAGGTTAGGGCATATAACGTTATAGAAGTGCATAATGTTCCCACAGAGAAGTAGGGGCTGAAGCGCCAGGAATGTTGTCAAACATTACATCCGGGTTGTTAGGTTGCCTTATGTTAGGATATATAACGTTATAGACGTGCATAATGTTCCCACAGAGAAGTAGGTGCCGACACGCATGAAATGTTGTAAAATATTGCGTCCGAGATGTTAGGTTGCCTTAGGTTAGTACATATTACTTTATAGCTGCACTTAATGTTCCCACCGAGAAGTAGAGGCCGACACGCCACGAATGCTGTTAAATAGTACATCCGAGGTGTTAGGTTGTCTTAGGTTAGGACATATAACGTTATAGCCGTACATAATGTTCCCACCGAGAAGTAGGGGCCGACACGCCACGAATGTTGTAAAATATTACATCCGAGATGTTAGGTTGCCTTAGGTTAGGATAACGTTATAGCCGTACATAATGTTCCCACCGAGAAGTAGGTGCCGACACGCAAGGAATGTTGTAAAATATTACATCCGAGATGTTAGGTTGCCCTAGGATAGTAGATACAACGTTATAGACGTATATAATGTTACTACCGACAAGTAGGTGCCGACACGCAAGGAATACTGCAAAATATTACATCCGAGATGTTAGGTTGCCTTAGGATAGGACATATAACGTTATATACGTACATAATGTTCCCACGGATAAGTAGGCGGCGACACGCCACGAATGTTGTAGAATATAACGTCCGAGATGTTAGGTTGCCCTAGGATAGGATATATAACGTTATAGACGTATATAATGTTCCCACAGAGAAGTAGGTGCCGACACGCAAGGAATGTTGGAAAATATTACATCCGAGATGTTAGGTTGCCTTACGTTAGGATATATAACGTTATAGACGTACATAATGTTCCCACCGAGAAGTAGAGGCCTACACGCCACGAATGTTGTACAATATTACATACGAGGTGTTAGGTTGCCATAGGTTAGGACATATAACGTTATGAGCCGTACATAATGTTCCCACCGAGAAGTAGGGGCCGACACGCAAGGAATGTTGTAAAATATTACATCCGAGATGTTAGGTTTCCCTAGGATAGGACATATAACGTTATATACGTACATAATGTTCCCACCAAGAAGTAGGGGCCGACACGCCACGAATGTTGTAAAATATCACGTCCGAGATGTTATGTTGCCTTCGGTTAGGACATATAACGTTATAGAAGTATGTAATGTTCCCACCGATTAGTAGGCGCCGACTCGCAAGGAATGTTGTAAAATATTACATCCGAGATGTTAGGTTTCCCTAGGATAGGACATATAACGTTACAGACGTACATAATATTCCCACGGAGTAGTATGCGCCGACACGCAAGGAATGTTGTAGAATATTACATCCGAGATGTTAGGTTGCCTTAGGTTAGGACATATAACGTTATAGTCGTACATAATGTTCCCACCGAGAAGTAGGGGCCGACACGCCACGAATGTTGTAAAATATTACATACGAGGTGTTAGGTTGCCTTAGGTTAGGACACATAACGATATAGACGTACATAATGCCCTCACCGAGAAGTAGAGGCCGACACGCCACGAATGTTGTGAGATATTACATCCGAGATGTTAGGTTTATTTTGGTTAGGACATATAACGTTATAGACGTATATAATGTACCCACCGAGAAGTCGGCGCCGACACGCATGGAATGTTGTAAAATACCACGTCCGAGATGTTATGTTGCCTTAGGATAGGACATATAACGTTATTTACGTACATAATGTTCCCAACAAGAAGTAGGGGCCGACACGCCACGAATGTTGTAAAATATTACGTCCGAGAAGTTAGGTGGCCTTAGGTTAGGACATATAATGTTATAGCCGTACATAATGTTCCCACCGCGAAGGAGGGGCCGACGCGAAAGGAATGTTGTAAAATATTACAGCCGAGATGTTAGGTTGCCCTAGGGTAGGACATATAACGTTATAGACGTATATAATGTTACTACCGAAAAGAAGAGGCCGACACGCCACGAATGTTGTAGAATATAGCGTCCGACAAGTTAGGTTTCCCTAGGATAGGATATATAACGTTATAGAAGTATATAATGTTCCCACCGAGATGTAGGTGCCGACACGCAAGGAATGTTGTAAAATATTGCGTCCGAGATGTTAGGTTTCCTTAGGTTAGGATTTATTACGTTATAGCTGCACATAATGTTCCCACCGAGAAGTAGAAGCCGACACGCCACGAATGTTGTTAAATATTACATCCGAGGTGTTAGGTTGCCTTAGGATAGGACATATAATGTTATATACGTACATAATGTTCCCACCGAGAAGTAGGTGCCGATACGCCACAAATGTTGTAGAATATTACATCCGAGATGTTAGGTTGCCTTAGGTTAGGACATATAACGTTATAGCCGTACATAATGTTCCCACCGAGAAGTAGGTGCCGACGCGCAAGGAATGTTGTAAAGTATTACGTCCGAGAAGTTAGGTTGCCTTAGGATAGGACATATAACATCATAATTATTATGTAGTACATCCGAGTTGTTAGGTTGCCTTAGGTTAGGGCATATAACGTTAGAGTCGTACATAATGTTCCCACCGAGAAGTAGGGGCCGACACGCAAGGAATGCTGTAAAATATTACATCCGAGATGTTAGGTTGCCTTAGGATAGGACATATAACGTTATATACGTACATAATGTTCCCACCAAGAAGTAGGGGCCGACACGCCACGAATGTTGTAAAATACAACGTCCGAGATGTTAGGTTGCCCTAGGATAATATAAATAACGTTATAGACGTATATAATGTTCCCACGGAGAAGTAGGAGCCGACACACAAGGAATGTTGTAAAATACCACGTCCGAGATGTTATGTTGCCTTTGGTAAGGATATATAACGTTATAGAGGTATATAATGCTCCCACGGAGTAGTATGCACCGAAACGCAAGGAATGTTGTAAAATATTACGTCCGAGAAATTAGGTGGCCTTAGGTTAGGACATATAATGTTATAGACGTACATAATGTTCCCACCGAGAAGTAGAGGCCGACACGCCACGAATGTTGTAAAATGTTACATACGAGCTGTTAGGTTGCCTTAGGATAGGACATGTAACGTTATATACGTACATAATGTTCCCACCAAGAAGTAGGGGCCGACACGCCACGAATGTTGTAAAATATTACATCCGAGATGTTAGGTTGCCTTAGGTTAGGACGTATAACGTTATAGTCGTACATAATGTTCCCACCAAGAAGTAGGGGCCAACACGCCACGAATGCTGTAAAATATTACATACGAGGTGCTAGGCTGCCTTAGGTTAGGATATATAATGTTATAGACGTATATAATGTTCCCACGGAGAAGTAGGCGCCGACACGCAAGGAATGTTGTAAAATATTACGTCCGAGAAGTTAGGTTGCCTTAGGATAGGACATATAACATCATAATTATTATGTAGTACATCCGAGTTATTAGGTTGCCTTAGGTTAGGGCATATAACGTTATAGAAGTGCATAATGTTCCCACAGAGAAGTAGGGGCTGAAGCGCCAGGAATGTTGTCAAACATTACATCCGGGTTGTTAGGTTGCCTTATGTTAGGATATATAACGTTATAGACGTGCATAATGTTCCCACAGAGAAGTAGGTGCCGACACGCATGAAATGTTGTAAAATATTGCGTCCGAGATGTTAGGTTGCCTTAGGTTAGTACATATTACTTTATAGCTGCACTTAATGTTCCCACCGAGAAGTAGAGGCCGACACGCCACGAATGCTGTTAAATAGTACATCCGAGGTGTTAGGTTGTCTTAGGTTAGGACATATAACGTTATAGCCGTACATAATGTTCCCACCGAGAAGTAGGTGCCGACACGCAAGGAATGCTGAAAAATATTTCATCCCAGATGTTAGGTTGCCTTAGGATAGGACATATAACGTTATATACGTACATAATGTTCCCACGGATAAGTAGGCGCCGACACGCGACGAATGTTGTAAAATATTACATCCGAGATGTTAGGTTTCCCTAGGATAGGACATATAACGTTACAGACGTACATAATATTCCCACGGAGTAGTATGCGCCGACACGCAAGGAATGTTGTAGAATATTACATCCGAGATGTTAGGTTGCCTTAGGTTAGGACATATAACGTTATAGTCGTACATAATGTTCCCACCGAGAAGTAGGGGCCGACACGCCACGAATGTTGTAAAATATTACATACGAGGTGTTAGGTTGCCTTAGGTTAGGACACATAACGATATAGACGTACATAATGCCCTCACCGAGAAGTAGAGGCCGACACGCCACGAATGTTGTGAGATATTACATCCGAGATGTTAGGTTTATTTTGGTTAGGACATATAACGTTATAGACGTATATAATGTACCCACCGAGAAGTCGGCGCCGACACGCATGGAATGTTGTAAAATACCACGTCCGAGATGTTATGTTGCCTTAGGATAGGACATATAACGTTATTTACGTACATAATGTTCCCAACAAGAAGTAGGGGCCGACACGCCACGAATGTTGTAAAATATTACGTCCGAGAAGTTAGGTGGCCTTAGGTTAGGACATATAATGTTATAGCCGTACATAATGTTCCCACCGCGAAGGAGGGGCCGACGCGAAAGGAATGTTGTAAAATATTACAGCCGAGATGTTAGGTTGCCCTAGGGTAGGACATATAACGTTATAGACGTATATAATGTTACTACCGAAAAGAAGAGGCCGACACGCCACGAATGTTGTAGAATATAGCGTCCGACAAGTTAGGTTTCCCTAGGATAGGATATATAACGTTATAGAAGTATATAATGTTCCCACCGAGATGTAGGTGCCGACACGCAAGGAATGTTGTAAAATATTGCGTCCGAGATGTTAGGTTTCCTTAGGTTAGGATTTATTACGTTATAGCTGCACATAATGTTCCCACCGAGAAGTAGAAGCCGACACGCCACGAATGTTGTTAAATATTACATCCGAGGTGTTAGGTTGCCTTAGGATAGGACATATAATGTTATATACGTACATAATGTTCCCACCGAGAAGTAGGTGCCGATACGCCACAAATGTTGTAGAATATTACATCCGAGATGTTAGGTTGCCTTAGGTTAGGACATATAACGTTATAGCCGTACATAATGTTCCCACCGAGAAGTAGGTGCCGACGCGCAAGGAATGTTGTAAAATATTACATCCGAGATGTTAGGTTGCCTTAGGATAGGACATATAACGTTATATACGTACATAATGTTCCCACCAAGAAGTAGGGGCCGACACGCCACGAATGTTGTAAAATACAACGTCCGAGATGTTAGGTTGCCCTAGGATAATATAAATAACGTTATAGACGTATATAATGTTCCCACGGAGAAGTAGGAGCCGACACACAAGGAATGTTGTAAAATACCACGTCCGAGATGTTATGTTGCCTTTGGTAAGGATATATAACGTTATAGAGGTATATAATGCTCCCACGGAGTAGTATGCACCGAAACGCAAGGAATGTTGTAAAATATTACGTCCGAGAAATTAGGTGGCCTTAGGTTAGGACATATAATGTTATAGACGTACATAATGTTCCCACCGAGAAGTAGAGGCCGACACGCCACGAATGTTGTAAAATGTTACATACGAGCTGTTAGGTTGCCTTAGGATAGGACATGTAACGTTATATACGTACATAATGTTCCCACCAAGAAGTAGGGGCCGACACGCCACGAATGTTGTAAAATATTACATCCGAGATGTTAGGTTGCCTTAGGTTAGGACGTATAACGTTATAGTCGTACATAATGTTCCCACCAAGAAGTAGGGGCCAACACGCCACGAATGCTGTAAAATATTACATACGAGGTGCTAGGCTGCCTTAGGTTAGGATATATAATGTTATAGACGTATATAATGTTCCCACGGAGAAGTAGGCGCCGACACGCAAGGAATGTTGTAAAATATTACGTCCGAGAAGTTAGGTTGCCTTAGGATAGGACATATAACATCATAATTATTATGTAGTACATCCGAGTTATTAGGTTGCCTTAGGTTAGGGCATATAACGTTATAGAAGTGCATAATGTTCCCACAGAGAAGTAGGGGCTGAAGCGCCAGGAATGTTGTCAAACATTACATCCGGGTTGTTAGGTTGCCTTATGTTAGGATATATAACGTTATAGACGTGCATAATGTTCCCACAGAGAAGTAGGTGCCGACACGCATGAAATGTTGTAAAATATTGCGTCCGAGATGTTAGGTTGCCTTAGGTTAGTACATATTACTTTATAGCTGCACTTAATGTTCCCACCGAGAAGTAGAGGCCGACACGCCACGAATGCTGTTAAATAGTACATCCGAGGTGTTAGGTTGTCTTAGGTTAGGACATATAACGTTATAGCCGTACATAATGTTCCCACCGAGAAGTAGGTGCCGACACGCAAGGAATGCTGAAAAATATTTCATCCCAGATGTTAGGTTGCCTTAGGATAGGACATATAACGTTATATACGTACATAATGTTCCCACGGATAAGTAGGCGCCGACACGCGACGAATGTTGTAAAATATAACGTCCGAGATGTTAGGTTACCCTAGGAGAATATAAATAACGTTATAGACGTATATAATGTTCCCACCGAGAAGTAGGAGCCGAAACGCAAGGAATGTTGTAAAGTACCACGTCCGAGATGTTATGTTGCCTTTTGTAAGGATATATAACGTTATAGAGGTATATAATGTTCCCACGGAGTAGTATGCACCGAAACGCAAGGAATGTTGTATAATATTACGTCCGAGATGTTAGGTTTCCCTAGGATAGGACATATAACGTTATAGACGTACATAATGTTCCCACGGAGAAGTAGGTGACGACACGCAAGGAATGTTGTAAAATATCACGTCCGAGACGTTAGGTTGCCTTAGGTTAGGACATATAACGTTATATATGTACATAATGTTCCCACCAAGAAGTATTGGCCGACTCGCCACGAATGTTATAAAATGTAACGTCCGAGATGTTAGGTTGCTCTAGGATCATATAAATAACGTTATAGACGTATATAATGTTCCCACGGAGAAGTAGGTGCCGACACGCAAGGAATGTTGTAAATTACCACGTCCGAGATGTTATGTTGCCTTTGGTAAGGATATATAACGTTACAGAGGTACATAATATTCCCACGGACTAGTGTGCGCCGACACGCAAGGAATGTTGTAAAATATTACATCTGAAATGTGAGGTTGCCTTAGGTTAGGACATATTACGTTATAGCTGCACATAATATTCCAACCGAGAAGTAGAGGCCGACACGCCACGAAGGCTGTTAAATATTAGATCCGAGGTGTTAGGTTGCCTTAGATTAGGACATATAACGTTATAGCCGTACATAATGTTCCCACCGAGAAGTAGGGCCCGACGCGCAAGGAATGTTGTAAAATATTACATCCGAGATGTTAGGTTGCCCTAGGATAGTACATATAACGTTATAGACGTATATAATGTTCCCACCGAAAAGTAAGTGCCGACACGCAAGGAATGCTGTAAAATATTACATCCGAGATGATATGGTTGTCTTCGGTTAGGACATAGAACGTTATATCCGTACATAATGTTCCCACCGAGAAGTAGGGGCAGACATGCCGCAAATGTTGTTAAATATTACATCGGAGATGTTAGGTTGCCTTAGGTTAGGACGTATAACGTTAGAGTCGTACATAATGTTCCCACCAAGAAGTAGGGGCCGACACGCCACGAATGCTGTAAAATATTACATACGAGGTGTTAGGTTGCCTTAGGTTAGAATATATAACGTTATAGACGTGCATAATGTTCCCACCGAGAAGTAGGTGCCGACACGCAAGGAATGTTGTAAAATATTGCGTCCGAGATGTTAGGTTTCCTTAGGTTAGGATTTATTACGTTATAGCTGCACATAATGTTCCCACCGAGAAGTAGAAGCCGACACGCCACGAATGTTGTTAAATATTACATCCGAGGTGTTAGGTTGCGTTAGGATAGGACATATAATGTTATATACGTACATAATGTTCCCACCGAGAAGTAGGGGCCGATACGCCACAAATGTTGTAGAATATTACATCCGAGATGTTAGGTTGCCTTAGGTTTGGACATATAACGTTATAGTCGTACATAATGTTCCCACCGAGAAGTAGGGGCCGACACGCCACGAATGTTGTAAAATATTACATACGAGGTGTTAGGTTGCCTTAGGTTAGGACACATAACGATATAGACGTACATAATGTCCCCACCGAGAAGTAGAGGCCGACACGCCACGAATGTTGTGAGATATTACATCCGAGATGTTAGGTTTCCTTAGGTTAGGACATATAACGTTATAGACGTATATAATGTACCCACCGAGAAGTCGGCGCCGACACGCAAGGAATGTTGTAAAATACCACGTCCGAGATGTTATGTTGCCTTAGGATAGGACATATAACGTTATTTACGTACATAATGTTCCCAACAAGAAGTAGGGGCAGACACGCCAAGAATGTTGTAGAATATAGCGTCCGAGAAGTTAGGTTGCCCTAGGATAGGATATATAACGTTATAGACGTATATAATGTTCCCACGGAGAAGTAGGGGCCGACACGCCACGAATGTTGTAGAATATAACGTCCGAGATGTTAGGTTGCCCTAGGATAGGATATATAACGTTATAGAAGTATATAATATTCCCACCGAAAAATAGGTGCCGACACGCAAGGAATGTTGGAAAATATTACATCCTAGATGTTAGGTTGCCTTACGTTAGGATATATAACGTTATAGACGTACACAATGTTCCCACCGAGAAGTAGAGGCCTACACGCCACGAATGTTGTAAAATATTACATACGAGGTGTTAGGTGGCCTTAGGTTAGGGCACATAACGTTATAGACGTACATAATGTTCCCACCGAGAAGTAGAGGCCGACACGCCACGAATGGTGTAAAATATTACATACGAGGTGTACGGTTGCCTTAGGTTAGGGCACATAACGTTATAGACGTACATAATGTTCCGACCGAGAAGTAGAGGCCGACACGCCACGAATGTTGTGAAATATTACATCCGAGATGTTAGGTTTGCTTAGGTTAGGACATATAACGTTATAGACGTACATACTGTTCCCACCGGGAAGTAGAGGCCTACACGCCACGAATGTTGTAAAATATTACATACGAGGTGTACGGTTGCCTTAGGTTAGGGCACATAACGTTATAGACGTACATAATGTTCCCACCGAGAAGTAGAGGCCTACACGCCACGAATGTTGTAAAATATTACATACGAGGTGTTAGGTTGCCTTAGGTTAGGGCACATAACGATATAGACGAACATAATGTTCCCACCGAGAAGTAGTGGCCGACACGCCACGAATGTTGTTAAATATTACATCCGAGATATTAGGTTTGCTTAGGTTAGGACATGTAACGTTATATACGTACATAATGTTCTCACCAAGAAGTAGGGGCCGACACGCAAGGAATGTTGTAAAATATTACATCCGAGATGTTAGGTTGCCTTAGGTTAGGATATATAACATTATAGACGTATATAATGTTACCACCGAAAAGTAGGTGCCGACGAGCAAGGAATGCTGTAAAATATCACGTCCGAGATGTTATTTTGCCTTCGGTTAAGATATATAACGTTATAGAAGTGTATAATGTTCCCACGGATAAGTAGGCCCCGACACGCAAGGAATGTTGTAAAATATTACATACGAGGTGTTAGGTTGCCTTAGGATAGGACATATAACGTTATATACGAACATAATGTCCCCACCAAGAAGTAGGGGCCGACACGCCACGAATGTTGTAGAATATAACGTCCGAGATGTTAGGTTGCCCTAGGAAAGGATATATAACGTTATAGAAGTATATAATATTCCCACCGAAAAGTAGGTGCCGACGAGCAAGGAATGCTGTAAAATATCACGTCCGAGATGTTGTGTTGCCTTCGGTTAGGATATATAACGTTATAGAAGTATATAATGTTCCCACGGATAAGTAGGCCCCGACACGCAAGGGATGTTGTAAAATATTACATACGAGGTGTTAGGTTGCCTTAGGTTAGGACATATAACGTTATAGACGTACATAATGTTCCCACCGAGAAGTAGAGGCCTACACGCCACGAATGTTGTAAAATATTACATACGAGGTGTTAGGTTGCCTTAGGTTAGGGCATATAACGTTATAGACGTGAATAATGTTCCCACCGAGAAGTAGAGGCCTACACGCCACGAATGTTGTAAAATATTACATACGAGGTGTTAGATGCCTTAGGTTAGGGCACATAACGTTATAGACGTACATAATGTTCCCACCGTTAAGTAGAGGCCGACACGCCACGAACGTTGTGAAATATTACATCCGAGATGTTAGGTTGCCTTAGTTTAGGAAATATAACGTTATAGCCGTACATAATGTTCCCACCGAGAAGTAGGGGCCGACACGCAAGGAATGTTGTAAAATATTACATCCGAGATGTTAGGTTGCCCTAGGATAGGACATATAACGTTATAGACGTACATAATGTTCCCACCGAGAAGTAGAGGCCTACACGCCACGAATGTTGTACAATATTACATACGAGGTGTTAGGTTGCCTTAGGTTAGGACATATAACGTTATGAGCCGTACATAATGTTCCCACCGAGAAGTAGGGGCCGACACGCAAGGAATGTTGTAAAATATTACATCCGAGATGTTAGGTTGCCCTAGGAAAGGACATATAACGTTATAGCCGTATATAATGTTACCACCAAGAAGTAGGGGCCGACACGCAAGGAATGTTGTAAAATATTACATCCGAGATGTTAGGTTGCCTTACGTTAGGGTATATAACGTTATAGACGTACATAATGTTCCCACCGAGAAGTAGAGGCCTACACGCCACGAATGTTGTAAAATATTACATACGAGGTATTAGGTGCCTTAGGTTAGGGCACATAACGTTATAGACGTACATAATGTTCCCACCGAGAAGTAGAGGCCGACACGCCACGAATGTTGTGAAATATTACATCCGAGATGTTAGGTTTGCTTAGGTTAGGACATATAACGTTATATACGTACATAATGTTCCCACCGAGAAGTAGAGGCCGACACGCCACGAAGGTTGTGAAATATTACATCCGAGATGTTAGGTTTGCTTAGGTTAGGACATATAACGTTACATACGTACATAATGTTCCCACAAAGAAGTAGGGGCCGACACGCAAGGAATGTTGCAAAATATTACATCCGAGATGTTAGGTTGCCTTAGGTTAGGATATATTACGTTATAGCTGCACATAATGTTCCCACCGAGATGTAGTGGCCGACACGCCACGAATGTTGTTAAATATTACATCCGAGGTGTTAGGTTGCCTTAGGTTAAGACATATAACGTTATGAGCCGTACATAATGTTCCCACCGAGAAGTAGGGGCCGACACGCAAGGAATGTTGTAAAATATTACATCCGAGATGTTAGGTTGCCCTAGGATAGGACATATAACGTTATAGCCGTATATAATGTTACCACCGAAAAGTAGGTGCCGACACGCCACGAATATTGTAAAATATTACATACGAGGTGTTAGGTTGCCTTAGGTTAGGACATATAATGTTATAGACGTGCATAATGTTCCCACCGAGAAGTAGAGGCCTACACGCCACGAATGTTGTAAAATATTACATCCGAGATGTTAGGCTGCCTTAGGTTAGGACATATTACGTTATAGCTGCACATATTGTTCCCACCGAGAAGTAGTGGCCGACACGCCACGAATGTTTTTAAATATTACATCCGAGGTGTTAGGTTGCCTTAGGTTAGGACATATAACGTTATAGCCGTACATAATGTTCCCACCGAGAAGTAGGGGCCGACACGCAAGGAATGTTGTAAAATATTACATCCGAGATGTTAGGTTGCCTTAGGTTAGGACATATAACGTTATATACGTAAATAATGTTCCCACCGAGAAGTAGAGGCCGACACGCCACGAATGTTGAGAAATATTACATCCGAGATGTTAGGTTCCCTTAGGATAGGACATATAACGTTATATACGTACATAATGTTCCCACCAAGAAGTAGGGGCCGACACGCCACGAATGTTGTAGAATATAACGTCCGAGATGTTAGGTTGCCCTAGGATAGGATATATAACGTTATAGACGTATATAATGTTCCCACAGAGAAGTAGGTGCCGACACGCAAGGAATGTTGGAAAATATTACATCCGAGATGTTAGGTTGCCTTACGTTAGGATATATAACGTTATAGACGTACATAATGTTCCCACCGAGAAGTAGAGGCCTACACGCCACGAATGTTGTACAATATTACATACGAGGTGTTAGGTTGCCTTAGGTTAGGACATATAACGTTATGAGCCGTACATAATGTTCCCACCGAGAAGTAGGGGCCGACACGCAAGGAATGTTGTAAAATATTACATCCGAGATGTTAGGTTGCCCTAGGATAGGACATATAACGTTATAGCCGTATATAATGTTACCACCAAGAAGTAGGGGCCGACACGCAAGGAATGTTGTAAAATATTACATCCGAGATGTTAGGTTGCCTTACGTTAGGGTATATAACGTTATAGACGTACATAATGTTCCCACCGAGAAGTAGAGGCCTACACGCCACGAATGGTGTAAAATATTACATACGAGGTATTAGGTGCCTTAGGTTAGGGCACATAACGTTATAGACGTACATAATGTTCCCACCGAGAAGTAGAGGCCGACATGCCACGAATGTTGTGAAATATTACATCCGAGATGTTAGGTTTGCTTAGGTTAGGACATATAACGTTATATACGTTCATAATGTTCCCACCGAGAAGTAGAGGCCGACACGCCACGAAAGTTGTGAAATATTACATCCGAGATGTTAGGTTTGCTTAGGTTAGGACATATAACGTTACATACGTACATAATGTTCCCACCGAGAAGTAGAGGCCGACACGCCACGAAAGTTGTGAAATATTACATCCGAGATGTTAGGTTTGCTTAGGTTAGGACATATAACGTTACATACGTACATAATGTTCCCACAAAGAAGTTGGGGCCGACACGCAAGGAATGTTGTAAAATATTACATCCGAGATGTTAGGTTGCCTTAGGTTAGGATATATAACGTTATAGCCGTATATAATGTTACCACCAAGAAGTAGGGGCCGACACGCAAGGAATGTTGTAAAATATTACATCCGAGATGTTAGGTTGCCTTACGTTAGGGTATATAACGTTATAGACGTACATAATGTTCCCACCGAGAAGTAGAGGCCTACACGCCACGAATGTTGTAAAATATTACATACGAGGTATTAGGTGCCTTAGGTTAGGGCACATAACGTTATAGACGTACATAATGTTCCCACCAAGAAGTAGGGGCCGACACGCCACGAATGTTGTAGAATATAACGTCCGAGATGTTAGGTTGCCCTAGGATAGGATATATAACGTTATAGACGTATATAATGTTCCCACCGAGAAGTAGGTGCCGACACGCAAGGAATGTTGGAAAATATTACATCCGAGATGTTAGGTTGCCCTAGGATAGGACATATAACGTTATAGCCGTACATAATGTTCCCACCGAGAAGTAGGGGCCGACACGCAAGGAATGTTGTAAAATATTACATCCGAGATGTTAGGTGGCCCTAGGGTAGGACATATAACGTTATAGACGTATATAATGTTACCACCGAAAAGTAGGTGCCGACGCGCAAGGAATGCTGTAAAATATTACATCCGAGATGTTAGGTTCCCTTAGGATAGGACATATAACGTTATATACGTACATAATGTTCCCACCAAGAAGTAGGGGCCGACACGCCACGAATGTTGTAGAATATAACGTCCGAGATGTTAGGTTGCCCTAGGATAGGATATATAACGTTATAGACGTATATAATGTTCCCACCGAGAAGTAGGTGCCGACACGCAAGGAATGTTGGAAAATATTACATCCGAGATGTTAGGTTGCCTTACGTTAGGATATATAACGTTATAGACGTACATAATGTTCCCACCGAGAAGTAGAGGCCTACACGCCACGAATGTTGTACAATATTACATACGAGGTGTTAGGTTGCCTTAGGTTAGGACATATAACGTTATGAGCCGTACATAATGTTCCCACCGAGAAGTAGGGGCCGACACGCAAGGAATGTTGTAAAATATTACATCCGAGATGTTAGGTTGCCCTAGGATAGGACATATAACGTTATAGCCGTATATAATGTTACCACCAAGAAGTAGGGGCCGACACGCAAGGAATGTTGTAAAATATTACATCCGAGATGTTAGGTTGCCTTACGTTAGGGTATATAACGTTATAGACGTACATAATGTTCCCACCGAGAAGTAGAGGCCTACACGCCACGAATGTTGTAAAATATTACATACGAGGTATTATGTGCCTTAGGTTAGGGCACATAACGTTATAGACGTACATAATGTTCCCACCGAGAAGTAGAGGCCGACACGCCACGAATGTTGTGAAATATTACATCCGAGATGTTAGGTTTGCTTAGGTTAGGACATATAACGTTATATACGTTCATAATGTTCCCACCGAGAAGTAGAGGCCGACACGCCACGAAAGTTGTGAAATATTACATCCGAGATGTTAGGTTTGCTTAGGTTAGGACATATAACGTTACATACGTACATAATGTTCCCACCGAGAAGTAGAGGCCGACACGCCACGAAAGTTGTGAAATATTACATCCGAGATGTTAGGTTTGCTTAGGTTAGGACATATAACGTTACATACGTACATAATGTTCCCACCGAGAAGTAGAGGCCGACACGCCACGAAAGTTGTGAAATATTACATACGAGGTGTTAGGTTGCCTTAGGTTAGGACATATAACGTTATAGACGTACATAATGTTCCCACCGAGAAGTAGGGGCCGACACGCAAGGAATGTTGTAAAATATTACATCCGAGATGTTAGGTTGCCTTAGGTTAGGACATATAACGTTATAGACGTATATAATGTTACCACCGAAAAGTAGGTGCCGACGCGCAAGGAATGCTGTAAAATATTACATCCGAGATGTTAGGTTGCCTTACGTTAGGATATATAACGTTATAGCTGCACATAATGTTCCCACCGAGAAGTAGAGGCCGACACGCAAGGAATGTTGTAAAATATTACATCCGAGATGTTAGGTTGCCTTAGGCTAGGATATATAACGTTATAGCTGCACATAATGTTCCCACCGAGAAGTAGATGCCGACGCGCCACAAATGTTGTAAAATATCACGTCCGAGATGTTATGTTGCCTTCGGTTAGGATATATAACGTTATAGAAGTGTATAATGTTCCCACGGATAAGTAGGCGCCGACACGCAAGGAATGTTGTAAAATATTACATGCGAGATGTTAGGTTGCCCTAGGATAGAACATATAACGTTATAGCCGTATATAATGTTACCACCGAAAAGTAGGTGCCGACACGCCACGAATATTGTAAAATATTACATACGAGGTGTTAGGTTGCCTTACGTTAGGATATATAACGTTATAGACGTACATAATGTTCCCACCGAGAAGTAGAGGCCTACACGCCACGAATGTTGTAAAATATTACATACGAGGTGTTAGGTGCCTTAGGTTAGGGCACATAACGTTATAGACGTACATAATGTTCCCACCGAGAAGTAGAGGCCGACACGCCACGAATGTTGTGAAATATTACATCCGAGATGTTAGGTTTGCTTAGGTTAGGACATATAACATTATATACGTACATAATGTTCCCACCGAGAAGTAGGGACCGACATGCCACGAATGTTGTGAAATATTACATCCGAGATGTTAGGTTTACTTAGGTTAGGACATATAACGTTACATACGTACATAATGTTCCCACAAAGAAGTAGGGGCCGACACGCAATGAATGTTGTAAAATATTACATCCGAGATGTTAGGTTGCCTTAGGTTAGGATATATAACGATATAGCTGCACATAACGTTCCCACAGAGAAGTAGGGGCCGACACGCAAGGAATGTTGTAAAATATTACATCCGAGATGTTAGGTGGCCCTAGGATAGGACATATAACGTTATAGACGTATATAATGTTACTACCGAAAAGTAGGTGCCGACGCGCAAGGAATGCTGTAAAATATTACATCCGGGATGTTAGGTTACCTTAGGATAGGACATATAACGTTATATACGTACATAATGTTTCCACCAAGAAGTAGGGGCCGACACGCCACGAATGTTGTAGCATATAACGTCCGAGATGTTAGGTTGCTCTAGGATAGTATATATAACGTTATAGACGTATGTAATGTTCCCACCGAGAAGTAGGTGCCGACACGCAAGGAATGTTGGAAAATATTACATCCGAGATGTTAGGTTGCCATACGTTAGGATATATAACGTTATAGACGTACATAATGTTCCCACCGAGGAGTAGGGGTCGACACGCAAGGAATGTTGTAAAATATCACGTCCGAGATGTTATGTTGCCTTCGGTTAGGATATATAACGTTATACAAGTATATAATGTTCCCACGGATAAGTAGGCGCCGACACGCAAGGAATGTTGTAAAATATCACGTCCGAGATGTTATGTTGCCTTCGGTTAGGATATATAACGTTATAGAAGTATATAATGTTCCCACGGATAAGTAGGCGCCGACACGCAAGGAATGTTGTAAAATATTACATCCGAGGTGTTAGGTTGCCTTTGGTTAGGACATATAACGTTATGAGCCGTACATAATGTTCCCACCGAGAAGTAGGGGCCGACACGAAAGGAATGTTGTAAAATATTACATCCGAGATGTTAGGTTGCCCTAGGATAGAAAATATAACGTTATAGCCGTATATAATGTTACCACCGAAAAGTATGTGCCGACACGCCACGAATATTGTAAAATATTATATACGAGGTGTTAGGTTGCCTTAGGATAGGACATATAACGTTATAGACGTGCATAATGTTCCCACCGAGAAGTAGAGGCCTACACGCCACGAATGTTGTAAAATATTACATACGAGGTGTTAGGTTGCCTTAGGTTAGGGCACATAACGTTGTAGACGTACATAATGTTCCCACCGAGAAGTAGAGGCCGACACGCCACGAATGTTGTAAAATATTACATCCGAGATGTTAGGCTGCCTTAGGTTAGGACATATTACGTTATAGCTGCACATAATGTTCCCACCGAGAAGTAGTGGCCGACACGCCACGAATGTTGTTAAATATTACATCCGAGGTGTTAGGTTGCCTTAGGTTAGGAAATATAACGTTATAGCCGTACATAATGTTCCCACCGAGAAGTAGGGGCCGACACGCAAGGAATGTTGTAAAATATTACATCCGAGATGTTAGGTTGCCCTAGCATAGGACATATAACGTTATAGATGTACATAATGTTCCCACCGAGAAGTAGACGCCTACATGCCACGAATGTTGTACAATATTACATACGAGGTGTTAGGTTGCCTTAGGTTAGGACATATAACGTTATGAGCCGTACATAATGTTCCCACCGAGAAGTAGGGGCCGACACGCAAGGAATGTTGTAAAATATTACATCCGAGATGTTAGGTTGCCCTAGGAAAGGACATATAACGTTATAGCCGTATATAATGTTACCACCAAGAAGTAGGGGCCGACACGCAAGGAATGTTGTAAAATATTACATCCGAGATGTTAGGTTGCCCTAGGATAGGACATATAACGTTATAGCCGTATATAATGTTACCACCGAAAAGTAGGTGCCGACACGCCACGAATATTGTAAAATATTACATACGAGGTGTTAGGTTGCCTTAGGTTAGGACATATAACGTTATGAGCCGTACATAATGTTCCCACCGAGAAGTAGGGGCCGACACGCAAGGAATGTTGTAAAATATTACATCCGAGATGTTAGGTTGCCCTAGGATAGGACATATAACGTTATAGCCGTATATAATGTTACCACCAAGAAGTAGGGGCCGACACGCAAGGAATGTTGTAAAATATTACATCCGAGATGTTAGGTTGCCTTACGTTAGGGTATATAACGTTATAGACGTACATAATGTTCCCACCGAGAAGTAGAGGCCTACACGCCACGAATGTTGTAAAATATTACATACGAGGTATTAGGTGCCTTAGGTTAGGGCACATAACCTTATAGACGTACATAATGTTCCCACCGTGAAGTAGAGGCCGGCACGCCACGAACGTTGTGAAATATTACATCCGAGATGTTAGGTTTGCTTAGGTTAGGACATATAACGTTACATACGTACATAATGTTCCCACCGAGAAGTAGGGGCCGACACGCAAGGAATGTTGTAAAATATTACATCCGAGATGTTAGGTTGCCCTAGGATAGGACATATAACGTTATAGCCGTACATAATGTTCCCACCGAGAAGTAGGGGCCGACACGCAAGGAATGTTGTAAAATATTACATCCGAGATGTTAGGTGGCCCTAGGGTAGGACATATAACGTTATAGACGTATATAATGTTACCACCGAAAAGTAGGTGCCGACGCGCAAGGAATGCTGTAAAATATTACATCCGAGATGTTAGGTTCCCTTAGGATAGGACATATAACGTTATATACGTACATAATGTTCCCACCAAGAAGTAGGGGCCGACACGCCACGAATGTTGTAGAATATAACGTCCGAGATGTTAGGTTGCCCTAGGATAGGATATATAACGTTATAGACGTATATAATGTTCCCACCGAGAAGTAGGTGCCGACACGCAAGGAATGTTGGAAAATATTACATCCGAGATGTTAGGTTGCCTTAGGCTAGGATATATAACGTTATAGCTGCACATAATGTTCCCACCGAGAAGTAGATGCCGACGCGCCACAAATGTTGTAAAATATCACGTCCGAGATGTTATGTTGCCTTCGGTTAGGATATATAACGTTATAGAAGTGTATAATGTTCCCACGGATAAGTAGGCGCCGACACGCAAGGAATGTTGTAAAATATTACATGCGAGATGTTAGGTTGCCCTAGGATAGAACATATAACGTTATAGCCGTATATAATGTTACCACCGAAAAGTAGGTGCCGACACGCCACGAATATTGTAAAATATTACATACGAGGTGTTAGGTTGCCTTACGTTAGGATATATAACGTTATAGACGTACATAATGTTCCCACCGAGAAGTAGAGGCCTACACGCCACGAATGTTGTAAAATATTACATACGAGGTGTTAGGTGCCTTAGGTTAGGGCACATAACGTTATAGACGTACATAATGTTCCCACCGAGAAGTAGAGGCCGACACGCCACGAATGTTGTGAAATATTACATCCGAGATGTTAGGTTTGCTTAGGTTAGGACATATAACATTATATACGTACATAATGTTCCCACCGAGAAGTAGGGGCCGACATGCCACGAATGTTGTGAAATATTACATCCGAGATGTTAGGTTTACTTAGGTTAGGACATATAACGTTACATACGTACATAATGTTCCCACAAAGAAGTAGGGGCCGACACGCAATGAATGTTGTAAAATATTACATCCGAGATGTTAGGTTGCCTTAGGTTAGGATATATAACGATATAGCTGCACATAATGTTCCCACAGAGAAGTAGGGGCCGACACGCAAGGAATGTTGTAAAATATTACATCCGAGATGTTAGGTGGCCCTAGGATAGGACATATAACGTTATAGACGTATATAATGTTACTACCGAAAAGTAGGTGCCGACGCGCAAGGAATGCTGTAAAATATTACATCCGGGATGTTAGGTTACCTTAGGATAGGACATATAACGTTATATACGTACATAATG
The DNA here is from genome assembly GCA_963969225.1 of Xylocopa violacea. Lineage (NCBI taxonomy): Eukaryota > Metazoa > Arthropoda > Insecta > Hymenoptera > Apidae > Xylocopa > Xylocopa violacea. The sequence goes on along the minus strand of CAXAJV010001295.1, from coordinate 589,824 downwards.
TTTCCACCAAGAAGTAGGGGCCGACACGCCACGAATGTTGTAGCATATAACGTCCGAGATGTTAGGTTGCTCTAGGATAGTATATATAACGTTATAGACGTATGTAATGTTCCCACCGAGAAGTAGGTGCCGACACGCAAGGAATGTTGGAAAATATTACATCCGAGATGTTAGGTTGCCATACGTTAGGATATATAACGTTATAGACGTACATAATGTTCCCACCGAGGAGTAGGGGTCGACACGCAAGGAATGTTGTAAAATATCACGTCCGAGATGTTATGTTGCCTTCGGTTAGGATATATAACGTTATACAAGTATATAATGTTCCCACGGATAAGTAGGCGCCGACACGCAAGGAATGTTGTAAAATATCACGTCCGAGATGTTATGTTGCCTTCGGTTAGGATATATAACGTTATAGAAGTATATAATGTTCCCACGGATAAGTAGGCGCCGACACGCAAGGAATGTTGTAAAATATTACATCCGAGGTGTTAGGTTGCCTTTGGTTAGGACATATAACGTTATGAGCCGTACATAATGTTCCCACCGAGAAGTAGGGGCCGACACGAAAGGAATGTTGTAAAATATTACATCCGAGATGTTAGGTTGCCCTAGGATAGAAAATATAACGTTATAGCCGTATATAATGTTACCACCGAAAAGTATGTGCCGACACGCCACGAATATTGTAAAATATTATATACGAGGTGTTAGGTTGCCTTAGGATAGGACATATAACGTTATAGACGTGCATAATGTTCCCACCGAGAAGTAGAGGCCTACACGCCACGAATGTTGTAAAATATTACATACGAGGTGTTAGGTTGCCTTAGGTTAGGGCACATAACGTTGTAGACGTACATAATGTTCCCACCGAGAAGTAGAGGCCGACACGCCACGAATGTTGTAAAATATTACATCCGAGATGTTAGGCTGCCTTAGGTTAGGACATATTACGTTATAGCTGCACATAATGTTCCCACCGAGAAGTAGTGGCCGACACGCCACGAATGTTGTTAAATATTACATCCGAGGTGTTAGGTTGCCTTAGGTTAGGAAATATAACGTTATAGCCGTACATAATGTTCCCACCGAGAAGTAGGGGCCGACACGCAAGGAATGTTGTAAAATATTACATCCGAGATGTTAGGTTGCCCTAGCATAGGACATATAACGTTATAGATGTACATAATGTTCCCACCGAGAAGTAGACGCCTACATGCCACGAATGTTGTACAATATTACATACGAGGTGTTAGGTTGCCTTAGGTTAGGACATATAACGTTATGAGCCGTACATAATGTTCCCACCGAGAAGTAGGGGCCGACACGCAAGGAATGTTGTAAAATATTACATCCGAGATGTTAGGTTGCCCTAGGAAAGGACATATAACGTTATAGCCGTATATAATGTTACCACCAAGAAGTAGGGGCCGACACGCAAGGAATGTTGTAAAATATTACATCCGAGATGTTAGGTTGCCCTAGGATAGGACATATAACGTTATAGCCGTATATAATGTTACCACCGAAAAGTAGGTGCCGACACGCCACGAATATTGTAAAATATTACATACGAGGTGTTAGGTTGCCTTAGGTTAGGACATATAACGTTATGAGCCGTACATAATGTTCCCACCGAGAAGTAGGGGCCGACACGCAAGGAATGTTGTAAAATATTACATCCGAGATGTTAGGTTGCCCTAGGATAGGACATATAACGTTATAGCCGTATATAATGTTACCACCAAGAAGTAGGGGCCGACACGCAAGGAATGTTGTAAAATATTACATCCGAGATGTTAGGTTGCCTTACGTTAGGGTATATAACGTTATAGACGTACATAATGTTCCCACCGAGAAGTAGAGGCCTACACGCCACGAATGTTGTAAAATATTACATACGAGGTATTAGGTGCCTTAGGTTAGGGCACATAACCTTATAGACGTACATAATGTTCCCACCGTGAAGTAGAGGCCGGCACGCCACGAACGTTGTGAAATATTACATCCGAGATGTTAGGTTTGCTTAGGTTAGGACATATAACGTTACATACGTACATAATGTTCCCACCGAGAAGTAGGGGCCGACACGCAAGGAATGTTGTAAAATATTACATCCGAGATGTTAGGTTGCCCTAGGATAGGACATATAACGTTATAGCCGTACATAATGTTCCCACCGAGAAGTAGGGGCCGACACGCAAGGAATGTTGTAAAATATTACATCCGAGATGTTAGGTGGCCCTAGGGTAGGACATATAACGTTATAGACGTATATAATGTTACCACCGAAAAGTAGGTGCCGACGCGCAAGGAATGCTGTAAAATATTACATCCGAGATGTTAGGTTCCCTTAGGATAGGACATATAACGTTATATACGTACATAATGTTCCCACCAAGAAGTAGGGGCCGACACGCCACGAATGTTGTAGAATATAACGTCCGAGATGTTAGGTTGCCCTAGGATAGGATATATAACGTTATAGACGTATATAATGTTCCCACCGAGAAGTAGGTGCCGACACGCAAGGAATGTTGGAAAATATTACATCCGAGATGTTAGGTTGCCTTACGTTAGGATATATAACGTTATAGACGTACATAATGTTCCCACCGAGAAGTAGAGGCCTACACGCCACGAATGTTGTACAATATTACATACGAGGTGTTAGGTTGCCTTAGGTTAGGACATATAACGTTATGAGCCGTACATAATGTTCCCACCGAGAAGTAGGGGCCGACACGCAAGGAATGTTGTAAAATATTACATCCGAGATGTTAGGTTGCCCTAGGATAGGACATATAACGTTATAGCCGTATATAATGTTACCACCAAGAAGTAGGGGCCGACACGCAAGGAATGTTGTAAAATATTACATCCGAGATGTTAGGTTGCCTTACGTTAGGGTATATAACGTTATAAACGTACATAATGTTCCCACCGAGAAGTAGAGCCCTACACGCCACGAATGTTGTAAAATATTACATACGAGGTATTAGGTGCCTTAGGTTAGGGCACATAACGTTATAGACGTACATAATGTTCCCACCGAGAAGTAGAGGCCGACACGCCACGAATGTTGTGAAATATTACATCCGAGATGTTAGGTTTGCTTAGGCTAGGACATATAACGTTATATACGTACATAATGTTCCCACCGAGAAGTAGAGGCCGACACGCCACGAAAGTTGTGAAATATTACATCCGAGATGTTAGGTTTGCTTAGGTTAGGACATATAACGTTACATACGTACATAATGTTCCCACCGAGAAGTAGAGGCCGACACGCCACGAAAGTTGTGAAATATTACATCCGAGATGTTAGGTTTGCTTAGGTTAGGACATATAACGTTACATACGTACATAATGTTCCCACAAAGAAGTAGGGGCCGACACGCAAGGAATGTTGCAAAATATTACATCCGAGATGTTAGGTTGCCTTAGGTTAGGATATATTACGTTATAGCTGCACATAATGTTCCCACCGAGATGTAGTGGCCGACACGCCAGGAATGTTGTTAAATATTACATCCGAGGTGTTAGGTTGCCTTAGGTTAGGACATATAACGTTATGAGCCGTACATAATGTTCCCACCGAGAAGTAGGGGCCGACACGCAAGGAATGTTGTAAAATATTACATCCGAGATGTTAGGTTGCCCTAGGATAGGACATATAACGTTATAGCCGTATATAATGTTACCACCGAAAAGTAGGTGCCGACACGCCACGAATATTGTAAAATATTACATACGAGGTGTTAGGTTGCCTTACGTTAGGGTATATAACGTTACATACGTACATAATGTTCCCACCGAGAAGTAGAGGCCGACACGCCACGAAAGTTGTGAAATATTACATCCGAGATGTTAGGTTTGCTTAGGTTAGGACATATAACGTTACATACGTACATAATGTTCCCACAAAGAAGTAGGGGCCGACACGCAAGGAATGTTGCAAAATATTACATCCGAGATGTTAGGTTGAATTAGGTTAGGATATATTACGTTATAGCTGCACATAATGTTCCCACCGAGATGTAGTGGCCGACACGCCACGAATGTTGTTAAATATTACATCCGAGGTGTTAGGTTGCCTTAGGTTAGGACATATAACGTTATGAGCCGTACATAATGTTCCCACCGAGAAGTAGGGGCCGACACGCAAGGAATGTTGTAAAATATTACATCCGAGATGTTAGGTTGCCCTAGGATAGGACATATAACGTTATAGCCGTATATAATGTTACCACCGAAAAGTAGGTGCCGACACGCCACGAATATTGTAAAATATTACATACGAGGTGTTAGGTTGCCTTAGGTTAGGACATATAATGTTATAGACGTGCATAATGTTCCCACCGAGAAGTAGAGGCCTACACGCCACGAATGTTGTAAAATATTACATCCGAGATGTTAGGCTGCCTTAGGTTAGGACATATTACGTTATAGCTGCACATAATGTTCCCACCGAGAAGTAGTGGCCGACACGCCACGAATGTTTTTAAATATTACATCCGAGGTGTTAGGTTGCCTTAGGTTAGGACATATAACGTTATAGCCGTACATAATGTTCCCACCGAGAAGTAGGGGCCGACACGCAAGGAATGTTGTAAAATATTACATCCGAGATGTTAGGTTGCCTTAGGTTAGGATATATAACGTTATAGACGTACATAATGTTCCTACCGAGGAGTAAGGGTCGACACGTAACGAATGTTGTTAAATATTGTGTCCGAGATGTTAGGTTGCCTTAGGTTAGGACATAAAACGTTACAGCCGTACATAATGTTCCCACCGAGAAGTAGGTGCCGACACGCAAGGAATGTTGTAAAATATTACATCCGAGATGTTAGGTTGCCTTACGTTAGGATATATAACGTTATAGACGTACATAATGTTCCCACCGAGAAGTAGAGGCCTACACGCCACGAATGTTGTAAAATATTACATACGAGGTGTTAGGTGCCTTAGGTTAGGGCACATAACCTTATAGACGTACATAATGTTCCCACCGTGAAGTAGAGGCCGGCACGCCGCGAACGTTGTGAAATATTACATCCGAGATGTTAGGTTTGCTTAGGTTAGGACATATAACGTTACATACGTACATAATGTTTCCACCGAGTAGTAGTGGCCGACACGCCACGAATGTTTTTAAATATTACATCCGAGGTGTTAGGTTGCCTTAGGTTAGGACATATAACGTTATAGCCGTACATAATGTTCCCACCGACAAGTAGGGGCCGACACGCAAGGAATGTTGTAAAATATTACATCCGAGATGTTAGGTTGCCTTAGGTTAGGATATATAACGTTATAGACGTACATAATGTTCCTACCGAGGAGTAAGGGTCGACACGTAACGAATGTTGTTAAATATTGTGTCCGAGATGTTAGGTTGCCTTAGGTTAGGACATAAAACGTTACAGCCGTACATAATGTTCCCACCGAGAAGTAGGTGCCGACACGCAAGGAATGTTGTAAAATATTACATCCGAGATGTTAGGTTGCCTTACGTTAGGATATATAACGTTATAGACGTACATAATGTTCCCACCGAGAAGTAGAGGCCTACACGCCACGAATGTTGTAAAATATTACATACGAGGTGTTAGGTGCCTTAGGTTAGGGCACATAACCTTATAGACGTACATAATGTTCCCACCGTGAAGTAGAGGCCGGCACGCCACGAACGTTGTGAAATATTACATCCGAGATGTTAGGTTTGCTTAGGTTAGGACATATAACGTTACATACGTACATAATGTTCCCACCGAGAAGTAGGGGCCGACACGCAAGGAATGTTGTAAAATATTACATCCGAGATGTTAGGTGGCCCTAGGATAGGACATATAACGTTATAGACGTATATAATGTTACCACCGAAAAGTAGGTGCCGACGCGCAAGGAATGCTGTAAAATATTACATCCGGGATGTCAGGTTACCTTAGGATAGGACATATAACGTTATATACGTACATAATGTTCCCACCAAGAAGTAGGGGCCGACACGCCACGAATGTTGTAGCATATAACGTCCGAGATGTTAGGTTGCTCTAGGATAGGATATATAACGTTATAGACGTATGTAATGTTCCCACCGAGAGGTAGGTGCCGACACGCAAGGAATGTTGGAGAATATTACATCCGAGATGTTAGGTTGCCATACGTTAGGATATATAACGTTATAGACGTACATAATGTTCCTACCGAGGAGTAAGGGTCGACACGTAACGAATGTTGTTAAATATTGTGTCCGAGATGTTAGGTTGCCTTAGGTTAGGACATAAAACGTTACAGCCGTACATAATGTTCCCACCGAGAAGTAGGTGCCGACACGCAAGGAATGTTGGAAAATATTACATCCGAGATGTTAGGTTGCCTTACGTTAGGATATATAACGTTATAGACGTACATAATGTTCCCACCGAGAAGTAGAGGCCTACACGCCACGAATGTTGTAAAATATTACATACGAGGTGTTAGGTGCCTTAGGTTAGGGCACATAACCTTATAGACGTACATAATGTTCCCACCGTGAAGTAGAGGCCGGCACGCCACGAACGTTGTGAAATATTACATCCGAGATGTTAGGTTTGCTTAGGTTAGGACATATAACGTTACATACGTACATAATGTTCCCACCGAGAAGTAGGGGCCGACACGCAAGGAATGTTGTAAAATATTACATCCGAGATGTTAGGTTGCCTTACGTTAGGATATATAACGTTATAGACGTACATAATGTTCCCACCGAGAAGTAGAGGCCTACACGCCACGAATGTTGTAAAATATTACATACGAGGTGTTAGGTGCCTTAGGTTAGGGCACATAACCTTATAGACGTACATAATGTTCCCACCGTGAAGTAGAGGCCGGCACGCCACGAACGTTGTGAAATATTACATCCGAGATGTTAGGTTTGCTTAGGTTAGGACATATAACGTTATATACGTAAATAATGTTCCCACCGAGAAGTAGAGGCCGAAACGCCACGAATGTTGAGAAATATTACATCCGAGATGTTAGGTTTGCTTAGGTTAGGACATATAACGTTACATACGTACATAATGTTCCCACCGAGAAGTAGGGGCCGACACGCAAGGAATGTTGTAAAATATTACATCCGAGATGTTAGGTGGCCCTAGGATAGGACATATAACGTTATAGAGGTATATAATGTTACCACCGAAAAGTAGGTGCCGACGCGCAAGGAATGCTGTAAAATATTACATCCGGGATGTTAGATTACCTTAGGATAGGACATATAACGTTATATACGTACATAATGTTCCCACCAAGAAGTAGGGGCCGACACGCCACGAATGTTGTAGCATATAACGTCCGAGATGTTAGGTTGCTCTAGGATAGGATATATAACGTTATAGACGTATGTAATCTTCCCACCGAGAGGTAGGTGCGGACACGCAAGGAATGTTGGAGAATATTACATCCGAGATGTTAGGTTGCCATACGTTAGGATATATAACGTTATAGACGTATATAATGTCCCCACCGAGGAGTAGGGGTCGACACGCAAGGAATGTTGTAAAATATTACATACGAGGTGTTAGGTTGCCTTAGGTTAGGGCACATAACGTGATAGACGTACATAATGTTCACACCGAGAAGTAGAGGCCGACACGCCACGAATGTTGTGAAATATTACATCCGAGATGATAGGTTTGCTTAGGTTAGGACATATAACGTTATATACGTACATAATTTTCCCACCAAGAAGAAGGGGCCGACACGCAAGGAATGTTGTAAAATATTACATCCGAGATGTTAGGTTGCCTTAGGTTAGGATATATAACGTTATAGACGTACATAATGTTCCTACCGAGGAGTAAGGGTCGACACGTAACGAATGTTGTTAAATATTGTGTCCGAGATGTTAGGTTGCCTTAGGTTAGGACATAAAACGTTACAGCCGTACATAATGTTCCCACCGAGAAGTAGGTGCCGACACGCAAGGAATGTTGGAAAATATTACATCCGAGATGTTAGGTTGCCTTACGTTAGGATATATAACGTTATAGACGTACATAATGTTCCCACCGAGAAGTAGAGGCCTACACGCCACGAATATTGTAAAATATTACATACGAGGTGTTAGGTGCCTTAGGCTAGGGCACATAACCTTATAGACGTACATAATGTTCCCACCGTGAAGTAGAGGCCGGCACGCCACGAACGTAGTGAAATATTACATCCGAGATGTTAGGTTTGCTTAGGTTAGGTCATAACACGTTATATACGTACATAATGTTCCCACCGAGAAGTAGAGGCCGACACGCCACGAATGTTGAGAAATATTACATCCGAGATGTTAGGTTTGCTTAGGTTAGGACATACAACGTTACATACGTACATAATGTTCCCACAAAGAAGTAGGGGCCGACACGCAAGGAATGTTGTAAAATATTACATCCGAGATGTTAGGTTGCCTTAGGTTAGGATATATAACGATATAGCTGCACATAATGTTCCCACCGAGAAGTAGGGGCCGACACGCAAGGAATGTTGTAAAATATTACATCCGAGATGTTAGGTTGCCCTAGGATAGGACATATAACGTTATAGCCGTACATAATGTTCCCACCGAGAAGTAGGGGCCGACACGCAAGGAATGTTGTAAAATATTACATCTGAGATGTTAGGTGTCCCTAGGATAGGACACATAACGTTATAGACGTATATAATGTTACTACCGAAAAGTAGGTGCCGACGCGCAAGGAATGCTGTAAAATATTACATCCGGGATGTTAGGTTACCTTAGGATAGGGCATATAACGTTATATACGTACATAATGTTCCCACCAAGAAGGAGGGGCCGACACGCCACGAATGTTGTAGCATATAACGTCCGAGATGTTAGGTTGCTCTAGGATAGGATATATAACGTTATAGACGTATGTAATGTTCCCACCAAGAAGTAGGTGCCGACACGCAAGGAATGTTGGAAAATATTACATCCGAGATGTTAGGTTGCCATACGTTAGGATATATAACGTTATAGACGTACATAATGTTCCCACCGAGGAGTAGGGGTCGACACGCAAGGAATGTTGTAAAATATCACGTCCGAGATGTTATGTTGCCTTCGGTTAGGATATATAACGTTATAGAAGTATATAATGTTCCCACGGAGCAGTATGCGCCGACACGCAAGGAATGTTGTAAAATATTACATCCGAGATGTTCGGCTGCCTTAGGTTAGGACATATTACGTTATAGCTGCACATAATGTTCCCACCGAGATGTAGTGGCCGCCACGCGACGAATGTTGTTAAATATTACATCCGAGGTGTTAGGTTGCCTTAGGTTAGGACATATAACGTTATGAGCCGTACATAATGTTCCCACCGATAAGTAGGGGCCGACACGCAAGGAATGTTGTAAAATATTACATCCGAGATGTTAGGTTGCCCTAGGATAGGACATATAACGTTATAGCCGTATATAATGTTACCACCGAAAAGTAGGTGCCGACACGCCACGAATATTGTAAAATATTACATACGAGGTGTTAGGTGGCCCTAGGATAGGATATATAACGTTATAGACGTACATAATGTTCCCACCGAGGAGTAGGGGTCGACACGCAAGGAATGTTGTAAAATATCGCGTCCGAGATGTTATGTTGCCTTCGGTTAGGATATATAACGTTATAGCTGCACATAATGTTCCCACCGAGAAGTAGAGGCCGACACGCAAGGAATGTTGTAAAATATTACATCCGAGATGTTAGGTTGCCTTAGGTTAGGATATATAATGTTATAGCTGCACATAATGTTCCCACCGAGAAGTAGAGGCCGACACGCCACGAAAGTTGTAAAATATCACGTCCGAGATGTTATGTTGCCTTCGGTTAGTATATATAACGTTATAGAAGTGTATAATGTTCCCACGGATAAGTAGGCGCCGACACGCAAGTAATGTTGTAAAATATTACATCCGAGATGTTAGGTTGCCTTAGGTTAGTATATATAACGTTATAGAAGTATATAATGTTCCCACGGTTAAGTAGGCCCCGACACGCAAGGAATGTTGTAAAATATTACATCCGAGATGTTAGGTTGCCTTAGGTGAGTATATATAACGATATAGCTGCACATAATGTTCCCACCGAGAAGTAGGGGCCGACACGCAAGGAATGTTGTAAAATATTACATCCGAGATGTTAGGTTGCCCTAGGATAGGACATATAACGTTATAGCCGTACATAATGTTCCCACCGAAAAGTAGGGGCTGACACGCAAGGAATGTTGTAAAATATTACATCCGAGATGTTAGGTGGCCCTAGGATAGGACATATAACGTTATAGACGTAAATAATGTTACCACCGAAAAGTAGGTGCCGACGCGCAAGAAATGCTGTAAAATATTACATCCGGGATGTTAGGTTACCTTAGGATAGGACATATAACGTTATATACGTACATAATGTTCCCACCAAGAAGTAGGGGCCGACACGCCACGAATGTTGTAGCATATAACGTCCGAGATGTTAGGTTGCTCTAGGATAGGATATATAACGTTATAGACGTATGTAATGTTCCCACCGAGAAGTAGGTGCCGACACGCAAGGAATGTTGGAAAATATTACATCCGAGATGTTAGGTTGCCATACGTTAGGATATATAACGTTAAAGACGTACATAATGTTCCCACCGAAGAGTAGGGGTCGACACGCAAGGAATGTTGTAAAATATCACGTCCGAGATGTTATGTTGCCTTCGGTTAGGACATATAACGTTATAGAAGTATATAATGTTCCCACGGATAAGTAGGCGCCGACACGCAAGGAATGTTGTAAAATATTACATCCGAGATGTTAGGTTGCCTTAGGTTAGGATATATAAGGTTATAGACGTATATAATATTCCCACGGAGCAGTATGCACCGACACGCAAGGAATGTTGTAAAATATTACATCCGAGGTGTTAGGTTGCCTTAGGTTAGGACATATAACGTTATAGCCGTACATAATGTTCCCACCGAGAAGTAGGTGCCGACACGCAAGGAATGTTGGAAAATATTACATCCGAGATGTTAGGTTGCCTTACGTTAGGATATATAACGTTATAGACGTACATAATGTTCCCACCGAGAAGTAGAGGCCTACACGCCACGAATGTTGTAAAATATTACATACGAGGTGTTAGGTGCCTTAGGTTAGGGCACATAACCTTATAGACGTACATAATGTTCCCACCGTGAAGTAGAGGCCGGCACGCCACGAACGTTGTGAAATATTACATCCGAGATGTTAGGTTTGCTTAGGTTAGGACATATAACGTTATATACGTAAATAATGTTCCCACCGAGAAGTAGAGGCCGACACGCCACGAATGTTGCGAAATATTACATCCGAGATGTTAGGTTTGCTTAGGTTAGGACATATAACGTTACATACGTACATAATGTTCCCACCGAGAAGTAGGGGCCGACACGCAAGGAATGTTGTAAAATATTACATCCGAGATGTTAGGTGGCCCTAGGATAGGACATATAACGTTATAGAGGTATATAATGTTACCACCGAAAAGTAGGTGCCGACGCGCAAGGAATGCTGTAAAATATTACATCCGGGATGTTAGATTACCTTAGGATAGGACATATAACGTTATATACGTACATAATGTTCCCACCAAGAAGTAGGGGCCGACACGCCACGAATGTTGTAGCATATAACGTCCGAGATGTTAGGTTGCTCTAGGATAGGATATATAACGTTATAGACGTATGTAATCTTCCCACCGAGAGGTAGGTGCGGACACGCAAGGAATGTTGGAGAATATTACATCCGAGATGTTAGGTTGCCATACGTTAGGATATATAACGTTATAGACGTATATAATGTCCCCACCGAGGAGTAGGGGTCGACACGCAAGGAATGTTGTAAAATATCACGTCCGAGATGTTATGTTGCCTTCGGTTAGGATATATAACGTTATAGAAGTATATAATGTTCCCACGGATAAGTAGGCGCCGACACGCAAGGAATGTTGTAAAATATTACATACGAGGTGTTAGGTTGCCTTAGGTTAGGGCACATAACGTGATAGACGTACATAATGTTCACACCGAGAAGTAGAGGCCGACACGCCACGAATGTTGTGAAATATTACATCCGAGATGATAGGTTTGCTTAGGTTAGGACATATAACGTTATATACGTACATAATTTTCCCACCAAGAAGAAGGGGCCGACACGCAAGGAATGTTGTAAAATATTACATCCGAGATGTTAGGTTGCCTTAGGTTAGGATATATAACGTTATAGACGTACATAATGTTCCTACCGAGGAGTAAGGGTCGACACGTAACGAATGTTGTTAAATATTGTGTCCGAGATGTTAGGTTGCCTTAGGTTAGGACATAAAACGTTACAGCCGTACATAATGTTCCCACCGAGAAGTAGGTGCCGACACGCAAGGAATGTTGGAAAATATTACATCCGAGATGTTAGGTTGCCTTACGTTAGGATATATAACGTTATAGACGTACATAATGTTCCCACCGAGAAGTAGAGGCCTACACGCCACGAATATTGTAAAATATTACATACGAGGTGTTAGGTGCCTTAGGCTAGGGCAAATAACCTTATAGACGTACATAATGTTCCCACCGTGAAGTAGAGGCCGGCACGCCACGAACGTAGTGAAATATTACATCCGAGATGTTAGGTTTGCTTAGGTTAGGTCATAACACGTTATATACGTACATAATGTTCCCACCGAGAAGTAGAGGCCGACACGCCACGAATGTTGAGAAATATTACATCCGAGATGTTAGGTTTGCTTAGGTTAGGACATATAACGTTACATACGTACATAATGTTCCCACAAAGAAGTAGGGGCCGACACGCAAGGAATGTTGTAAAATATTACATCCGAGATGTTAGGTTGCCTTAGGTTAGGATATATAACGATATAGCTGCACATAATGTTCCCACCGAGGAGTAGGGGTCGACACGCAAGGAATGTTGTAAAATATCACGTCCGAGATGTTATGTTGCTTTCGGTTAGGATATATAACGTTATAGAAGTATATAATGTTCCCACGGAGCAGTATGCGCCGACACGCAAGGAATGTTGTAAAATATTACATCCGAGATGTTAGGCTGCCTTAGGTTAGGACATATTACGTTATAGCTGCACATAATGTTCCCACCGAGATGTAGTGGCCGCCACGCCACGAATGTTGTTAAATATTACATCCGAGGTGTTAGGTTGCCTTAGGTTAGGACATATAACGTTATGAGCCGTACATAATGTTCCCACCGAGAAGTAGGGGCCGACACGCAAGGAATGTTGTAAAATATTACATCCGAGATGTTAGGTTGCCCTAGGATAGGACATATAACGTTATAGCCGTATATAATGTTACCACCGAAAAGTAGGTGCCGACACGCCACGAAAATTGTAAAATATTACATACGAGGTGTTAGGTGGCCCTAGGATAGGATATATAACGTTATAGACGTACATAATGTTCCCACCGAGGAGTAGGGGTCGACACGCAAGGAATGTTGTAAAATATCGCGTCCGAGATGTTATGTTGCCTTCGGTTAGGATATATAACGTTATAGCTGCACATAATGTTCCCACCGAGAAGTAGAGGCCGACACGCAAGGAATGTTGTAAAATATTACATCCGAGATGTTAGGTTGCCTTAGGTTAGGATATATAATGTTATAGCTGCACATAATGTTCCCACCGAGAAGTAGAGGCCGACACGCCACGAAAGTTGTAAAATATCACGTCCGAGATGTTATGTTGCCTTCGGTTAGTATATATAACGTTATAGAAGTGTATAATGTTCCCACGGATAAGTAGGCGCCGACACGCAAGTAATGTTGTAAAATATTACATCCGAGATGTTAGGTTGCCTTAGGTTAGTATATATAACGTTATAGAAGTATATAATGTTCCCACGGATAAGTAGGCCCCGACACGCAAGGAATGTTGTAAAATATTACATCCGAGATGTTAGGTTGCCTTAGGTGAGGATATATAACGATATAGCTGCACATAATGTTCCCACCGAGAAGTAGGGGCCGACACGCAAGGAATGTTGTAGCATATAACGTCCGAGATGTTAGGTTGCTCTAGGATAGGATATATAACGTTATAGACGTATGTAATGTTCCCACCGAGAAGTAGGTGCCGACACGCAAGGAATGTTGGAAAATATTACATCCGAGATGTTAGGTTGCCATACGTTAGGATATATAACGTTAAAGACGTACATAATGTTCCCACCGAAGAGTAGGGGTCGACACGCAAGGAATGTTGTAAAATATCACGTCCGAGATGTTATGTTGCCTTCGGTTAGGACATATAACGTTATAGAAGTATATAATGTTCCCACGGATAAGTAGGCGCCGACACGCAAGGAATGTTGTAAAATATTACATCCGAGATGTTAGGTTGCCTTAGGTTAGGATATATAAGGTTATAGACGTATATAATATTCCCACGGAGCAGTATGCGCCGACACGCAAGGAATGTTGTAAAATATTACATCCGAGGTGTTAGGTTGCCTTAGGTTAGGACATATAACGTTATAGCCGTACATAATGTTCCCACCGAGAAGTAGGGGCCGACACGCAAGGAATGTTGTAAAATATTACATCCGAGATGTTAGGTTGCCCTAGGATAGGACATATAACGTTATAGACGTATATAATGTTACCACCGAAAAGTAGGTGCCGACACGCCACGAATGTTGTAAAATATTACATACGAGGCGTTAGGTTGCCTTAGGTTAGGACATATAACGTTATAGAAGTATATAATGTTCCCACGGATAAGTAGGCGCCGACACGCAAGGAATGTTGTAAAATATTACATACGAGGTGTTAGGTTGCCTTAGGTTAGGGCACATAACGTTATAGACGTAAATAATGCTCACACCGAGAGGTAGAGGCCGACACGCCACGAATGTTGTGAAATATTACATCCTAGATGATAGGTTTGCTTAGGTTAGGACATATAACGTTATATACGTACATAATTTTCCCACCAAGAAGAAGGGGCCGACACGCAAGGAATGTTGTAAAATATTACATCCGAGATGTTAGGTTGCCTTAGGTTAGGACATATAACGTTATGAGCCGTACATAATGTTCCCACCGAGAAGTAGGGGCCGTCACGCAAGGAATGTTGTAAAATATTACATCCGAGATGTTAGGTTGCCCTAGGATAGGACATATAACGTTATAGCCGTATATAATGTTACCACCGAAAAGTAGGTGCCGACACGCCACGAATATTGTAAAATATTACATACGAGGTGTTAGGTTGCCTTAGGTTAGGACATATAATGTTATAGACGTGCATAATGTTCCCACCGAGAAGTAGAGGCCTACACGCCACGAATGTTGAGAAATATTACATCCGAGATGTTAGGTTTGCTTAGGTTAGGACATATAACGTTACATACGTACATAATGTTCCCACCGAGAAGTAGGGGCCGACACGCAAGGAATGTTGTAAAATATTACATCCGAGATGTTAGGTGGCCCTAGGATAGGACATATAACGTTATAGAGGTATATAATGTTACCACCGAAAAGTAGGTGCCGACGCGCAAGGAATGCTGTAAAATATTACATCCGGGATGTTAGGTTACCATAGGATAGGACATATAACGTTATATACGTACATAATGTTCCCACCAAGAAGTAGGGGCCGAAACGCCACGAATGTTGTAGCATATAACGTCCGAGATGTTAGGTGGCCCTAGGATAGGACATATAACGTTATAGACGTATATAATGTTACCACCGAAAAGTAGGTGCCGACGCGCAAGGAATGCTGTAAAATATTACATCCGGGATGTCAGGTTACCTTAGGATAGGACATATAACGTTATATACGTACATAATGTTCCCACCAAGAAGTAGGGGCCGACACGCCACGAATGTTGTAGCATATAACGTCCGAGATGTTAGGTTGCTCTAGGATAGGATATATAACGTTATAGACGTATGTAATGTTCCCACCGAGAGGTAGGTGCCGACACGCAAGGAATGTTGGAGAATATTACATCCGAGATGTTAGGTTGCCATACGTTAGGATATATAACGTTATAGACGTATCTAATGTCGCCACCGAGGAGTAGGGGACGACACGCAAGGAATGTTGTAAAATATCACGTCCGAGATGTTATGTTGCCTTCGGTTAGGATATATAACGTTATAGAAGTATATAATGTTCCCACGGATAAGTAGGCGCCGACACGCAAGGAATGTTGTAAAATATTACATACGAGGTGTTAGGTTGCCTTAGGTTAGGGCACATAACGTTATAGACGTACATAATGTTCACACCGAGAAGTAGAGGCCGACACGCCACGAATGTTGTGAAATATTACATCCTAGATGATAGGTTTGCTTAGGTTAGGACATATAACGTTATATACGTACATAATTTTCCCACCAAGAAGTAGGTGCCGACACGCAAGGAATGTTGGAAAATATTACATCCGAGATGTTAGGTTGCCTTACGTTAGGATATATAACGTTATAGACGTACATAATGTTCCCACCGAGAAGTAGAGGCCTACACGCCACCAATATTGTAAAATATTACATACGAGGTGTTAGGTGCCTTAGGCTAGGGCACATAACCTTATAGACGTACATAATGTTCCCACCGTGAAGTAGAGGCCGGCACGCCATGAACGTAGTGAAATACTACATCCGAGATGTTAGGTTTGCTTAGGTTAGGTCATATAACGTTATATACGTACATAATGTTCCCACCGAGAAGTAGAGGCCGACACGCCACGAATGTTGAGAAATATTACATCCGAGATGTTAGGTTTGCTTAGGTTAGGACATATAACGTTACATACGTACATAATGTTCCCACAAAGAAGTAGGGGCCGACACGCAAGGAATGTTGTAAAATATTACATCCGAGATGTTAGGTTGCCTTAGGTTAGGATATATAACGATATAGCTGCACATAATGTTCCCACCGAGAAGTAGGGGCCGACACGCAAGGAATGTTGTAAAATATTACATCCGAGATGTTAGGTTGCCCTAGGATAGGACATATAACGTTATAGCCGTACATAATGTTCCCACCGAGAAGTAGGGGCCGACACGCAAGGAATGTTGTAAAATATTACATCTGAGATGTTAGGTGTCCCTAGGATAGGACACATAACGTTATAGACGTATATAATGTTACTACCGAAAAGTAGGTGCCGACGCGCAAGGAATGCTGTAAAATATTACATCCAGGATGTTAGGTTACCTTAGGATAGGGCATATAACGTTATATACGTACATAATGTTCCCACCAAGAAGGAGGGGCCGACACGCCACGAATGTTGTAGCATATAACGTCCGAGATGTTAGGTTGCTCTAGGATAGGATATATAACGTTATAGACGTATGTAATGTTCCCACCGAGAAGTAGGTGCCGACACGCAAGGAATGTTGGAAAATATTACATCCGAGATGTTAGGTTGCCATACGTTAGGATATATAACGTTATAGACGTACATAATGTTCCCACCGAGGAGTAGGGGTCGACACGCAAGGAATGTTGTAAAATATCACGTCCGAGATGTTATGTTGCCTTCGGTTAGGATATATAACGTTATAGAAGTATATAATGTTCCCACGGAGCAGTATGCGCCGACACGCAAGGAATGTTGTAAAATATTACATCCGAGATGTTAGGCTGCCTTAGGTTAGGACATATTACGTTATAGCTGCACATAATGTTCCCACCGAGATGTAGTGGCCGCCACGCCACGAATGTTGTTAAATATTACATCCGAGGTGTTAGGTTGCCTTAGGTTAGGACATATAACGTTATGAGCCGTACATAATGTTCCCACCGAGAAGTAGGGGCCGACACGCAAGGAATGTTGTAAAATATTACATCCGAGATGTTAGGTTGCCCTAGGATAGGACATATAACGTTATAGCCGTATATAATGTTACCACCGAAAAGTAGGTGCCGACACGCCACGAATATTGTAAAATATTACATACGAGGTGTTAGGTGGCCCTAGGATAGGATATATAACGTTATAGACGTACATAATGTTCCCACCGAGGAGTAGGGGTCGACACGCAAGGAATGTTGTAAAATATCGCGTCCGAGATGTTATGTTGCCTTCGGTTAGGATATATAACGTTATAGCTGCACATAATGTTCCCACCGAGAAGTAGAGGCCGACACGCAAGGAATGTTGTAAAATATTACATCCGAGATGTTAGGTTGCCTTAGGTTAGGATATATAATGTTATAGCTGCACATAATGTTCCCACCGAGAAGTAGAGGCCGACACGCCACGAAAGTTGTAAAATATCACGTCCGAGATGTTATGTTGCCTTCGGTTAGTATATATAACGTTATAGAAGTGTATAATGTTCCCACGGATAAGTAGGCGCCGACACGCAAGTAATGTTGTAAAATATTACATCCGAGATGTTAGGTTGCCTTAGGTTAGTATATATAACGTTATAGAAGTATATAATGTTCCCACGGATAAGTAGGCACCGACACGCAAGGAATGTTGTAAAATATTACATCCGAGATGTTAGGTTGCCTTAGGTGAGGATATATAACGATATAGCTGCACATAATGTTCCCACCAAGAAGTAGGGGCCGACACGCCACGAATGTTGTAGCATATAACGTCAGAGATGTTAGGTTGCTCTAGGATAGGATATATAACGTTATAGACGTATGTAATGTTCCCACCGAGAAGTAGGTGCCGACACTCAAGGAATGTTGGAAAATATTACATCCGAGATGTTAGGTTGCCATACGTTAGGATATATAACGTTAAAGACGTACATAATGTTCCCACCGAAGAGTAGGGGTCGACACGCAAGGAATGTTGTAAAATATCACGTCCGAGATGTTATGTTGCCTTCGGTTAGGACATATAACGTTATAGAAGTATATAATGTTCCCACGGATAAGTAGGCGCCGACACGCAAGGAATGTTGTAAAATATTACATCCGAGATGTTAGGTTGCCTTAGGTTAGGATATATAAGGTTATAGACGTATATAATATTCCCACGGAGCAGTATGCGCCGACACGCAAGGAATGTTGTAAAATATTACATCCGAGGTGTTAGGTTGCCTTAGGTTAGGACATATAACGTTATAGCCGTACATAATGTTCCCACCGAGAAGTAGGGTCCGACACGCAAGGAATGTTGTAAAATATTACATCCGAGATGTTAGGTTGCCCTAGGATAGGACATATAACGTTATAGACGTATATAATGTTACCACCGAAAAGTAGGTGCCGACACGCCACGAATGTTGTAAAATATTACATACGAGGCGTTAGGTTGCCTTAGGTTAGGACATATAACGTTATAGACGTGCATAATGTTCCCACCGAGAAGTAGAGGCCTACACGCCACGAATGTTGTAAAATATTACATACGAGGTGTTAGGTGCCTTAGGTTAGGGCACATAACCTTATAGACGTACATAATGTTCCCACCGTGAAGTAGAGGCCGGCACGCCACGAACGTTGTGAAATATTACATCCGAGATGTTAGGTTTGCTGAGGTTAGGACATATAACGTTATATACGTACATAATGTTCCCACCGAGAAGTAGAGGCCGACACGCCACGAATGTTGAGAAATATTACATCCGAGATGTTAGGTTTGCTTAGGTTAGGACATATAACGTTACATACGTACATAATGTTCCCACAAAGAAGTAGGGGCCGACACGCAAGGAATGTTGTAAAATATTACATCCGAGATGTTAGGCTGCCTTAGGTTAGGACATATTACGTTATAGCTGCACATAATGTTCCCACCGAGAAGTAGTGGCCGACACGCCACGAATGTTGTTAATTATTACATCCGAGGTGTTAGGTTGCCTTAGGTTAGGACATATAACGTTATAGCCGTACATTATGTTCCCACCGAGAAGTAGGGGCCGACACGCAAGGAATGTTGTAAAATATTACATCCGAGATGTTAGGTGGCCCTAGGATAGGACATATAACGTTATAGACGTATATAATGTTACCACCGAAAAGTAGGTGCCGACGCGCAAGGAATGCTGTAAAATATTACATCCGGGATGTTAGGTTACCTTAGGATAGGACATATAACGTTATATACGTACATAATGTTCCCACCAAGAAGTAGGGGCCGACACGCCACGAATGTTGTAGCATATAACGTCCGAGATGTTAGGTTGCTCTAGGATAGGATATATAACGTTATAGACGTATGTAATGTTCCCACCGAGAAGTAGGCGCCGACACGCAAGGAATGTTGTAAAATATTACATCCGAGATGTTAGGTTGCCTTAGGTTAGGATATATAAGGTTATAGACGTATATAATATTCCCACGGAGCAGTATGCGCCGACACGCAAGGAATGTTGTAAAATATTACATCCGAGGTGTTAGGTTGCCTTAGGTTAGGACATATAACGTTATAGCCGTACATAATGTTCCCACCGAGAAGTAGGGGCCGACACGCAAGGAATGTTGTAAAATATTACATCCGAGATGTTAGGTTGCCCTAGGATAGGACATATAGCGTTATAGAGGTATATAATGTTACCTCCGAAAAGTAGGTGCCGACACGCCACGAATATTGTAAAATATTACATACGAGGTGTTAGGTGGCCCTAGGATAGGATATATAACGTTATAGACGTATGTAATGTTACCACCGAGAAGTAGGTGCCGACACGCAAGGAATGTTGGAAAATATTACATCCGAAATGTTAGGTTGCCATACGTTAGGATATATAACGTATAGACGTACATAATGTTCCCACCGAGGAGTAGGGGTCGACACGCAAGGAATGTTGTAAAATATCACGTCCGAGATGTTATGTTGCCTTCGGTTAGGATATATAACGTTATAGAAGTATATAATGTTCCCACCGAGAAGTAGGGGCCGACACGCAAGGAATGTTGTAAAATATTACATCCGAGATGTTAGGTTGCCTTAGGTTAGGATATATAACGTTATAGCTGCACATAATGTTCCCACCGAGAAGTAGAGGCCGACACGCCACGAATGTTGTAAAATATCACGTCCGAGATGTTATGTTGCCTTCGGTTAGGATATATAACGTTATAGAAGTGTATAATGTTCCCACGGATAAGTAGGAGCCGACACGCAAGGAATGTTGTAAAATATTACATCCGAGATGTTAGGCTGCCTTAGGTTAGGACATATTACGTTGCAGCTGCACATAATGTTCCCACCGAGATGTAGTGGCCGACACGCCACGAATGTTGTTAAATATTACATCCGAGGTGTTAGGTTGCCTTAGGTTAGGACATATAACGTTATGAGCCGTATATAATGTTCCCACCGAGAAGTAGGGGCCGACACGAAAGGAATGTTGTAAAATATTACATCCGAGATGTTAGGTTGCCCTAGGATAGAACATATAACGTTATAGCCGTATATAATGTTACCACCGAAAAGTAGGTGCCGACACGCCACGAATATTGTAAAATATTACATACGAGGTGTTAGGTTGCCTCAGGATAGGACATATAACGTTATAGACGTGCATAATGTTCCCACCGAGAAGTAGGGGCCGACACGCAAGGAATGTTGTAAAATATTACATCCGAGATGTTAGGTTGCCCTAGGATAGAACATATAACGTTATAGACGCACATAATGTTCCCACCGAGAAGTAGGTGCCGACACGCAAGGAATGTTGGAAAATATTAAATCCGAGATGTTAGGTTGCCTTACGTTAGGATATATAACGTTATAGAAGTACATAATGTTCCCACCGAGAAGTAGGTGCCTATACGCCACGAATGTTGTAAAATATTACATACGAGGTGTTAGGTTGCCTTAGGTTAGGGCACATAACGTTATAGACGTATATAATGTTCCCACCGAGATGTAGAGACAGACACGCCACGAATGTTGTGAAATATTACATCCGAGATGTTAGGTTTGCTTAGGGTAGGACATATAACGTTATATGCGTACACAATGTTCCCACCAAGAAGTAGGGGCCGACACGCAAGGAATGTTGTAAAATATTACATCCGAGATGGTAGGTTTGCTTAGGTTAGGACATATAACGTTACATACGTACATAATGTTCCCACAAAGAAGTAGGGGCCGACACGCAAGGAATGTTGTGAAATATTACATCCGAGATGTTAGGTTGCCTTAGGTTAGGATATATAACGATACAGCTGCACATAATGTTCCCACCGAGAAGTAGGGGCCGACACGCAAGGAATGTTATAAAATATTACATCCGAGACGTTAGGTTGCCCTAGGATAGGACATACAACGTTATAGCCGTACATAATGTTCCCACCGAGAAGTAGGGGCCGACACGCAAGGAATGTTGTAAAATATTACATCCGAGATGTTAGGTGGCCCTAGGATAGGATATATAACGTTATAGACATATATAATGTTACCACCGAAAAGTAGGTGCCGACGCGCAAGGAATGCTGTAAAATATTACATCCGAGATGTTATGTTCCCTTAGGATAGGACATATAACGTTATATACGTACATAATGTTCCCACCAAGAAGTAGGGGCCGACACGCCACGAATGTTGTAGAATATAACGTCCGAGATGTTAGGTTGCCTTACGTTAGGATATATAACGTTATAGACGTACATAATGTTCCCACCGAGAAGTAGAGGCCTACACGCCACGAATGTTGTAAAATATTACATACGAGGTGTTAGGTTGCCTTAGGTTAGGGCACATAACGTTATAGACGTACATAATGTTCCCACCGAGAAGTAGAGGTCGACACGCCACGAATGTTGTGAAATATTACGTCCGAGATGTTAGGTTTGCTTAGGTTAGGACATATAACGTTATATACGTACATAATGTTCCCACCAAGAAGTAGGGCCGGACACGCAAGGAATGTTGTAAAATATTACATCCGAGATGTTAGGTTGCCCTAGGATAGAACATATAACGTTATAGACGCACATAATGTTACCACCGAGAAGTAGGTGCCGACACGCAAGGAATGCTGTAAAATATCACGTCCGAGATGTTATGTTGCCTTCGGTTAGGATATATAACGTTATAGAAGTATATAATGTTCCCACGGATAAGTAGGCCCCGACACGCAAGGAATGTTGTAAAATATTACATACGAGGTGTTAGGTTGCCTTAGGTTAGGCCACATAACCTTATAGACGTACATAATGTTCCCACCGAGAAGTAGAGGCCGACTCGCGACGAATGTTGTGAAATATTACATCCGAGATGTTAGGTTTGCTTAGGTTAGGACATGTAACGTTATATACGTACATAATGTTCCCACCAAGAAGTAGGGGCCGACACGCAAGGAATGTTGTAAAATATTACATCCGAGATGTTAGGTTGCCTTAGGTTAGGACATATTACGTTGTAGCTGCACATAATGTTCCCACCGAAAAGTAGGTGCCGACACGCCACGAATATTGTAAAATATTACATACGAGGTGTTAGGTTGCCTTAGGATACGACATATAACGTTATAGACGTGCATAATGTTCCCACCGAGAAGTAGGGGCCGACACGCAAGGAATGTTGTAAAATATTACATCCGAGATGTTAGGTTGCCCTAGGATAGGACATATAACGTCATAGACGTATATAATGTTACCACCGAAAAGTAGGTGCCGACGCACAAGGAATGCTGTAAAATATTACATCCGAGATGTTAGGTTCCCTTAGGATAGGACATATAACGTTATATACGTACATAATGTTCCCACCAAGAAGTAGGGGCCGACACGCCACGAATGTTGTAGAATATAACGTCCGAGATGTTATGTTGCCTTCCGTTAGGATATATAACGTTATAGAAGTGTATAATGTTCCCACGCATAAGTAGGAGCCGACACGCAAGTAATGTTGTAAAATATTACATCCGAGATGTTAGGTTGCCTTAGGTTAGTATATATAAGGTTATAGACGTATATAATATTCCCACGGAGCAGTATGCGCCGACACGCAAGGAATGTTGTAAAATATTACATCCGAGATGTTAGGCTGCCTTAGGTTAGGACATATTACGTTGTAGCTGCACATAATGTTCCCACCGAGATGTAGTGGCCGACACGCCACGAATGTTGTTAAATATTACATCCGAGGTGTTAGGTTGCCTTAGGTTAGGACATATAACGTTATGAGCCGTATATAATGTTCCCACCGAGATGTAGGGGCCGACACGAAAGGAATGTTGTAAAATATTACATCCGAGATGTTAGGTTGCCCTAGGATAGGACATATAACGTTATAGACGTATATAATGTTACCACCGAAAAGTAGGTGCCGACACGCCACGAATGTTGTAAAATATTACATACGAGGTGTTAGGTGCCTTAGGTTAGGGCACATAACCTTATAGACGTACATAATGTTCCCACCGTGAAGTAGATGCCGGCACGCCACGAACGTTGTGAAATATTACATCCGAGATGTTAGGTTTGCTTAGGTTAGGACATATAACGTTATATACGTACATAATGTTCCCACCGAGAAGTAGAGGCCGACACGCCACGAATGTTGAGAAATATTACATCCGAGATGTTAGGTTTGCTTAGGTTAGGACATATAACGTTACATACGTACATAATGTTCCCACAAAGAAGTAGGGGCCGACACGCAAGGAATGTTGTAAAATATTACATCCGAGATGTTAGGTTGCCTTAGGTTAGGGTGTATAACGTTATAGCTGCACATAATGTTCCCACCGAGAAGTAGAGGCCGACACGCCACGAATGTTGTAAAATATCACGTCCGAGATGTTATGTTGCCTTCGGTTAGGATATATAACGTTATAGAAGTATATAATGTTCCCACGGATAAGTAGGCGCCGACACGCAAGGAATGTTGTAAAATATTACATCCGAGATGTTAGGTTGCCTTAGGTTAGGACATATAACGTTACATACGTACATAATGTTCCCACAAAGAAGTAGGGGCCGACCCGCAAGGAATGTTGGAAAATATTACATCCGAGATGTTAGGTTGCCTTAGGTTAGGATATATAACGTTATAGCTGCACATAATGTTCCCACCGAGAAGTAGGGGCCGACACGCAAGGAATGTTGTAAAATATTACATCCGAGATGTTAGGTTGCCTTAGGTTAGGATATATAACGTTATAGCTGCACATAATGTTCCCACCGAGAAGTAGAGGCCGACACGCAAGGAATGTTGTAAAATATTACATCCGAGATGTTAGGTTGCCTTAGGTAAGGATATATAACGTTATAGCTGCACATAATGTTCCCACCGAGAAGTAGAGGCCGACACGCCACGAATGTTGTAAAATATCACGTCCGAGATGTTATGTTGCCTTCGGTTAGGATATATAACGTTATAGAAGTATATAATGTTCCCACGGATAAGTAGGCGCCGACACGCAAGGAATGTTGTAAAATATTACATTCGAGATGTTAGGTTGCCCTAGGTTAGGATATATAAGGTTATAGACGTATATAATATTCCCACGGAGCAGTATGCGCCGACACGCAAGGAATGTTGTAAAATATTACATCCGAGATGTTAGGCTGCCTTAGGTTAGGACATATTACGTTATAGCTGCACATAATGTTCCCACCGAGAAGTAGTGGCCGACACGCCACGAATGTGGTTAAATATTACATCCGAGATGTTAGGTTGCCCTAGGATAGAACATATAACGTTATAGACGCACATAATGTTCCCACCGAGAAGTAGGTGCCGACACGCAAGGAATGTAGGAAAATATTAAATCCGAGATGTTAGGTTGCCTTACGTTAGGATATATAACGTTATAGAAGTACATAATGTTCCCACCGAGAAGTAGGTGCCTATACGCCACGAATGTTGTAAAATATTACATACGAGGTGTTAGGTTGCCTTAGGTTAGGGCACATAACGTTATAGACGTATATAATGTTCCCACCGAGATGTAGAGGCCGACACGAAAGGAATGTTGTAAAATATTACATCCGAGATGTTAGGTTGCCCTAGAATAGGACATATAACGTTATAGACGTATATAATGTTACCACCGAAAAGTAGGTGCCGACACGCCACGAATGTTGTAAAATATTACATACGAGGTGTTAGGTTGCCTTAGGTTAGGACATATAACGTTATAGACGTGCATAATGTTCCCACCGAGAAGTAGAGGCCTACACGCCACGAATGTTGTAAAATATTACATACGAGGTGTTAGGTTGCCTTACGTTAGGGCACATATCGTTATAGACGTACATAATGTTCCCACCAAGAAGTAGGGGCCGACACGCCACGAATGTTGTAGCATATAACGTCCGAGATGTTAGGTTGCTCTAGGATAGGATATATAACGTTATAGACGTATGTAATGTTCCCACCGAGAAGTAGGTGCCGACACGCAAGGAATGTTGGAAAATATTACATCCGAGATGTTAGGTTGCCTTAGGTTAGGATATATAACGTTATAGCTGCACATAATGTTCTCACCGAGAAGTAGAGGCCGACACGCAAGGAATGTTGTAAAATATTACATCCGAGATGTTAGGTTGCCTTAGGTTAGGATATATAACGTTATAGCTGCACATAATGTTCCCACCGAGCAGTAGAGGCCGACACGCCACGAATGTTGTAAAATATCACGTCCGAGATGTTATGTTGCCTTCGGTTAGGATATATAACGTTATAGAAGTATATAATGTTCCCACGGATAAGTAGGCGCCGACACGCAAGGAATGTTGTAAAATATTACATCCGAGATGTTAGGTTGCCTTAGGTTAGGACATATAACGTTATATACGTACATAATTTTCCCACCAAGAAGAAGGGGCCGACACGCAAGGAATGTTGTAAAATATTACATCCGAGATGTTAGGTTGCCTTAGGTTAGGATATATAACGTTATAGACGTACATAATGTTCCTACCCAGGAGTAAGGGTCGACACGTAACGAATGTTGTTAAATATTGTGTCCGAGATGTTAGGTTGCCTTAGGTTAGGACATATAACGTTACAGCCGTACATAATGTTCCCACCGAGAAGTAGGTGCCGACACGCAAGGAATGTTGGAAAATATTACATCCGAGATGTTAGGTTGCCTTACGTTAGGATATATAACGTTATAGACGTACATAATGTTCCCACCGAGAAGTAAAGGCCTACACGCCACGAATGTTGTAAAATATTACATACGAGGTGTTAGGTGCCTTAGGTTAGGGCACATAACCTTATAGACGTACATAATGTTCCCACCGTGAAGTAGATGCCGGCACGCCACGAACGTTGTGAAATATTACATCCGAGATGTTAGGTTTGCTTAGGTTAGGACATATAACGTTATATACGTACATAATGTTCCCACCGAGAAGTAGAGGCCGACACGCCACGAATGTTGAGAAATATTACATCCGAGATGTTAGGTTTGCTTAGGTTAGGACATATAACGTTACATACGTACATAATGTTCCCACAAAGAAGTAGGGGCCGACACGCAAGGAATGTTGTAAAATATTACATCCGAGATGTTAGGTTGCCTTAGGTTAGGATATATAACGTTATAGCTGCACATAATGTTCCCACCGAGAAGTAGAGGCCGACACGCCACGAATGTTGTAAAATATCACGTCCGAGATGTTATGTTGCCTTCGGTTAGGATATATAACGTTATAGAAGTATATAATGTTCCCACGGATAAGTAGGCGCCGACACGCAAGGAATGTTGTAAAATATTACATCCGAGATGTTAGGTTGCCTTAGGTTAGGACATATAACGTTACATACGTACATAATGTTCCCACAAAGAAGTAGGGGCCGACACGCAAGGAATGTTGGAAAATATTACATCCGAGATGTTAGGTTGCCTTAGGTTAGGATATATAACGTTATAGCTGCACATAATGTTCCCACCGAGAAGTAGGGGCCGACACGCAAGGAATGTTGTAAAATATTACATCCGAGATGTTAGGTTGCCTTAGGTTAGGATATATAACGTTATAGCTGCATATAATGTTCTCACCGAGAAGTAGAGGCCGACACGCAAGGAATGTTGTAAAATATTACATCCGAGATGTTAGGTTGCCTTAGGTTAGGATATATAACGTTATAGCTGCACATAATGTTCCCACCGAGAAGTAGAGGCCGACACGCCACGAATGTTGTAAAATATCACGTCCGAGATGTTATGTTGCCTTCGGTTAGGATATATAACGTTATAGAAGTATATAATGTTCCCACGGATAAGTAGGCGCCGACACGCAAGGAATGTTGTAAAATATTACATTCGAGATGTTAGGTTGCCCTAGGTTAGGATATATAAGGTTATAGACGTATATAATATTCCCACGGAGCAGTATGCGCCGACACGCAAGGAATGTTGTAAAATATTACATCCGAGATGTTAGGCTGCCTTAGGTTAGGACATATTACGTTATAGCTGCACATAATGTTCCCACCGAGAAGTAGTGGCCGACACGCCACGAATGTGGTTAAATATTACATCCGAGATGTTAGGTTGCCCTAGGATAGAACATATAACGTTATAGACGCACATAATGTTCCCACCGAGAAGTAGGTGCCGACACGCAAGGAATGTTGGAAAATATTAAATCCGAGATGTTAGGTTGCCTTACGTTAGGATATATAACGTTATAGAAGTACATAATGTTCCCACCGAGAAGTAGGTGCCTATACGCCACGAATGTTGTAAAATATTACATACGAGGTGTTAGGTTGCCTTAGGTTAGGGCACATAACGTTATAGACGTATATAATGTTCCCAACGAGATGTAGAGGCCGACACGCCACGAATGTTGTGAAATATTACATCCGAGATGTTAGGTTTGCTTAGGGTAGGACATATAACGTTATATACGTACACAATGTTCCCACCAAGAAGTAGGGGCCGACACGCAAGGAATGTTGTAAAACATTACATCCGAGATGTTAGGTTTGCTTAGGTTAGGACATATAACGTTACATACGTACATAATGTTCCCACAAAGAAGTAGGGGCCGACACGCAAGGAATGTTGTGAAATATTACATCCGAGATGTTAGGTTTCCTTAGGTTAGGATATATAACGATATAGCTGCACATAATGTTCCCACCGAGAAGTAGGGGCCGACACGCAAGGAATGTTGTAAAATATTACATCCGAGACGTTAGGTTGCCCTAGGATAGGACATATAACGTTATAGCCGTACATAATGTTCCCACCGAGAAGTAGGGGCCGACACGCAAGGAATGTTGTAAAATATTACATCCGAGATGTTAGGTTGCCTTACGTTAGGATATATAACGTTATAGACGTACATAATGTTCCCACCGAGAAGTAGAGGCCTACACGCCACGAATGTTGTAAAATATTACATACGAGGTGTTAGGTGCCTTAGGTTAGGGCACATAACCTTATAGACGTACATAATGTTCCCACCGTGAAGTAGAGGCCGGCACGCCACGAACGTTGTGAAATATTACATCCGAAATGTTAGGTTTGCTTAGGTTAGGACATATAACGTTATATACGTACATAATGATCTCACCGAGAAGTAGAGGCCGGCACGCCACGAATGTTGAGAAATATTACATCCGAGATGTTAGGTTTGCTTAGGTTAGGACATATAACGTTACATACATACATAATGTTCCCACAAAGAAGTAGGGGCCGACACGCAAGGAATGTTGTAAAATATTACATCCGAGATGTTAGGTTGCCTTAGGTTAGGACATATTACGTTGTAGCTGCACATAATGTTCCCACCGAGATGTAGTGGCCAACACGCCACGAATGTTGTTAAATATTACATCCGAGGTGTTAGGTTGCCTTAGGTTAGGACATATAACGTTATGAGCCGTATATAATGTTCCCACCGAGAAGTAGGGGCCGACACGAAAGGAATGTTGTAAAATATTACATCCGAGATGTTAGGTTGCCCTAGGATAGAACATATAACGTTATAGCCGTATATAATGTTACCACCGAAAAGTAAGTGCCGACACGCCACGAATATTGTAAAATATTACATACGAGGTGTTAGGTTGCCTTAGGATAGGACATATAACGTTATAGACGTGCATAATGTTCCCACCGGGAAGTAGGTGCCGACACGCAAGGAATGTTGTAAAATATTACATCCGAGATGTTAGGTTGCCCTAGGATAGAACATATAACGTTATAGACGCACATAATGTTCCCACCGAGAAGTAGGTGCCGACACGCAAGAAATGTTGGAAAATATTAAATCCGAGATGTTAGGTTGCCTTACGTTAGGATATATAACGTTATAGAAGTACATAATGTTCCCACCGAGAAGTAGGTGCCTATACGCCACGAATGTTGTAAAATATTACATACGAGGTGTTAGGTTGCCTTAGGTTAGGGCACATAACGTTATAGACGTATATAATGTTCCCACCGAGATGTAGAGGCCGACACGCCACGAATGTTGTGAAATATTACATCCGAGATGTTAGGTTTGCTTAGGGTAGGACATATAACGTTATATACGTACACAATGTTCCCACCAAGAAGTAGGGGCCGACACGCAAGGAATGTTGTAAAATATTACATCCGAGATGTTAGGTTTGCTTAGGTTAGGACATATAACGTTACATACGTACATAATGTTCCCACAAAGAAGTAGGGGCCGACACGCAAGGAATGTTGTAAAATATTACATCCGAGATGTTAGGTTGCCTTAGGTTAGGACATATTACGTTGTAGCTGCACATAATGTTCCCACCGAGATGTAGTGGCCGACACGCCACGAATGTTGTTAAATATTACATCCGAGGTGTTAGGTTGCCTTAGGTTAGGACATATAACGTTATGAGCCGTATATAATGTTCCCACAAAGAAGTAGGGGCCGACCCGCAAGGAATGTTGGAAAATATTACATCCGAGATGTTAGGTTGCCTTAGGTTAGGATATATAACGTTATAGCTGCACATAATGTTCCCACCGAGAAGTAGGGGCCGACACGCAAGGAATGTTGTAAAATATTACATCCGAGATGTTAGGTTGCCTTAGGTTAGGATATATAACGTTATAGCTGCACATAATGTTCCCACCGAGAAGTAGAGGCCGACACGCAAGGAATGTTGTAAAATATTACATCCGAGATGTTAGGTTGCCTTAGGTAAGGATATATAACGTTATAGCTGCACATAATGTTCCCACCGAGAAGTAGAGGCCGACACGCCACGAATGTTGTAAAATATCACGTCCGAGATGTTATGTTGCCTTCGGTTAGGATATATAACGTTATAGAAGTATATAATGTTCCCACGGATAAGTAGGCGCCGACACGCAAGGAATGTTGTAAAATATTACATTCGAGATGTTAGGTTGCCCTAGGTTAGGATATATAAGGTTATAGACGTATATAATATTCCCACGGAGCAGTATGCGCCGACACGCAAGGAATGTTGTAAAATATTACATCCGAGATGTTAGGCTGCCTTAGGTTAGGACATATTACGTTATAGCTGCACATAATGTTCCCACCGAGAAGTAGTGGCCGACACGCCACGAATGTGGTTAAATATTACATCCGAGATGTTAGGTTGCCCTAGGATAGAACATATAACGTTATAGACGCACATAATGTTCCCACCGAGAAGTAGGTGCCGACACGCAAGGAATGTAGGAAAATATTAAATCCGAGATGTTAGGTTGCCTTACGTTAGGATATATAACGTTATAGAAGTACATAATGTTCCCACCGAGAAGTAGGTGCCTATACGCCACGAATGTTGTAAAATATTACATACGAGGTGTTAGGTTGCCTTAGGTTAGGGCACATAACGTTATAGACGTATATAATGTTCCCACCGAGATGTAGAGGCCGACACGAAAGGAATGTTGTAAAATATTACATCCGAGATGTTAGGTTGCCCTAGAATAGGACATATAACGTTATAGACGTATATAATGTTACCACCGAAAAGTAGGTGCCGACACGCCACGAATGTTGTAAAATATTACATACGAGGTGTTAGGTTGCCTTAGGTTAGGACATATAACGTTATAGACGTGCATAATGTTCCCACCGAGAAGTAGAGGCCTACACGCCACGAATGTTGTAAAATATTACATACGAGGTGTTAGGTTGCCTTACGTTAGGGCACATATCGTTATAGACGTACATAATGTTCCCACCAAGAAGTAGGGGCCGACACGCCACGAATGTTGTAGCATATAACGTCCGAGATGTTAGGTTGCTCTAGGATAGGATATATAACGTTATAGACGTATGTAATGTTCCCACCGAGAAGTAGGTGCCGACACGCAAGGAATGTTGGAAAATATTACATCCGAGATGTTAGGTTGCCTTAGGTTAGGATATATAACGTTATAGCTGCACATAATGTTCTCACCGAGAAGTAGAGGCCGACACGCAAGGAATGTTGTAAAATATTACATCCGAGATGTTAGGTTGCCTTAGGTTAGGACATATTACGTTGTAGCTGCACATAATGTTCCCACCGAGATGTAGTGGCCGACACGCCACGAATGTTGTTAAATATTACATCCGAGGTGTTAGGTTGCCTTAGGTTAGGACATATAACGTTATGAGCCGTATATAATGTTCCCACCGAGAAGTAGGGGCCGACACGAAAGGAATGTTGTAAAATATTACATCCGAGATGTTAGGTTGCCCTAGGATAGAACATATAACGTTATAGCCGTATATAATGTTACCACCGAAAAGTAAGTGCCGACACGCCACGAATATTGTAAAATATTACATACGAGGTGTTAGGTTGCCTTAGGATAGGACATATAACGTTATAGACGTGCATAATGTTCCCACCGGGAAGTAGGTGCCGACACGCAAGGAATGTTGTAAAATATTACATCCGAGATGTTAGGTTGCCCTAGGATAGAACATATAACGTTATAGACGCACATAATGTTCCCACCGAGAAGTAGGTGCCGACACGCAAGAAATGTTGGAAAATATTAAATCCGAGATGTTACGTTGCCTTACGTTAGGATATATAACGTTATAGAAGTACATAATGTTCCCACCGAGAAGTAGGTGCCTATACGCCACGAATGTTGTAAAATATTACATACGAGGTGTTAGGTTGCCTTAGGTTAGGGCACATAACGTTATAGACGTATATAATGTTCCCACCGAGATGTAGAGGCCGACACGCCACGAATGTTGTGAAATATTACATCCGAGATGTTAGGTTTGCTTAGGGTAGGACATATAACGTTATATACGTACACAATGTTCCCACCAAGAAGTAGGGGCCGACACGCAAGGAATGTTGTAAAATATTACATCCGAGATGTTAGGTTTGCTTAGGTTAGGACATATAACGTTACATACGTACATAATGTTCCCACAAAGAAGTAGGGGCCGACACGCAAGGAATGTTGTGAAATATTACATCCGAGATGTTAGGTTGCCTTAGGTTAGGATATATAACGATATAGCTGCACATAATGTTCCCACCGAGAAGTAGGGGCCGACACGCAAGGAATGTTGTAAAATATTACATCCGAGACGTTAGGTTGCCCTAGGATAGGACATATAACGTTATAGCCGTACATAATGTTCCCACCGAGAAGTAGGGGCCGACACGCAAGGAATGTTGTAAAATATTACATCCGAGATGTTAGGTGGCCCTAGGATAGGATACATAACGTTATAGACATATATAATGTTACCACCGAAAAGTAGGTGCCGACGCGCAAGGAATGCTGTAAAATATTACATCCGAGATGTTATGTTCCCTTAGGATAGGACATAGAACGTTATATACGTACATAATGTTCCCACCAAGAAGTAGGGGCCGACACGCCACGAATGTTGTAGAATATAACGTCCGAGATGTTAGGTTGCCTTACGTTAGGATATATAACGTTATAGAGGTACATAATGTTCCCACCAAGAAGTAGGGCCGGACACGCAAGGAATGTTGAAAAATATTACATCCGAGATGATAGGTTGCCCTAGGATAGAACATATAACGTTATAGACGCACATAATGTTACCACCGAGAAGTAGGTGCCGACACGCAAGGAATGCTGTAAAATATCACGTCCGAGATGTTATGTTGCCTTCGGTTAGGATATATAACGTTATAGAAGTATATAATGTTCCCACGGATAAGAAGGCCCCGACACGCAAGGAATGTTGTAAAATATTACATACGAGGTGTTAGGTTGCCTTAGGTTAGGCCACATAACGTTATAGACGTACATAATGTTCCCACCGAGAAGTAGAGGCCGACTCGCCACGAATGTTGTGAAATATTACATCCGAGACTTTAGGTTTGCTTAGGTTAGGACATGTAACGTTATATACGTACATAATGTTCCCACCAAGAAGTAGGGGCCGACACGCAAGGAATGTTGTAAAATATTACATCCGAGATGTTAGGTTGCCTTAGGTTAGAATATATAACGTTATAGACGTACATAATGTTCCCACAGAGCAGTATGCGCCGACACGCAAGGAATGTTGTAAAATATTACATCCGAAATGTTAGGCTGCCTTAGGTTAGGACATATTACGTTGTAGCTGCACATAATGTTCCCACCGAAAAGTAGGTGCCGACACGCCACGAATATTGTAAAATATTACATACGAGGTGTTAGGTTGCCTTAGGATACGACATATAACGTTATAGACGTGCATAATGTTCCCACCGAGAAGTAGGGGCCGACACGCAAGGAATGTTGTAAAATATTACATCCGAGATGTTAGGTTGCCCTAGGATAGGACATATAACGTCATAGACGTATATAATGTTACCACCGAAAAGTAGGTGCCGACACGCAAGGAATGTTGTAAAATATTACATACGAGGTGTTAGGTTGCCTTAGGTTAGGACATATAACGTTATAGACGTGCATAATGTTCCCACCGAGAAGTAGAGGCCTACACGCCACGAATGTTGTAAAATATGACAAACGAGGTGTTAGGTTGCCTTAGGTTAGGGCACATATCGTTATAGACGTACATAATGTTCCCACCGAGAAGTAGAGGCCGACACGCCACGAATGTTGTAAAATATCACGTCCGAGATGTTATGTTGCCTTCGGTTAGGATATATAACGTTATAGAAGTATATAATGTTCCCACGGATAAGTAGGCGCCGACACGCAAGGAATGTTGTAAAATATTACATCCGAGATGTTAGGTTGCCTTAGGTTAGGACATATAACGTTATAGCCGTACATAATGTTCCCACCGAGAAGTAGAGGCCTACACGCCACGAATGTTGTAAAATATCACGTCCGAGATGTTATGTTGCCTTCGGTTAGGATATATAACGTTATAGAAGTATATAATGTTCCCACGGATAAGTAGGCGCCGACACGCAAGGAATGTTGTAAAATATTACATCCGAGATGTTAGGTTGCCTTAGGTTAGGATATATAACGTTATAGCTGCACATAATGTTCCCACCGAGAAGTAGAGGCCGACACGCAAGGAATGTTGTAAAATATTACATCCGAGATGTTAGGTTGCCTTAGGTAAGGATATATAACGTTATAGCTGCACATAATGTTCCCACCGAGAAGTAGAGGCCGACACGCCACGAATGTTGTAAAATATCACGTCCGAGATGTTATGTTGCCTTCGGTTAGGATATATAACGTTATAGAAGTATATAATGTTCCCACGGATAAGTAGGCGCCGACACGCAAGGAATGTTGTAAAATATTACATTCGAGATGTTAGGTTGCCCTAGGTTAGGATATATAAGGTTATAGACGTATATAATATTCCCACGGAGCAGTATGCGCCGACACGCAAGGAATGTTGTAAAATATTACATCCGAGATGTTAGGCTGCCTTAGGTTAGGACATATTACGTTATAGCTGCACATAATGTTCCCACCGAGAAGTAGTGGCCGACACGCCACGAATGTGGTTAAATATTACATCCGAGATGTTAGGTTGCCCTAGGATAGAACATATAACGTTATAGACGCACATAATGTTCCCACCGAGAAGTAGGTGCCGACACGCAAGGAATGTAGGAAAATATTAAATCCGAGATGTTAGGTTGCCTTACGTTAGGATATATAACGTTATAGAAGTACATAATGTTCCCACCGAGAAGTAGGTGCCTATACGCCACGAATGTTGTAAAATATTACATACGAGGTGTTAGGTTGCCTTAGGTTAGGGCACATAACGTTATAGACGTATATAATGTTCCCACCGAGATGTAGAGGCCGACACGAAAGGAATGTTGTAAAATATTACATCCGAGATGTTAGGTTGCCCTAGAATAGGACATATAACGTTATAGACGTATATAATGTTACCACCGAAAAGTAGGTGCCGACACGCCACGAATGTTGTAAAATATTACATACGAGGTGTTAGGTTGCCTTAGGTTAGGACATATAACGTTATAGACGTGCATAATGTTCCCACCGAGAAGTAGAGGCCTACACGCCACGAATGTTGTAAAATATTACATACGAGGTGTTAGGTTGCCTTACGTTAGGGCACATATCGTTATAGACGTACATAATGTTCCCACCAAGAAGTAGGGGCCGACACGCCACGAATGTTGTAGCATATAACGTCCGAGATGTTAGGTTGCTCTAGGATAGGATATATAACGTTATAGACGTATGTAATGTTCCCACCGAGAAGTAGGTGCCGACACGCAAGGAATGTTGGAAAATATTACATCCGAGATGTTAGGTTGCCTTAGGTTAGGATATATAACGTTATAGCTGCACATAATGTTCTCACCGAGAAGTAGAGGCCGACACGCAAGGAATGTTGTAAAATATTACATCCGAGATGTTAGGTTGCCTTAGGTTAGGACATATTACGTTGTAGCTGCACATAATGTTCCCACCGAGATGTAGTGGCCGACACGCCACGAATGTTGTTAAATATTACATCCGAGGTGTTAGGTTGCCTTAGGTTAGGACATATAACGTTATGAGCCGTATATAATGTTCCCACCGAGAAGTAGGGGCCGACACGAAAGGAATGTTGTAAAATATTACATCCGAGATGTTAGGTTGCCCTAGGATAGAACATATAACGTTATAGCCGTATATAATGTTACCACCGAAAAGTAAGTGCCGACACGCCACGAATATTGTAAAATATTACATACGAGGTGTTAGGTTGCCTTAGGATAGGACATATAACGTTATAGACGTGCATAATGTTCCCACCGGGAAGTAGGTGCCGACACGCAAGGAATGTTGTAAAATATTACATCCGAGATGTTAGGTTGCCCTAGGATAGAACATATAACGTTATAGACGCACATAATGTTCCCACCGAGAAGTAGGTGCCGACACGCAAGAAATGTTGGAAAATATTAAATCCGAGATGTTACGTTGCCTTACGTTAGGATATATAACGTTATAGAAGTACATAATGTTCCCACCGAGAAGTAGGTGCCTATACGCCACGAATGTTGTAAAATATTACATACGAGGTGTTAGGTTGCCTTAGGTTAGGGCACATAACGTTATAGACGTATATAATGTTCCCACCGAGATGTAGAGGCCGACACGCCACGAATGTTGTGAAATATTACATCCGAGATGTTAGGTTTGCTTAGGGTAGGACATATAACGTTATATACGTACACAATGTTCCCACCAAGAAGTAGGGGCCGACACGCAAGGAATGTTGTAAAATATTACATCCGAGATGTTAGGTTTGCTTAGGTTAGGACATATAACGTTACATACGTACATAATGTTCCCACAAAGAAGTAGGGGCCGACACGCAAGGAATGTTGTGAAATATTACATCCGAGATGTTAGGTTGCCTTAGGTTAGGATATATAACGATATAGCTGCACATAATGTTCCCACCGAGAAGTAGGGGCCGACACGCAAGGAATGTTGTAAAATATTACATCCGAGACGTTAGGTTGCCCTAGGATAGGACATATAACGTTATAGCCGTACATAATGTTCCCACCGAGAAGTAGGGGCCGACACGCAAGGAATGTTGTAAAATATTACATCCGAGATGTTAGGTGGCCCTAGGATAGGATACATAACGTTATAGACATATATAATGTTACCACCGAAAAGTAGGTGCCGACGCGCAAGGAATGCTGTAAAATATTACATCCGAGATGTTATGTTCCCTTAGGATAGGAAATAGAACGTTATATACGTACATAATGTTCCCACCAAGAAGTAGGGGCCGACACGCCACGAATGTTGTAGAATATAACGTCCGAGATGTTAGGTTGCCTTACGTTAGGATATATAACGTTATAGACGTACATAATGTTCCCACCAAGAAGTAGGGCCGGACACGCAAGGAATGTTGTAAAATATTACATCCGAGATGTTAGGTTGCCCTAGGATAGAACATATAACGTTATAGACGCACATAATGTTACCACCGAGAAGTAGGTGCCGACACGCAAGGAATGCTGTAAAATATCACGTCCGAGATGTTATGTTGCCTTCGGTTAGGATATATAACGTTATAGAAGTATATAATGTTCCCACGGATAAGAAGGCCCCGACACGCAAGGAATGTTGTAAAATATTACATACGAGGTGTTAGGTTGCCTTAGGTTAGGCCACATAACGTTATAGACGTACATAATGTTCCCACCGAGAAGTAGAGGCCGACTCGCCACGAATGTTGTGAAATATTACATCCGAGACTTTAGGTTTGCTTAGGTTAGGACATGTAACGTTATATACGTACATAATGTTCCCACCAAGAAGTAGGGGCCGACACGCAAGGAATGTTGTAAAATATTACATCCGAGATGTTAGGTTGCCTTAGGTTAGAATATATAACGTTATAGACGTACATAATGTTCCCACAGAGCAGTATGCGCCGACACGCAAGGAATGTTGTAAAATATTACATCCGAAATGTTAGGCTGCCTTAGGTTAGGACATATTACGTTGTAGCTGCACATAATGTTCCCACCGAAAAGTAGGTGCCGACACGCCACGAATATTGTAAAATATTACATACGAGGTGTTAGGTTGCCTTAGGATACGACATATAACGTTATAGACGTGCATAATGTTCCCACCGAGAAGTAGGGGCCGACACGCAAGGAATGTTGTAAAATATTACATCCGAGATGTTAGGTTGCCCTAGGATAGGACATATAACGTCATAGACGTATATAATGTTACCACCGAAAAGTAGGTGGCGACACGCAAGGAATGTTGTAAAATATTACATACGAGGTGTTAGGTTGCCTTAGGTTAGGACATATAACGTTATAGACGTGCATAATGTTCCCACCGAGAAGTAGAGGCCTACACGCCACGAATGTTGTAAAATATGACAAACGAGGTGTTAGGTTGCCTTAGGTTAGGGCACATATCGTTATAGACGTACATAATGTTCCCACCGAGAAGTAGAGGCCGACACGCCACGAATGTTGTAAAATATCACGTCCGAGATGTTATGTTGCCTTCGGTTAGGATATATAACGTTATAGAAGTATATAATGTTCCCACGGATAAGTAGGCGCCGACACGCAAGGAATGTTGTAAAATATTACATCCGAGATGTTAGGTTGCCTTAGGTTAGGACATATAACGTTATAGCCGTACATAATGTTCCCACCGAGAAGTAGAGGCCTACACGCCACGAATGTTGTAAAAAATTATATACGAGGTGTTAGGTTGCCTTAGGTTAGGGCACATAACGTTATAGACGTACATAATGTTCACACCGAGAAGTAGAGGCCGACACGCCACGAATGTTGTGAAATATTACATCCGAGATGATAGGTTTGCTTAGGTTAGGACATATAACGTTATATACGTACATAATTTTCCCACCAAGAAGAAGGGGCCGACACGCAAGGAATGTTGTAAAATATTACATCCGAGAT
Source organism: Xylocopa violacea (assembly GCA_963969225.1). Classification (NCBI taxonomy): domain Eukaryota; kingdom Metazoa; phylum Arthropoda; class Insecta; order Hymenoptera; family Apidae; genus Xylocopa; species Xylocopa violacea. The sequence goes on along the minus strand of CAXAJV010001295.1, from coordinate 549,978 downwards.
GTTAGGTTGCCTTAGGTTAGGATATATAACGTTATAGACGTACATAATGTTCCTACCCAGGAGTAAGGGTCGACACGTAACGAATGTTGTTAAATATTGTGTCCGAGATGTTAGGTTGCCTTAGGTTAGGACATATAACGTTACAGCCGTACATAATGTTCCCACCGAGAAGTAGGTGCCGACACGCAAGGAATGTTGGAAAATATTACATCCGAGATGTTAGGTTGCCTTACGTTAGGATATATAACGTTATAGACGTACATAATGTTCCCACCGAGAAGTAAAGGCCTACACGCCACGAATGTTGTAAAATATTACATACGAGGTGTTAGGTGCCTTAGGTTAGGGCACATAACCTTATAGACGTACATAATGTTCCCACCGTGAAGTAGATGCCGGCACGCCACGAACGTTGTGAAATATTACATCCGAGATGTTAGGTTTGCTTAGGTTAGGACATATAACGTTATATACGTACATAATGTTCCCACCGAGAAGTAGAGGCCGACACGCCACGAATGTTGAGAAATATTACATCCGAGATGTTAGGTTTGCTTAGGTTAGGACATATAACGTTACATACGTACATAATGTTCCCACAAAGAAGTAGGGGCCGACACGCAAGGAATGTTGTAAAATATTACATCCGAGATGTTAGGTTGCCTTAGGTTAGGATATATAACGTTATAGCTGCACATAATGTTCCCACCGAGAAGTAGAGGCCGACACGCCACGAATGTTGTAAAATATCACGTCCGAGATGTTATGTTGCCTTCGGTTAGGATATATAACGTTATAGAAGTATATAATGTTCCCACGGATAAGTAGGCGCCGACACGCAAGGAATGTTGTAAAATATTGCATTCGAGATGTTAGGTTGCCCTAGGTTAGGATATATAAGGTTATAGACGTATATAATATTCCCACGGAGCAGTATGCGCCGACACGCAAGGAATGTTGTAAAATATTAAATCCGAGATGTTAGGCTGCCTTAGGTTAGGACATATTACGTTATAGCTGCACATAATGTTCCCACCGAGAAGTAGTGGCCGACACGCCACGAATGTGGTTAAATATTACATCCGAGATGTTAGGTTGCCCTAGGATAGAACATATAACGTTATAGACGCACATAATGTTCCCACCGAGAAGTAGGTGCCGACACGCAAGGAATGTTGGAAAATATTAAATCCGAGATGTTAGGTTGCCTTACGTTAGGATATATAACGTTATAGAAGTACATAATGTTCCCACCGAGAAGTAGGTGCCTATACGCCACGAATGTTGTAAAATATTACATACGGGGTGTTAGGTTGCCTTAGGTTAGGGCACATAACGTTATAGACGTATATAATGTTCCCAACGAGATGTAGAGGCCGACACGCCACGAATGTTATGAAATATTACATCCGAGATGTTAGGTTTGCTTAGGGTAGGACATATAACGTTATATACGTACACAATGTTCCCACCAAGAAGTAGGGGCCGACACGCAAGGAATGTTGTAAAACATTACATCCGAGATGTTAGGTTTGCTTAGGTTAGGACATATAACGTTACATACGTACATAATGTTCCCACAAAGAAGTAGGGGCCGACACGCAAGGAATGTTGTGAAATATTACATCCGAGATGTTAGGTTTCCTTAGGTTAGGATATATAACGATATAGCTGCACATAATGTTCCCACCGAGAAGTAGGGGCCGACACGCAAGGAATGTTGTAAAATATTACATCCGAGATGTTAGGTTGCCTTAGGTTAGGATATATAACGTTATAGCTGCACATAATGTTCCCACCGAGAAGTAGAGGCCGACACGCCACGAATGTTGTAAAATATCACGTCCGAGATGTTATGTTGCCTTCGGTTAGGATATATAACGTTATAGAAGTATATAATGTTCCCACGGATAAGTAGGCGCCGACACGCAAGGAATGTTGTAAAATATTGCATTCGAGATGTTAGGTTGCCCTAGGTTAGGATATATAAGGTTATAGACGTATATAATATTCCCACGGAGCAGTATGCGCCGACACGCAAGGAATGTTGTAAAATATTAAATCCGAGATGTTAGGCTGCCTTAGGTTAGGACATATTACGTTATAGCTGCACATAATGTTCCCACCGAGAAGTAGTGGCCGACACGCCACGAATGTGGTTAAATATTACATCCGAGATGTTAGGTTGCCCTAGGATAGAACATATAACGTTATAGACGCACATAATGTTCCCACCGAGAAGTAGGTGCCGACACGCAAGGAATGTTGGAAAATATTAAATCCGAGATGTTAGGTTGCCTTACGTTAGGATATATAACGTTATAGAAGTACATAATGTTCCCACCGAGAAGTAGGTGCCTATACGCCACGAATGTTGTAAAATATTACATACGAGGTGTTAGGTTGCCTTAGGTTAGGGCACATAACGTTATAGACGTATATAATGTTCCCAACGAGATGTAGAGGCCGACACGCCACGAATGTTGTGAAATATTACATCCGAGATGTTAGGTTTGCTTAGGGTAGGACATATAACGTTATATACGTACACAATGTTCCCACCAAGAAGTAGGGGCCGACACGCAAGGAATGTTGTAAAACATTACATCCGAGATGTTAGGTTTGCTTAGGTTAGGACATATAACGTTACATACGTACATAATGTTCCCACAAAGAAGTAGGGGCCGACACGCAAGGAATGTTGTGAAATATTACATCCGAGATGTTAGGTTTCCTTAGGTTAGGATATATAACGATATAGCTGCACATAATGTTCCCACCGAGAAGTAGGGGCCGACACGCAAGGAATGTTGTAAAATATTACATCCGAGACGTTAGGTTGCCCTAGGATAGGACATATAACGTTATAGCCGTACATAATGTTCCCACCGAGAAGTAGGGGCCGACACGCAAGGAATGTTGTAAAATATTACATCCGAGATGTTAGGTTGCCTTAGGTAAGGATATATAACGTTATAGCTGCACAAAATGTTCCCACCGAGAAGTAGAGGCCGACACGCCACGAATGTTGTAAAATATCACGTCCGAGATGTTATGTTGCCTTCGGTTAGGATATATAACGTTATAGAAGTATATAATGTTCCCACGGATAAGTAGGCGCCGACACGCAAGGAATGTTGTAAAATATTACATTCGAGATGTTAGGTTGCCCTAGGTTAGGATATATAAGGTTATAGACGTATATAATATTCCCACGGAGCAGTATGCGCCGACACGCAAGGAATGTTGTAAAATATTACATCCGAGATGTTAGGCTGCCTTAGGTTAGGACATATTACGTTATAGCTGCACATAATGTTCCCACCGAGAAGTAGTGGCCGACACGCCACGAATGTGGTTAAATATTACATCCGAGATGTTAGGTTGCCCTAGAATAGGACATATAACGTTATAGACGTATATAATGTTACCACCGAAAAGTAGGTGCCGACACGCCACGAATGTTGTAAAATATTACATACGAGGTGTTAGGTTGCCTTAGGTTAGGACATATAACGTTATAGACGTGCATAATGTTCCCACCGAGAAGTAGAGGCCTACACGCCACGAATGTTGTAAAATATTACATACGAGGTGTTAGGTTGCCTTACGTTAGGGCACATATCGTTATAGACGTACATAATGTTCCCACCAAGAAGTAGGGGCCGACACGCCACGAATGTTGTAGCATATAACGTCCGAGATGTTAGGTTGCTCTAGGATAGGATATATAACGTTATAGACGTATGTAATGTTCCCACCGAGAAGTAGGTGCCGACACGCAAGGAATGTTGGAAAATATTACATCCGAGATGTTAGGTTGCCTTAGGTTAGGATATATAACGTTATAGCTGCACATAATGTTCTCACCGAGAAGTAGAGGCCGACACGCAAGGAATGTTGTAAAATATTACATCCGAGATGTTAGGTTGCCTTAGGTTAGGACATATTACGTTGTAGCTGCACATAATGTTCCCACCGAGATGTAGTGGCCGACACGCCACGAATGTTGTTAAATATTACATCCGAGGTGTTAGGTTGCCTTAGGTTAGGACATATAACGTTATGAGCCGTATATAATGTTCCCACCGAGAAGTAGGGGCCGACACGAAAGGAATGTTGTAAAATATTACATCCGAGATGTTAGGTTGCCCTAGGATAGAACATATAACGTTATAGCCGTATATAATGTTACCACCGAAAAGTAAGTGCCGACACGCCACGAATATTGTAAAATATTACATACGAGGTGTTAGGTTGCCTTAGGATAGGACATATAACGTTATAGACGTGCATAATGTTCCCACCGGGAAGTAGGTGCCGACACGCAAGGAATGTTGTAAAATATTACATCCGAGATGTTAGGTTGCCCTAGGATAGAACATATAACGTTATAGACGCACATAATGTTCCCACCGAGAAGTAGGTGCCGACACGCAAGAAATGTTGGAAAATATTAAATCCGAGATGTTAGGTTGCCTTACGTTAGGATATATAACGTTATAGAAGTACATAATGTTCCCACCGAGAAGTAGGTGCCTATACGCCACGAATGTTGTAAAATATTACATACGAGGTGTTAGGTTGCCTTAGGTTAGGGCACATAACGTTATAGACGTATATAATGTTCCCACCGAGATGTAGAGGCCGACACGCCACGAATGTTGTGAAATATTACATCCGAGATGTTAGGTTTGCTTAGGGTAGGACATATAACGTTATATACGTACACAATGTTCCCACCAAGAAGTAGGGGCCGACACGCAAGGAATGTTGTAAAATATTACATCCGAGATGTTAGGTTTGCTTAGGTTAGGACATATAACGTTACATACGTACATAATGTTCCCACAAAGAAGTAGGGGCCGACACGCAAGGAATGTTGTGAAATATTACATCCGAGATGTTAGGTTGCCTTAGGTTAGGATATATAACGATATAGCTGCACATAATGTTCCCACCGAGAAGTAGGGGCCGACACGCAAGGAATGTTGTAAAATATTACATCCGAGATGTTAGGTTGCCCTAGGATAGGACATATAACGTTATAGCCGTACATAATGTTCCCACCGAGAAGTAGGGGCCGACACGCAAGGAATGTTGTAAAATATTACATCCGAGATGTTAGGTGGCCCTAGGATAGGATACATAACGTTATAGACATATATAATGTTACCACCGAAAAGTAGGTGCCGACGCGCAAGGAATGCTGTAAAATATTACATCCGAGATGTTATGTTCCCTTAGGATAGGACATAGAACGTTATATACGTACATAATGTTCCCACCAAGAAGTAGGGGCCGACACGCCACGAATGTTGTAGAATATAACGTCCGAGATGTTAGGTTGCCTTACGTTAGGATATATAACGTTATAGACGTACATAATGTTCCCACCAAGAAGTAGGGCCGGACACGCAAGGAATGTTGTAAAATATTACATCCGAGATGTTAGGTTGCCCTAGGATAGAACATATAACGTTATAGACGCACATAATGTTACCACCGAGAAGTAGGTGCCGACACGCAAGGAATGCTGTAAAATATCACGTCCGAGATGTTATGTTGCCTTCGGTTAGGATATATAACGTTATAGAAGTATATAATGTTCCCACGGATAAGAAGGCCCCGACACGCAAGGAATGTTGTAAAATATTACATACGAGGTGTTAGGTTGCCTTAGGTTAGGCCACATAACGTTATAGACGTACATAATGTTCCCACCGAGAAGTAGAGGCCGACTCGCCACGAATGTTGTGAAATATTACATCCGAGACTTTAGGTTTGCTTAGGTTAGGACATGTAACGTTATATACGTACATAATGTTCCCACCAAGAAGTAGGGGCCGACACGCAAGGAATGTTGTAAAATATTACATCCGAGATGTTAGGTTGCCTTAGGTTAGAATATATAACGTTATAGACGTACATAATGTTCCCACAGAGCAGTATGCGCCGACACGCAAGGAATGTTGTAAAATATTACATCCGAAATGTTAGGCTGCCTTAGGTTAGGACATATTACGTTGTAGCTGCACATAATGTTCCCACCGAAAAGTAGGTGCCGACACGCCACGAATATTGTAAAATATTACATACGAGGTGTTAGGTTGCCTTAGGATACGACATATAACGTTATAGACGTGTATAATGTTCCCACCGAGAAGTAGGGGCCGACACGCAAGGAATGTTGTAAAATATTACATCCGAGATGTTAGGTTGCCCTAGGATAGGACATATAACGTCATAGACGTATATAATGTTACCACCGAAAAGTAGGTGCCGACACGCAAGGAATGTTGTAAAATATTACATACGAGGTGTTAGGTTGCCTTAGGTTAGGACATATAACGTTATAGACGTGCATAATGTTCCCACCGAGAAGTAGAGGCCTACACGCCACGAATGTTGTAAAATATGACAAACGAGGTGTTAGGTTGCCTTAGGTTAGGGCACATATCGTTATAGACGTACATAATGTTCCCACCGAGAAGTAGAGGCCGACACGCCACGAATGTTGTGAAATATAACATCCGAGATGTTAGGTTTGCTTAGGTTAGGACATATAACGTTATATACGTACATAATGTTGCCACCGAGAAGTAGAGGCCGACACGCCACGAATGTTGTGAAATATTACATCCGAGATGTTAGGTTTGCTTAGGTTAGGACATATAACGTTACATACGTACATAACGTTCCCACAAAGAAGGAGGGGCCAACACGCAAGGAATGTTGTAAAATATTACATCCGAGATGTTAGGTTGCCTTAGGTTAGGACATATAACGTTATAGACGTATATAATGTCACCACCGAAAAGTAGGTGCCGACGCGCAAGGAATGCTGTAAAATATTACATCCGAGATGTTAGGTTCCCTTAGGATAGGACATATAACGTTATATACGTACATAATGTTCCCACCAAGAAGTAGGGGCCGACACGCCACGAATGTTGTAGAATATAACGTCCGAGATGTTATGTTGCCTTCGGTTAGGATATATAACGTTATAGAAGTGTATAATGTTCCCACGGATAAGTAGGAGCCGACACGCAAGTAATGTTGTAAAATATTACATCCGAGATGTTAGGTTGCCTTAGGTTAGTATATATAAGGTTATAGACGTATATAATATTCCCACGGAGCAGTATGCGCCGACACGCAAGGAATGTTGTAAAATATTACATCCGAGATGTTAGGCTGCCTTAGGTTAGGACATATTACGTTGTAGCTGCACATAATGTTCCCACCGAGATGTAGTGGCCGACACGCCACGAATGTTGTTAAATATTACATCCGAGGTGTTAGGTTGCCTTAGGTTAGGACATATAACGTTATGAGCCGTATATAATGTTCCCACCGAGATGTAGGGGCCGACACGAAAGGAATGTTGTAAAATATTACATCCGAGATGTTAGGTTGCCCTAGGATAGGACATATAACGTTATAGACGTATATAATGTTACCACCGAAAAGTAGGTGCCGACACGCCACGAATGTTGTAAAATATTACATACGAGGTGTTAGGTGCCTTAGCTTAGGGCACATAACCTTATAGACGTACATAATGTTCCCACCGTGAAGTAGATGCCGGCACGCCACGAACGTTGTGAAATATTACATCCGAGATGTTAGGTTTGCTTAGGTTAGGACATATAACGTTATATACGTACATAATGTTCCCACCGAGAAGTAGAGGCCGACACGCCACGAATGTTGAGAAATATTACATCCGAGATGTTAGGTTTGCTTAGGTTAGGACATATAACGTTACATACGTACATAATGTTCCCACAAAGAAGTAGGGGCCGACACGCAAGGAATGTTGTAAAATATTACATCCGAGATGTTAGGTTGCCTTAGGTTAGGATATATAACGTTATAGCTGCACATAATGTTCCCACCGAAAAGTAGAGGCCGACACGCCACGAATGTTGTAAAATATCACGTCCGAGATGTTATGTTGCCTTCGGTTAGGATATATAACGTTATAGAAGTATATAATGTTCCCACGGATAAGTAGGCGCCGACAGGCAAGGAATGTTGTAAAATATTACATCCGAGATGTTAGGTTGCCTTAGGTTAGGACATATAACGTTACATACGTACATAATGTTCCCACAAAGAAGTAGGGGCCGACCCGCAAGGAATGTTGGAAAATATTACATCCGAGATGTTAGGTTGCCTTAGGTTAGGATATATAACGTTATAGCTGCACATAATGTTCCCACCGAGAAGTAGGGGCCGACACGCAAGGAATGTTGTAAAATATTACATCCGAGATGTTAGGTTGCCTTAGGTTAGGATATATAACGTTATAGCTGCACATAATGTTCCCACCGAGAAGTAGAGGCCGACACGCAAGGAATGTTGTAAAATATTACATCCGAGATGTTAGGTTGCCTTAGGTTAGGATATATAATGTTATAGCTGCACATAATGTTCCCACCGAGAAGTAGAGGCCGACACGCCACGAATGTTGTAAAATATCACGTCCGAGATGTTATGTTGCCTTCGGTTAGGATATATAACGTTATAGAAGTATATAATGTTCCCACGGATAAGTAGGCGCCGACACGCAAGGAATGTTGTAAAATATTACATTCGAGATGTTAGGTTGCCTTAGGTTAGAATATATAAGGTTATAGACGTATATAATATTCCCACGGAGCAGTATGCGCCGACACGCAAGGAATGTTGTAAAATATTACATCCGAGATGTTAGGCTGCCTTAGGTTAGGACATATTACGTTATAGCTGCACATAATGTTCCCACCGAGAAGTAGTGGCCGACACGCCACGAATGTGGTTAAATATTACATCCGAGATGTTAGGTTGCCCTAGGATAGAACATATAACGTTATAGACGCACATAATGTTCCCACCGAGAAGTAGGTGCCGACACGCAAGGAATGTTGGAAAATATTAAATCCGAGATGTTAGGTTGTCTTACGCTAGGATATATAACGTTATAGAAGTACATAATGTTCCCACCGAGAAGTAGGTGCCTATACGCCACGAATGTTGTAAAATATTACATACGAGGTGTTAGGTTGCCTTAGGTTAGGGCACATAACGTTATAGACGTATATAATGTTCCCACCGAGATGTAGAGGCCGACACGAAAGGAATGTTGTAAAATATTACATCCGAGATGTTAGGTTGCCCTAGGATAGGACATATAACGTTATAGACGTATATAATGTTACCACCGAAAAGTAGGTGCCGACACGCCACGAATGTTGTAAAATATTACATACGAGGTGTTAGGTTGCCTTAGGTTAGGACATATAACGTTATAGACGTGCATAATGTTCCCACCGAGAAGTAGAGGCCTACACGCCACGAATGTTGTAAAATATTACATACGAGGTGTTAGGTTGCCTTACGTTAGGGCACATAACGTTATAGACGTACATAATGTTCACACCGAGAAGTAGAGGCCGACACGCCACGAATGTTGTGAAATATTACATCCGAGATGATAGGTTTGCTTAGGTTAGGACATATAACGTTATATACGTACATAATTTTCCCACCAAGAAGAAGGGGCCGACACGCAAGGAATGTTGTAAAATATTACATCCGAGATGTTAGGTTGCCTTAGGTTAGGATATATAACGTTATAGACGTACATAATGTTCCTACCCAGGAGTAAGGGTCGACACGTAACGAATGTTGTTAAATATTGTGTCCGAGATGTTAGGTTGCCTTAGGTTAGGACATATAACGTTACAGCCGTATATAATGTTCCCACCGAGAAGTAGGTGCCGACACGCAAGGAATGTTGGAAAATATTACATCCGAGATGTTAGGTTGCCTTACGTTAGGATATATAACGTTATAGACGTACATAATGTTCCCACCGAGAAGTAAAGGCCTACACGCCACGAATGTTGTAAAATATTACATACGAGGTGTTAGGTGCCTTAGGTTAGGGCACATAACCTTATAGACGTACATAATGTTCCCACCGTGAAGTAGATGCCGGCACGCCACGAACGTTGTGAAATATTACATCCGAGATGTTAGGTTTGCTTAGGTTAGGACATATAACGTTATATACGTACATAATGTTCCCACCGAGAAGTAGAGGCCGACACGCCACGAATGTTGAGAAATATTACATCCGAGATGTTAGGTTTGCTTAGGTTAGGACATATAACGTTACATACGTACATAATGTTCCCACAAAGAAGTAGGGGCCGACACGCAAGGAATGTTGTAAAATATTACATCCGAGATGTTAGGTTGCCTTAGGTTAGGATATATAACGTTATAGCTGCACATAATGTTCCCACCGAGAAGTAGAGGCCGACACGCCACGAATGTTGTAAAATATCACGTCCGAGATGTTATGTTGCCTTCGGTTAGGATATATAACGTTATAGAAGTATATAATGTTCCCACGGATAAGTAGGCGCCGACACGCAAGGAATGTTGTAAAATATTACATCCGAGATGTTAGGTTGCCTTAGGTTAGGACATATAACGTTACATACGTACATAATGTTCCCACAAAGAAGTAGGGGCCGACACGCAAGGAATGTTGGAAAATATTACATCCGAGATGTTAGGTTGCCTTAGGTTAGGATATATAACGTTATAGCTGCACATAATGTTCCCACCGAGAAGTAGGGGCCGACACGCAAGGAATGTTGTAAAATATTACATCCGAGATGTTAGGTTGCCTTAGGTTAGGATATATAACGTTATAGCTGCACATAATGTTCCCACCGAGAAGTAGAGGCCGACACGCCACGAATGTTGTAAAATATCACGTCCGAGATGTTATGTTGCCTTCGGTTAGGATATATAACGTTATAGAAGTATATAATGTTCCCACGGATAAGTAGGCGCCGACACGCAAGGAATGTTGTAAAATATTACATTCGAGATGTTAGGTTGCCTTAGGTTAGAATATATAAGGTTATAGACGTATATAATATTCCCACGGAGCAGTATGCGCCGACACGCAAGGAATGTTGTAAAATATTACATCCGAGATGTTAGGCTGCCTTAGGTTAGGACATATTACGTTATAGCTGCACATAATGTTCCCACCGAGAAGTAGTGGCCGACACGCCACGAATGTGGTTAAATATTACATCCGAGATGTTAGGTTGCCCTAGGATAGAACATATAACGTTATAGACGCACATAATGTTCCCACCGAGAAGTAGGTGCCGACACGCAAGGAATGTTGGAAAATATTAAATCCGAGATGTTAGGTTGCCTTACGTTAGGATATATAACGTTATAGAAGTACATAATGTTCCCACCGAGAAGTAGGTGCCTATACGCCACGAATGTTGTAAAATATTACATACGAGGTGTTAGGTTGCCTTAGGTTAGGGCACATAACGTTATAGACGTATATAATGTTCCCACCGAGATGTAGAGGCCGACACGCCACGAATGTTGTGAAATATTACATCCGAGATGTTAGGTTTGCTTAGGGTAGGACATATAACGTTATATACGTACACAATGTTCCCACCAAGAAATAGGGGCCGACACGCAAGGAATGTTGTAAAATATTACATCCGAGATGTTAGGTTTGCTTAGGTTAGGACATATAACGTTACATACGTACATAATGTTCCCACAAAGAAGTAGGGGCCGACACGCAAGGAATGTTGTGAAATATTACATCCGAGATGTTAGGTTTCCTTAGGTTAGGATATATAACGATATAGCTGCACACAATGTTCCCACCGAGAAGTAGAGGCCTACACGCCACGAATGTTGTAAAATATTACATACGAGGTGTTAGGTGCCTTAGGTTAGGGCACATAACCTTATAGACGTACATAATGTTCCCACCGTGAAGTAGAGGCCGGCACGCCACGAACGTTGTGAAATATTACATCCGAAATGTTAGGTTTGCTTAGGTTAGGACATATAACGTTATATACGTACATAATGATCTCACCGAGAAGTAGAGGCCGGCACGCCACGAATGTTGAGAAATATTACATCCGAGATGTTAGGTTTGCTTAGGTTAGGACATATAACGTTACATACGTACATAATGTTCCCACAAAGAAGTAGGGGCCGACACGCAAGGAATGTTGTAAAATATTACATCCGAGATGTTAGGTTGCCTTAGGTTAGGACATATTACGTTGTAGCTGCACATAATGTTCCCACCGAGATGTAGTGGCCGACACGCCACGAATGTTGTTAAATATTACATCCGAGGTGTTAGGTTGCCTTAGGTTAGGACATATAACGTTATGAGCCGTATATAATGTTCCCACCGAGAAGTAGGGGCCGACACGAAAGGAATGTTGTAAAATATTACATCCGAGATGTTAGGTTGCCCTAGGATAGAACATATAACGTTATAGCCGTATATAATGTTACCACCGAAAAGTAGGTGCCGACACGCCACGAATATTGTAAAATATTACATACGAGGTGTTAGGTTGCCTTAGGATAGGACATATAACGTTATAGACGTGCATAATGTTCCCACCGAGAAGTAGGGGCCGACACGCAAGGAATGTTGTAAAATATTACATCCGAGATGTTAGGTTGCCCTAGGATAGAACATATAACGTTATAGACGCACATAATGTTCCCACCGAGAAGTAGGTGCCGACACGCAAGAAATGTTGGAAAATATTAAATCCGAGATGTTAGGTTGCCTTACGTTAGGATATATAACGTTATAGAAGTACATAATGTTCCCACCGAGAAGTAGGTGCCTATACGCCACGAATGTTGTAAAATATTACATACGAGGTGTTAGGTTGCCTTAGGTTAGGGCACATAACGTTATAGACGTATATAATGTTCCCATCGAGATGTAGAGGCCGACACGCCACGAATGTTGTGAAATATTACATCCGAGATGTTAGGTTTGCTTAGGGTAGGACATATAACGTTATATACGTACACCATGTTCCCACCAAGAAGTAGGGGCCGACACGCAAGGAATGTTGTAAAATATTACATCCGAGATGTTAGGTTTGCTTAGGTTAGGACATATAACGTTACATACGTACATAATGTTCCCACAAAGAAGTAGGGGCCGACACGCAAGGAATGTTGTGAAATATTACATCCGAGATGTTAGGTTGCCTTAGGTTAGGATATATAACGATATAGCTGCACATAATGTTCCCACCGAGAAGTAGGGGCCGACACGCAAGGAATGTTGTAAAATATTACATCCGAGACGTTAGGTTGCCCTAGGATAGGACATATAACGTTATAGCCGTACATAATGTTCCCACCGAGAAGTAGGGGCCGACACGCAAGGAATGTTGTAAAATATTACATCCGAGATGTTAGGTGGCCCTAGGATAGGATACATAACGTTATAGACATATATAATGTTACCACCGAAAAGTAGGTGCCGACGCGCAAGGAATGCTGTAAAATATTACATCCGAGATGTTATGTTCCCTTAGGATAGGACATAGAACGTTATATACGTACATAATGTTCCCACCAAGAAGTAGGGGCCGACACGCCACGAATGTTGTAGAATATAACGTCCGAGATGTTAGGTTGCCTTACGTTAGGATATATAACGTTATAGACGTACATAATGTTCCCAGCAAGAAGTAGGGCCGGACACGCAAGGAATGTTGTAAAATATTACATCCGAGATGTTAGGTTGCCCTAGGATAGAACATATAACGTTATAGACGCACATAATGTTACCACCGAGAAGTAGGTGCCGACACGCAAGGAATGCTGTAAAATATCACGTCCGAGATGTTATGTTGCCTTCGGTTAGGATATATAACGTTATAGAAGTATATAATGTTCCCACGGATAAGAAGGCCCCGACACGCAAGGAATGTTGTAAAATATTACATACGAGGTGTTAGGTTGCCTTAGGTTAGGCCACATAACGTTATAGACGATCATAATGTTCCCACCGAGAAGTAGAGGCCGACTCGCCACGAATGTTGTGAAATATTACATCCGAGACTTTAGGTTTGCTTAGGTTAGGACATGTAACGTTATATACGTACATAATGTTCCCACCAAGAAGTAGGGGCCGACACGCAAGGAATGTTGTAAAATATTACATCCGAGATGTTAGGTTGCCTTAGGTTAGAATATATAACGTTATAGACGTACATAATGTTCCCACAGAGCAGTATGCGCCGACACGCAAGGAATGTTGTAAAATATTACATCCGAAATGTTAGGCTGCCTTAGGTTAGGACATATTACGTTGTAGCTGCACATAATGTTCCCACCGAAAAGTAGGTGCCGACACGCCACGAATATTGTAAAATATTACATACGAGGTGTTAGGTTGCCTTAGGATACGACATATAACGTTATAGACGTGCATAATGTTCCCACCGAGAAGTAGGGGCCGACACGCAAGGAATGTTGTAAAATATTACATCCGAGATGTTAGGTTGCCCTAGGATAGGACATATAACGTCATAGACGTATATAATGTTACCACCGAAAAGTAGGTGCCGACACGCAAGGAATGTTGTAAAATATTACATACGAGGTGTTAGGTTGCCTTAGGTTAGGACATATAACGTTATAGACGTGCATAATGTTCCCACCGAGAAGTAGAGGCCTACACGCCACGAATGTTGTAAAATATGACAAACGAGGTGTTAGGTTGCCTTAGGTTAGGGCACATATCGTTATAGACGTACATAATGTTCCCACCGAGAAGTAGAGGCCGACACGCCACGAATGTTGTGAAATATTACATCCGAGATGTTAGGTTTGCTTAGGTTAGGACATATAACGTTACATACGTACATAACGTTCCCACAAAGAAGGAGGGGCCAACACGCAAGGAATGTTGTAAAATATTACATCCGAGATGTTAGGTTGCCTTAGGTTAGGACATATAACGTTACATACGTACATAATGTTCCCACAAAGAAGTAGGGGCCGACCCGCAAGGAATGTTGTAAAATATTACATCCGAGATGTTAGGTTGCCTTAGGTTAGGATATATAACGTTATAGCTGCACATAATGTTCCCACCGAGAAGTAGAGGCCGACACGCCACGAATGTTGTAAAATATCACGTCCGAGATGTTATGTTGCCTTCGGTTAGGATATATAACGTTATAGAAGTATATAATGTTCCCACGGATAAGTAGGCGCCGACACGCAAGGAATGTTGTAAAATATTACATTCGAGATGTTAGGTTGCCTTAGGTTAGGATATATAAGGTTATAGACGTATATAATATTCCCACGGAGCAGTATGCGCCGACACGCAAGGAATGTTGTAAAATATTACATCCGAGATGTTAGGCTGCCTTAGGTTAGGACATATTACGTTATAGCTGCACATAATGTTCCCACCGAGAAGTAGTGGCCGACACGCCACGAATGTGGTTAAATATTACATCCGAGATGTTAGGTTGCCCTAGGATAGAACATATAACGTTATAGACGCACATAATGTTCCCACCGAGAAGTAGGTGCCGACACGCAAGGAATGTTGGAAAATATTAAATCCGAGATGTTAGGTTGCCTTACGCTAGGATATATAACGTTATAGAAGTACATAATGTTCCCACCGAGAAGTAGGTGCCTATACGCCACGAATGTTGTAAAATATTACATACGAGGTGTTAGGTTGCCTTAGGTTAGGGCACATAACGTTATAGACGTATATAATGTTCCCACCGAGATGTAGAGGCCGACACGAAAGGAATGTTGTAAAATATTACATCCGAGATGTTAGGTTGCCCTAGGATAGGACATATAACGTCATAGACGTATATAATGTTACCACCGAAAAGTAGGTGCCGACACGCAAGGAATGTTGTAAAATATTACATACGAGGTGTTAGGTTGCCTTAGGTTAGGACATATAACGTTATAGACGTGCATAATGTTCCCACCGAGAAGTAGAGGCCTACACGCCACGAATGTTGTAAAATATGACAAACGAGGTGTTAGGTTGCCTTAGGTTAGGGCACATATCGTTATAGACGTACATAATGTTCCCACCAAGAAGTAGGGGCCGACACGCCACGAATGTTGTAGCATATAACGTCCGAGATGTTAGGTTGCTCTAGGATAGGATATATAACGTTATAGACGTATGTAATGTTCCCACCGAGAAGTAGGTGCCGACACGCAAGGAATGTTGGAAAATATTACATCCGAGATGTTAGGTTGCCTTAGGTTAGGATATATAACGTTATAGCTGCACATAATGTTCTCACCGAGAAGTAGAGGCCGACACGCAAGGAATGTTGTAAAATATTACATCCGAGATGTTAGGTTGCCTTAGGTTAGGATATATAACGTTATAGCTGCACATAATGTTCCCACCGAGCAGTAGAGGCCGACACGCCACGAATGTTGTAAAATATCACGTCCGAGATGTTATGTTGCCTTTGGTTAGGATATATAACGTTATAGAAGTATATAATGTTCCCACGGATAAGTAGGCGCCGACACGCAAGGAATGTTGTAAAATATTACATCCGAGATGTTAGGTTGCCTTAGGTTAGGACATATAACGTTATAGCCGTACATAATGTTCCCACCGAGAAGTAGAGGCCTACACGCCACGAATGTTGTAAAAAATTACATACGAGGTGTTAGGTTGCCTTAGGTTAGGGCACATAACGTTATAGACGTACATAATGTTCACACCGAGAAGTAGAGGCCGACACGCCACGAATGTTGTGAAATATTACATCCGAGATGATAGGTTTGCTTAGGTTAGGACATATAACGTTATATACGTACATAATTTTCCCACCAAGAAGAAGGGGTCGACACGCAAGGAATGTTGTAAAATATTACATCCGAGATGTTAGGTTGCCTTAGGTTAGGATATATAACGTTATAGACGTACATAATGTTCCTACCCAGGAGTAAGGGTCGACACGTAACGAATGTTGTTAAATATTGTGTCCGAGATGTTAGGTTGCCTTAGGTTAGGACATATAACGTTACAGCCGTACATAATGTTCCCACCGAGAAGTAGGTGCCGACACGCAAGGAATGTTGGAAAATATTACATCCGAGATGTTAGGTTGCCTTACGTTAGGATATATAACGTTATAGACGTACATAATGTTCCCACCGAGAAGTAAAGGCCTACACGCCACGAATGTTGTAAAATATTACATACGAGGTGTTAGGTGCCTTAGGTTAGGGCACATAACCTTATAGACGTACATAATGTTCCCACCGTGAAGTAGATGCCGGCACGCCACGAACGTTGTGAAATATTACATCCGAGATGTTAGGTTTGCTTAGGTTAGGACATATAACGTTATATACGTACATAATGTTCCCACCGAGAAGTAGAGGCCGACACGCCACGAATGTTGAGAAATATTACATCCGAGATGTTAGGTTTGCTTAGGTTAGGACATATAACGTTACTTACGTACATAATGTTCCCACAAAGAAGTAGGGGCCGACACGCAAGGAATGTTGTAAAATATTACATCCGAGATGTTAGGTTGCCTTAGGTTAGGATATATAACGTTATAGCTGCACATAATGTTCCCACCGAGAAGTAGAGGCCGACACGCCACGAATGTTGTAAAATATCACGTCCGAGATGTTATGTTGCCTTCGGTTAGGATATATAACGTTATAGAAGTATATAATGTTCCCACGGATAAGTAGGCGCCGACACGCAAGGAATGTTGTAAAATATTACATCCGAGATGTTAGGTTGCCTTAGGTTAGGACATATAACGTTACATACGTACATAATGTTCCCACAAAGAAGTAGGGGCCGACACGCAAGGAATGTTGGAAAATATTACATCCGAGATGTTAGGTTGCCTTAGGTTAGGATATATAACGTTATAGCTGCACATAATTTTCCCACCGAGAAGTAGAGGCCGACACGCAAGGAATGTTGTAAAATATTACATCCGAGATGTTAGGTTGCCTTAGGTTAGGATATATAACGTTATAGCTGCACATAATGTTCCCACCGAGAAGTAGAGGCCGACACGCAAGGAATGTTGTAAAATATTACATCCGAGATGTTAGGTTGCCTTAGGTTAGGATATATAACGTTATAGCTGCACATAATGTTCCCACCGAGAAGTAGAGGCCGAAACGCCACGAATGTTGTAAAATATCACGTCCGAGATGTTATGTTGCCTTCGGTTAGGATATATAACGTTATAGAAGTATATAATGTTCCCACGGATAAGTAGGCGCCGACACGCAAGGAATGTTGTAAAATATTACATTCGAGATGTTAGGTTGCCTTAGGTTAGGATATATAAGGTTATAGACGTATATAATATTCCCACGGAGCAGTATGCGCCGACACGCAAGGAATGTTGTAAAATATTACATCCGAGATGTTAGGCTGCCTTAGGTTAGGACATATTACGTTATAGCTGCACATAATGTTCCCACCGAGAAGTAGTGGCCGACACGCCACGAATGTGGTTAAATATTACATCCGAGATGTTAGGTTGCCCTAGGATAGAACATATAACGTTATAGACGCACATAATGTTCCCACCGAGAAGTAGGTGCCGACACGCAAGGAATGTTGGAAAATATTAAATCCGAGATGTTAGGTTGCCTTACGTTAGGATATATAACGTTATAGAAGTACATAATGTTCCCACCGAGAAGTAGGTGCCTATACGCCACGAATGTTGTAAAATATTACATACGAGGTGTTAGGTTGCCTTAGGTTAGGGCACATAACGTTATAGACGTATATAATGTTCCCACCGAGATGTAGAGGCCGACACGCCACGAATGTTGTGAAATATTACATCCGAGATGTTAGGTTTGCTTAGGGTAGGACATATAACGTTATATACGTACACAATGTTCCCACCAAGAAGTAGGGGCCGACACGCAAGGAATGTTGTAAAATATTACATCCGAGATGTTAGGTTTGCTTAGGTTAGGACATATAACGTTACATACGTACATAATGTTCCCACAAAGAAGTAGGGGCCGACACGCAAGGAATGTTGTGAAATATTACATCCGAGATGTTAGGTTTCCTTAGGTTAGGATATATAACGATATAGCTGCACATAATGTTCCCACCGAGAAGTAGGGGCCGACACGCAAGGAATGTTGTAAAATATTACATCCGAGACGTTAGGTTGCCCTAGGATAGGACATATAACGTTATAGCCGTACATAATGTTCCCACCGAGAAGTAGGGGCCGACACGCAAGGAATGTTGTAAAATATTACATCCGAGATGTTAGGTTGCCTTACGTTAGGATATATAACGTTATAGACGTACATAATGTTCCCACCGAGAAGTAGAGGCCTACACGCCACGAATGTTGTAAAATATTACATACGAGGTGTTAGGTGCCTTAGGTTAGGGCACATAACCTTATAGACGTACATAATGTTCCCACCGTGAAGTAGAGGCCGGCACGCCACGAACGTTGTGAAATATTACATCCGAAATGTTAGGTTTGCTTAGGTTAGGACATATAACGTTATATACGTACATAATGATCTCACCGAGAAGTAGAGGCCGGCACGCCACGAATGTTGAGAAATATTACATCCGAGATGTTAGGTTTGCTTAGGTTAGGACATATAACGTTACATACGTACATAATGTTCCCACAAAGAAGTAGGGGCCGACACGCAAGGAATGTTGTAAAATATTACATCCGAGATGTTAGGTTGCCTTAGGTTAGGACATATTACGTTGTAGCTGCACATAATGTTCCCACCGAGATGTAGTGGCCGACACGCCACGAATGTTGTTAAATATTACATCCGAGGTGTTAGGTTGCCTTAGGTTAGGACATATAACGTTATGAGCCGTATATAATGTTCCCACCGAGAAGTAGGGGCCGACACGAAAGGAATGTTGTAAAATATTACATCCGAGATGTTAGGTTGCCCTAGGATAGAACATATAACGTTATAGCCGTATATAATGTTACCACCGAAAAGTAGGTGCCGACACGCCACGAATATTGTAAAATATTACATACGAGGTGTTAGGTTGCCTTAGGATAGGACATATAACGTTATAGACGTGCATAATGTTCCCACCGAGAAGTAGGGGCCGACACGCAAGGAATGTTGTAAAATATTACATCCGAGATGTTAGGTTGCCCTAGGATAGAACATATAACGTTATAGACGCACATAATGTTCCCACCGAGAAGTAGGTGCCGACACGCAAGAAATGTTGGAAAATATTAAATCCGAGATGTTAGGTTGCCTTACGTTAGGATATATAACGTTATAGAAGTACATAATGTTCCCACCGAGAAGTAGGTGCCTATACGCCACGAATGTTGTAAAATATTACATACGAGGTGTTAGGTTGCCTTAGGTTAGGGCACATAACGTTATAGACGTATATAATGTTCCCACCGAGATGTAGAGGCCGACACGCCACGAATGTTGTGAAATATTACATCCGAGATGTTAGGTTTGCTTAGGGTAGGACATATAACGTTATATACGTACACCATGTTCCCACCAAGAAGTAGGGGCCGACACGCAAGGAATGTTGTAAAATATTACATCCGAGATGTTAGGTTTGCTTAGGTTAGGACATATAACGTTACATACGTACATAATGTTCCCACAAAGAAGTAGGGGCCGACACGCAAGGAATGTTGTGAAACATTACATCCGAGATGTTAGGTTGCCTTAGGTTAGGATATATAACGATATAGCTGCACATAATGTTCCCACCGAGAAGTAGGGGCCGACACGCAAGGAATGTTGTAAAATATTACATCCGAGACGTTAGGTTGCCCTAGGATAGGACATATAACGTTATAGCCGTACATAATGTTCCCACCGAGAAGTAGAGGCCTACACGCCACGAATGTTGTAAAAAATTACATACGAGGTGTTAGGTTGCCTTAGGTTAGGGCACATAACGTTATAGACGTACATAATGTTCACACCGAGAAGTAGAGGCCGACACGCCACGAATGTTGTGAAATATTACATCCGAGATGATAGGTTTGCTTAGGTTAGGACATATAACGTTATATACGTACATAATTTTCCCACCAAGAAGAAGGGGCCGAAACGCAAGGAATGTTGTAAAATATTACATCCGAGATGTTAGGTTGCCTTAGGTTAGGATATATAACGTTATAGACGTACATAATGTTCCTACCCAGGAGTAAGGGTCGACACGTAACGAATGTTGTTAAATATTGTGTCCGAGATGTTAGGTTGCCTTAGGTTAGGACATATAACGTTACAGCCGTACATAATGTTCCCACCGAGAAGTAGGTGCCGACACGCAAGGAATGTTGGAAAATATTACATCCGAGATGTTAGGTTGCCTTACGTTAGGATATATAACGTTATAGACGTACATAATGTTCCCACCGAGAAGTAAAGGCCTACACGCCACGAATGTTGTAAAATATTACATACGAGGTGTTAGGTGCCTTAGGTTAGGGCACATAACCTTATAGACGTACATAATGTTCCCACCGTGAAGTAGATGCCGGCACGCCACGAACGTTGTGAAATATTACATCCGAGATGTTAGGTTTGCTTAGGTTAGGACATATAACGTTATATACGTACATAATGTTCCCACCGAGAAGTAGAGGCCGACACGCCACGAATGTTGAGAAATATTACATCCGAGATGTTAGGTTTGCTTAGGTTAGGACATATAACGTTACATACGTACATAATGTTCCCACAAAGAAGTAGGGGCCGACACGCAAGGAATGTTGTAAAATATTACATCCGAGATGTTAGGTTGCCTTAGGTTAGGATATATAACGTTATAGCTGCACATAATGTTCCCACCGAGAAGTAGAGGCCGACACGCCACGAATGTTGTAAAATATCACGTCCGAGATGTTATGTTGCCTTCGGTTAGGATATATAACGTTATAGAAGTATATAATGTTCCCACGGATAAGTAGGCGCCGACACGCAAGGAATGTTGTAAAATATTACATCCGAGATGTTAGGTTGCCTTAGGTTAGGACATATAACGTTACATACGTACATAATGTTCCCACAAAGAAGTAGGGGCCGACACGCAAGGAATGTTGGAAAATATTACATCCGAGATGTTAGGTTGCCTTAGGTTAGGATATATAACGTTATAGCTGCACATAATGTTCCCACCGAGAAGTAGGGGCCGACACGCAAGGAATGTTGTAAAATATTACATCCTAGATGTTAGGTTGCCTTAGGTTAGGATATATAACGTTATAGCTGCACATAATGTTCCCACCGAGAAGTAGAGGCCGACACGCAAGGAATGTTGTAAAATATTACATCCGAGATGTTAGGTTGCCTTAGGTTAGGATATATAACGTTATAGCTGCACATAATGTTCCCACCGAGAAGTAGAGGCCGACACGCCACGAATGTTGTAAAATATCACGTCCGAGATGTTATGTTGCCTTCGGTTAGGATATATAACGTTATAGAAGTATATAATGTTCCCACGGATAAGTAGGCGCCGACACGCAAGGAATGTTGTAAAATATTACATTCGAGATGTTAGGTTGCCTTAGGTTAGGATATATAAGGTTATAGACGTATATAATATTCCCACGGAGCAGTATGCGCCGACACGCAAGGAATGTTGTAAAATATTACATCCGAGATGTTAGGCTGCCTTAGGTTAGGACATATTACGTTATAGCTGCACATAATGTTCCCACCGAGAAGTAGTGGCCGACACGCCACGAATGTGGTTAAATATTACATCCGAGATGTTAGGTTGCCCTAGGATAGAACATATAACGTTATAGACGCACATAATGTTCCCACCGAGAAGTAGGTGCCGACACGCAAGGAATGTTGGAAAATATTAAATCCGAGATGTTAGGTTGCCTTACGTTAGGATATATAACGTTATAGAAGTACATAATGTTCCCACCGAGAAGTAGGTGCCTATACGCCACGAATGTTGTAAAATATTACATACGAGGTGTTAGGTTGCCTTAGGTTAGGGCACATAACGTTATAGACGTATATAATGTTCCCACCGAGATGTAGAGGCCGACACGCCACGAATGTTGTGAAATATTACATCCGAGATGTTAGGTTTGCTTAGGGTAGGACATATAACGTTATATACGTACACAATGTTCCCACCAAGAAGTAGGGGCCGACACGCAAGGAATGTTGTAAAATATTACATCCGAGATGTTAGGTTGCCTTAGGTTAGGATATATAACATTATAGACGTACATAATGTTCCCACCGAGCAGTATGCGCCGACAAGCAAGGAATGTTGGAAAATATTACATCCGAGATGTTAGGTTGCCTTACGTTAGGATATATAACGTTATAGACGTACATAATGTTCCCACCGAGAAGTAGGGGCCGACACGCAAGGAATGTTGTAAAATATTACATACGAGGTGTTAGGTTGCCCTAGGATAGGACATATAACGTTATAGCCGTACATAATGTTCCCACCGAGAAGTAGGGGCCGACACGCAAGGAATGTTGTAAAATATTACATCCGAGATGTTAGGTGGCCCTAGGATAGGATACATAACGTTATAGACATATATAATGTTACCACCGAAAAGTAGGTGCCGACGCGCAAGGAATGCTGTAAAATATTACATCCGAGATGTTATGTTCCCTTAGGATAGGACATAGAACGTTATATACGTACATAATGTTCCCACCAAGAAGTAGGGGCCGACACGCCACGAATGTTGTAGAATATAACGTCCGAGATGTTAGGTTGCCTTACGTTAGGATATATAACGTTATAGACGTACATAATGTTCCCACCGAGAAGTAGAGGCCTACACGCCACGAATGTTGTAAAATATTACATACGAGGTGTTAGGTTGCCATAGGTTAGGGCACATAACGTTATAGACGTACATAATGTTCCCACCGAGAAGTAGAGGCCGACACGCCACGAATGTTGTGAAATATTACGTCCGAGATGTTAGGTTTGCTTAGGTTAGGACATATAACGTTATATACGTACATAATGTTCCCACCAAGAAGTAGGGCCGGACACGCAAGGAATGTTGTAAAATATTACATCCGAGATGTTAGGTTGCCCTAGGATAGAACATATAACGTTATAGACGCACATAATGTTACCACCGAGAAGTAGGTGCCGACACGCAAGGAATGCTGTAAAATATCACGTCCGAGATGTTATGTTGCCTTCGGTTAGGATATATAACGTTATAGAAGTATATAATGTTCCCACGGATACGAAGGCCCCGACACGCAAGGAATGTTGTAAAATATTACATACGAGGTGTTAGGTTGCCTTAGGTTAGGCCACATAACGTTATAGACGTACATAATGTTCCCACCGAGAAGTAGAGGCCGACTCGCCACGAATGTTGTGAAATATTACATCCGAGACTTTAGGTTTGCTTAGGTTAGGACATGTAACGTTATATACGTACATAATGTTCCCACCAAGAAGTAGGGGCCGACACGCAAGGAATGTTGTAAAATATTACATCCGAGATGTTAGGTTGCCTTAGGTTAGAATATATAACGTTATAGACGTACATAATGTTCCCACAGAGCAGTATGCGCCGACACGCAAGGAATGTTGTAAAATATTACATCCGAAATGTTAGGCTGCCTTAGGTTAGGACATATTACGTTGTAGCTGCACATAATGTTCCCACCGAAAAGTAGGTGCCGACACGCCACGAATATTGTAAAATATTACATACGAGGTGTTAGGTTGCCTTACGTTAGGGCACATATCGTTATAGACGTACATAATGTTCCCACCAAGAAGTAGGGGCCGACACGCCACGAATGTTGTAGCATATAACGTCCGAGATGTTAGGTTGCTCTAGGATAGGATATATAACGTTATAGACGTATGTAATGTTCCCACCGAGAAGTAGGTGCCGACACGCAAGGAATGTTGGAAAATATTACATCCGAGATGTTAGGTTGCCTTAGGTTAGGATATATAACGTTATAGCTGCACATAATGTTCTCACCGAGAAGTAGAGGCCGACACGCAAGGAATGTTGTAAAATATTACATCCGAGATGTTAGGTTGCCTTAGGTTAGGATATATAACGTTATAGCTGCACATAATGTTCCCACCGAGCAGTAGAGGCCGACACGCCACGAATGTTGTAAAATATCACGTCCGAGATGTTATGTTGCCTTCGGTTAGGATATATAACGTTATAGAAGTATATAATGTTCCCACGGATAAGTAGGCGCCGACACGCAAGGAATGTTGTAAAATATTACATCCGAGATGTTAGGTTGCCTTAGGTTAGGACATATAACGTTATAGCCGTACATAATGTTCCCACCGAGAAGTAGAGGCCTACACGCCACGAATGTTGTAAAAAATTACATACGAGGTGTTAGGTTGCCTTAGGTTAGGGCACATAACGTTATAGACGTACATAATGTTCACACCGAGAAGTAGAGGCCGACACGCCACGAATGTTGTGAAATATTACATCCGAGATGATAGGTTTGCTTAGGTTAGGACATATAACGTTATATACGTACATAATTTTCCCACCAAGAAGAAGGGGCCGACACGCAAGGAATGTTGTAAAATATTACATCCGAGATGTTAGGTTGCCTTAGGTTAGGATATATAACGTTATAGACGTACATAATGTTCCTACCCAGGAGTAAGGGTCGACACGTAACGAATGTTGTTAAATATTGTGTCCGAGATGTTAGGTTGCCTTAGGTTAGGACATATAACGTTACAGCCGTACATAATGTTCCCACCGAGAAGTAGGTGCCGACACGCAAGGAATGTTGGAAAATATTACATCCGAGATGTTAGGTTCCCTTACGTTAGGATATATAACGTTATAGACGTACATAATGTTCCCACCGAGAAGTAAAGGCCTACACGCCACGAATGTTGTAAAATATTACATACGAGGTGTTAGGTGCCTTAGGTTAGGGCACATAACCTTATAGACGTACATAATGTTCCCACCGTGAAGTAGATGCCGGCACGCCACGAACGTTGTGAAATATTACATCCGAGATGTTAGGTTTGCTTAGGTTAGGACATATAACGTTATATACGTACATAATGTTCCCACCGAGAAGTAGAGGCCGACACGCCACGAATGTTGAGAAATATTACATACGAGATGTTAGGTTTGCTTAGGTTAGGACATATAACGTTACATACGTACATAATGTTCCCACAAAGAAGTAGGGGCCGACACGCAAGGAATGTTGGAAAATATTACATCCGAGATGTTAGGTTGCCTTAGGTTAGGATATATAACGTTATAGCTGCACATAATGTTCCCACCGAGAAGTAGGGGCCGACACGCAAGGAATGTTGTAAAATATTACATCCGAGATGTTAGGTTGCCTTAGGTTAGGATATATAACGTTATAGCTGCACATAATGTTCCCACCGAGAAGTAGAGGCCGACACGCAAGGAATGTTGTAAAATATTACATCCGAGATGTTAGGTTGCCTTAGGTTAGGATATATAACGTTATAGCTGCACATAATGTTCCCACCGAGAAGTAGAGGCCGACACGCCACGAATGTTGTAAAATATCACGTCCGAGATGTTATGTTGCCTTCGGTTAGGATATATAACGTTATAGAAGTATATAATGTACCCACGGATAAGTAGGCGCCGACACGCAAGGAATGTTGTAAAATATTACATCCGAGATGTTAGGTTGCCTTAGGTTAGGACATATAACGTTACATACGTACATAATGTTCCCACAAAGAAGTAGGGGCCGACACGCAAGGAATGTTGGAAAATATTACATCCGAGATGTTAGGTTGCCTTAGGTTAGGATATATAACGTTATAGCTGCACATAATGTTCCCACCGAGAAGTAGGGGCCGACACGCAAGGAATGTTGTAAAATATTACATCCGAGATGTTAGGTTGCCTTAGGTTAGGATATATAACGTTATAGCTGCACATAATGTTCCCACCGAGAAGTAGAGGCCGACACGCAAGGAATGTTGTAAAATATTACATCCGAGATGTTAGGTTGCCTTAGGTTAGGATATATAACGTTATAGCTGCACATAATGTTCCCACCGAGAAGTAGAGGCCGACACGCCACGGATGTTGTAAAATATCACGTCCGAGATGTTATGTTGCCTTCGGTTAGGATATATAACGTTATAGAAGTATATAATGTTCCCACGGATAAGTAGGCGCCGACACGCAAGGAATGTTGTAAAATATTACATTCGAGATGTTAGGTTGCCTTAGGTTAGGATATATAAGGTTATAGACGTATATAATATTCCCACGGAGCAGTATGCGCCGACGCGAAAGGAATGTTGTAAAATATTACATCCGAGATGTTAGGCTGCCTTAGGTTAGGACATATTACGTTATAGCTGCACATAATGTTCCCACCGAGAAGTAGTGGCCGACACGCCACGAATGTGGTTAAATATTACATCCGAGATGTTAGGTTGCCCTAGGATAGAACATATAACGTTATAGACGCACATAATGTTCCCACCGAGAAGTAGGGGCCGACACGCAAGGAATGTTGTAAAATATTACATCCGAGATGTTAGGTTTGCTTAGGTTAGGACATATAACGTTACATACGTACATAATGTTCCCACAAAGAAGTAGGGGCCGACACGCAAGGAATGTTGTGAAATATTACATCCGAGATGTTAGGTTTCCTTAGGTTAGGATATATAACGATATAGCTGCACATAATGTTCCCACCGAGAAGTAGGGGCCGACACGCAAGGAATGTTGTAAAATATTACATCCGAGACGTTAGGTTGCCCTAGGATAGGACATATAACGTTATAGCCGTACATAATGTTCCCACCGAGAAGTAGGGGCCGACACGCAAGGAATGTTGTAAAATATTACATCCGAGATGTTAGGTTGCCTTACGTTAGGATATATAACGTTATAGACGTACATAATGTTCCCACCGAGAAGTAGAGGCCTACACGCCACGAATGTTGTAAAATATTACATACGAGGTGTTAGGTGCCTTAGGCTAGGGCACATAACCTTATAGACGTACATAATGTTCCCACCGTGAAGTAGAGGCCGGCACGCCACGAACGTTGTGAAATATTACATCCGAAATGTTAGGTTTGCTTAGGTTAGGACATATAACGTTATATACGTACATAATGATCTCACCGAGAAGTAGAGGCCGGCACGCCACGAATGTTGAGAAATATTACATCCGAGATGTTAGGTTTGCTTAGGTTAGGACATATAACGTTACATACGTACATAATGTTCCCACAAAGAAGTAGGGGCCGACACGCAAGGAATGTTGTAAAATATTACATCCGAGATGTTAGGTTGCCTTAGGTTAGGACATATTACGTTGTAGCGGCACATAATGTTCCCACCGAGATGTAGTGGCCGACACGCCACGAATGTTGTTAAATATTACATCCGAGGTGTTAGGTTGCCTTAGGTTAGGACATATAACGTTATGAGCCGTATATAATGTTCCCACCGAGAAGTAGGGGCCGACACGAAAGGAATGTTGTAAAATATTACATCCGAGATGTTAGGTTGCCCTAGGATAGAACATATAACGTTATAGCCGTATATAATGTTACCACCGAAAAGTAGGTGCCGACACGCCACGAATATTGTAAAATATTACATACGAGGTGTTAGGTTGCCTTAGGATAGGACATATAACGTTATAGACGTGCATAATGTTCCCACCGAGAAGTAGGGGCCGACACGCAAGGAATGTTGTAAAATATTACATCCGAGATGTTAGGTTGCCCTAGGATAGAACATATAACGTTATAGACGCACATAATGTTCCCACCGAGAAGTAGGTGCCGACACGCAAGAAATGTTGGAAAATATTAAATCCGAGATGTTAGGTTGCCTTACGTTAGGATATATAACGTTATAGAAGTACATAATGTTCCCACCGAGAAGTAGGTGCCTATACGCCACGAATGTTGTAAAATATTACATACGAGGTGTTAGGTTGCCTTAGGTTAGGGCACATAACGTTATAGACGTATATAATGTCACCACCGAAAAGTAGGTGCCGACGCGCAAGGAATGCGGTAAAATATTACATCCGAGATGTTAGGTTCCCTTAGGATAGGACATATAACGTTATATACGTACATAATGTTCCCACCAAGAAGTAGGGGCCGACACGCCACGAATGTTGTAGAATATAACGTCCGAGATGTTATGTTGCCTTCGGTTAGGATATATAACGTTATAGAAGTGTATAATGTTCCCACGGATAAGTAGGAGCCGACACGCAAGTAATGTTGTAAAATATTACATCCGAGATGTTAGGTGGCCTTAGGTTAGTATATATAAGGTTATAGACGTATATAATATTCCCACGGAGCAGTATGCGCCGACACGCAAGGAATGTTGTAAAATATTACATCCGAGATGTTAGGCTGCCTTAGGTTAGGACATATTACGTTGTAGCTGCACATAATGTTCCCACCGAGATGTAGTGGCCGACACGCCACGAATGTTGTTAAATATTACATCCGAGGTGTTAGGTTGCCTTAGGTTAGGACATATAACGTTATGAGCCGTATATAATGTTCCCACCGAGAAGTAGGGGCCGACACGAAAGGAATGTTGGAAAATATTACATCCGAGATGTTAGGTTGCCCTAGGATAGAACATATAACGTTATAGCCGTATATAATGTTACCACCGAAAAGTAGGTGCCGACACGCCACGAATATTGTAAAATATTACATACGAGGTGTTAGGTTGCCTTAGGATAGGACATATAACGTTATAGACGTGCATAATGTTCCCACCGAGAAGTAGGGGCCGACACGCAAAGAATGTTGTAAAATATTACATCCGAGACTTTAGGTTTGCTTAGGTTAGGACATGTAACGTTATATACGTACATAATGTTCCCACCAAGAAGTAGGGGCCGACACGCAAGGAATGTTGTAAAATATTACATCCGAGATGTTAGGTTGCCTTAGGTTAGAATATATAACGTTATAGACGTACATAATGTTCCCACAGAGCAGTATGCGCCGACACGCAAGGAATGTTGTAAAATATTACATCCGAGATGTTAGGCTGCCTTAGGTTAGGACATATTACGTTGTAGCTGCACATAATGTTCCCACCGAAAAGTAGGTGCCGACACGCCACGAATATTGTAAAATATTACATACGAGGTGTTAGGTTGCCTTAGGATACGACATATAACGTTATAGACGTGCATAATGTTCCCACCGAGAAGTAGGGGCCGACACGCAAGGAATGTTGTAAAATATTACATCCGAGATGTTAGGTTGCCCTAGGATAGGACATATAACGTTATAGACGTATATAATGTTACCACCGAAAAGTAGGTGCCGACACGCCACGAATGTTGTAAAATATTACATACGAGGTGTTAGGTTGCCTTAGGTTAGGACATATAACGTTATAGACGTGCATAATGTTCCCACCGAGAAGTAGAGGCCTACACGCCACGAATGTTGTAAAATATGACAAACGAGGTGTTAGGTTGCCTTAGGTTAGGGCACATATCGTTATAGACGTACATAATGTTCCCACCGAGAAGTAGAGGCCGACACGCCACGAATGTTGTGAAATATAACATCCGAGATGTTAGGTTTGCTTAGGTTAGGACATATAACGTTATATACGTACATAATGTTGCCACCGAGAAGTAGAGGCCGACACGCCACGAATGTTGTGAAATATAACATCCGAGATGTTAGGTTTGCTTAGGTTAGGACATATAACGTTACATACGTACATAACGTTCCCACAAAGAAGGAGGGGCCAACACGCAAGGAATGCCGTAAAATATTACATCCGAGATATTAGGTTGCCTTAGGTTAGGACATATAACGTTATAGCCGTATATAATGTCACCACCGAAAAGTAGGTGCCGACGCGCAAGGAATGCGGTAAAATATTACATCCGGGATGTTAGGTTCCCTTAGGATAGGACATATAACGTTATATACGTACATAATGTTCCCACCAAGAAGT
The DNA here is from genome assembly GCA_963969225.1 of Xylocopa violacea. Taxonomy (NCBI): domain Eukaryota; kingdom Metazoa; phylum Arthropoda; class Insecta; order Hymenoptera; family Apidae; genus Xylocopa; species Xylocopa violacea. Next base: position 519,070 of record CAXAJV010001295.1, on the reverse strand, counting down.
AGGGGCCGACACGCCACGAATGTTGTAGAATATAACGTCCGAGATGTTATGTTGCCTTCGGTTAGGATATATAACGTTATAGAAGTGTATAATGTTCCCACGGATAAGTAGGAGCCGACACGCAAGTAATGTTGTAAAATATTACATCCGAGATGTTAGGTTGCCTTAGGTTAGTATATATAAGGTTATAGACGTATATAATATTCCCACGGAGCAGTATGCGCCGACACGCAAGGAATGTTGTAAAATATTACATCCGAGATGTTAGGCTGCCTTAGGTTAGGACATATTACGTTGTAGCTGCACATAATGTTCCCACCGAGATGTAGTGGCCGACACGCCACGAATGTTGTTAAATATTACATCCGAGGTGTTAGGTTGCCTTAGGTTAGGACATATAACGTTATGAGCCGTATATAATGTTCCCACCGAGAAGTAGGGGCCGACACGAAAGGAATGTTGGAAAATATTACATCCGAGATGTTAGGTTGCCCTAGGATAGAACATATAACGTTATAGCCGTATATAATGTTACCACCGAAAAGTAGGTGCCGACACGCCACGAATATTGTAAAATATTACATACGAGGTGTTAGGTTGCCTTAGGATAGGACATATAACGTTATAGACGTGCATAATGTTCCCACCGAGAAGTAGGGGCCGACACGCAAAGAATGTTGTAAAATATTACATCCGAGATGTTAGGTTGCCCTAGGATAGGACATATAACGTTATAGACGTATATAATGTTACCACCGAAAAGTAGGTGCCGACACGCCACGAATGTTGTAAAATATTACATACGAGATGTTATGTTGCCTTCGGTTAGGATATATAACGTTATAGAAGTATATAATGTTCCCACGGATAAGTAGGCGCCGACACGCAAGGAATGTTGTAAAATATTACATTCGAGATGTTAGGTTGCCTTAGGTTAGGATATATAAGGTTATAGACGTATATAATATTCCCACGGAGCAGTATGCGCCGACACGCAAGGAATGTTGTAAAATATTACATCCGAGATGTTAGGCTGCCTTAGGTTAGGACATATTACGTTATAGCTGCACATAATGTTCCCACCGAGAAGTAGTGGCCGACACGCCACGAATGTGGTTAAATATTACATCCGAGGTGTTAGGTTGCCTTAGGTTAGGACATATAACGTTATAGCCGTACATAATGTTCCCACCGAGAAGTAGGGGCCGACACGCAAGGAATGTTGTAAAATATTACATCCGAGATGTTAGGTTGCCTTAGGTTAGGATATATAACGTTATAGCTGCACATAATGTTCCCACCGAGAAGTAGAGGCCGACACGCAAGGAATGTTGTAAAATATTACATCCGAGATGTTAGGTTGCCTTAGGTTAGGATATATAACGTTATAGCTGCACATAATGTTCCCACCGAGAAGTAGAGGCCGACACGCCACGAATGTTGTAAAATATCACTTCCGAGATGTTATGTTGCCTTAGGTTAGGGCACATAAAATTATAGACGTACATAATGTTCCCACCGAGAAGTAGGGGCCGACACGCAAGGAATGTTGTAAAATATTACATCCGAGATGTTAGGTTGCCTTACGTTAGGATATATAACGTTATAGACGTACATAATGTTCCCACCGAGAAGTAGGGGCCGACACGCAAGGAATGTTGTAAAATATTACATCCGAGATGTTAGGTTGCCTTAGGTTAGGATATATAACATTATAGACGTACATAATGTTCCCACCGAGCAGTATGCGCCGACAAGCAAGGAATGTTGGAAAATATTACATCCGAGATGTTAGGTTGCCTTACGTTAGGATATATAACGTTATAGACGTACATAATGTTCCCACCGAGAAGTAGAGGCCTACACGCCACGAATGTTGTAAAATATTACATACGAGGTGTTAGGTTGCCTTAGGTTAGGGCACATAACGTTATAGACGTGCATAATGTTCCCACCGAGAAGTAGAGGCCTACACGCCACGAATGTTGTAAAATATTACATCCGAGATGTTAGGTTGCCTTAGGTTAGGATATATAACGTTATAGCTGCACATAATGTTCCCACCGAGAAGTAGAGGCCGACACGCCACGAATGTTTTAAAATATCACGTCCGAGATGTTATGTTGCCTTCGGTTAGGATATATAATGTTATAGAAGTGTATAATGTTCCCACGGATAAATAGGAGCCGACATGCAAGTAATGTTGTAAAATATTACATCCGAGATGTTAGGTTGCCTTAGGTTAGTATATATAAGGATATAGACGTATATAATATTCCCACGGAGCAGTATGCGCCGACACGCAAGGAATGTTGTAAAATATTACATCCGAGATGTTAGGCTGCCTTAGGTTAGGACATATAACGTTATAGCCGTACATAATGTTCCCACCGAGAAGTAGAGGCCTACACGCCACGAATGTTGTAAAATATTACATACGAGGTGTTAGGTTGCCTTAGGTTAGGACATATAACGTTATAGACGTGCATAATGTTCCCACCGTGAAGTAGAGGCCGGCACGCCACGAACGTTGTGAAATATTACATCCGAGATGTTAGGTTTGCTTAGGTTAGGACATATAACGTTACATACGTACATAATGTTCCCACAAAGAAGTAGGGGCCGACACGCAAGGAATGTTGTAAAATATTACATCCGAGATGTTAGGTTGCCTTAGGTTAGGATATATAACATTACATACGTACATAATGTTCCCACAAAGAAGTAGGGGCCGACACGCAAGGAATGTTGTAAAATATTACATCCGAGATGTTAGGTTGCCTTAGGTTAGGATATGTAACGTTATAGCTGCACATAATGTTCCCACCGAGAAGTAGAGGCCGACACGCAAGGAATGTTGTAAAATATTACATCCGAGATGTTAGGTTGCCTTAGGTTAGGATATATAACGTTATAGCTGCACATAATGTTCCCACCGAGAAGTAGAGGCCGACACGCCACGAATGTTGTAAAATATCACGTCCGAGATGTTATGTTGCCTTAGGTTAGGGCACATAACATTATAGACGTACATAATGTTCCCACCGAGAAGTAGGGGCCGACACGCAAGGAATGTTGTAAAATATTACATCCGAGATGTTAGGTTGCCTTAGGTTAGGATATATAACATTATAGACGTACATAATGTTCCCGCCGAGCAGTATGCGCCGACAAGCAAGGAATGTTGGAAAATATTACATCCGAGATGTTAGGTTGCCTTACGTTAGGATATATAACGTTATAGACGTACATAATGTTCCCACCGAGAAGTAGGGGCCGACACGCAAGGAATGTTGTAAAATATTACATCCGAGATGTTAGGTTGCCCTCGGATAGGACATATAACGTTGTAGACGTATATAATGTTACCACAGAAAAGTAGGTGCCGACACGCCACGAATGTTGTAAAATATTACATACGAGGTGTTAGGTTGCCTTATGTTAGGACATATAACGTTATAGACGTGCATAATGTTCCCACCGAGAAGTAGAAGCCTACACGCCACGAATGTTGTAAAATATTACATACGGGGTGTTAGGTGCCTTAGGTTAGGGCACATAACGTTATAGACGTACATAATGTTCCCACCGAGAAGTAGAGGCCGACACGCCACGAATGTTGTGAAATATTACATCCGAGATGATAGGTTTGCTTAGGTTAGGACATATAACGTTATATACGTACATAATGTTCCCACCGAGAAGTAGAGGCCGACACGCCACGAATGTTGTGAAATATTACATCCGAGATGTTAGGTTTGCTTAGGTTAGGACATATAACGTTACATACGTCCATAATGTTCCCACAAAGAAGTAGGGGCCGACACGCAAGGAATGTTGTAAAATATTACATCCGAGATGTTAGGTTGCCTTAGGTTAGGATATATAACGTTATAGCTGCACATAATGTTCCCACCGAGAAGTAGAGGCCGACACGCAACGAATGTTGTAAAATATTACATCCGAGATGTTAGGTTGCCTTAGGTTAGGATATATAACGTTATAGCTGCACATAATGTTCCCACCGAGAAGTAGAGGCCGACACGCCACGAATGTTGTAAAATATCACGTCCGAGAAGTTATGTTGCCTTAGGTTAGGGCACATAACATTATAGACGTACATAATGTTCCCACCGAGAAGTAGGGGCCGACACGCAAGGAATGTTGTAAAATATTACATCCGAGATGTTAGGTTGCCTTAGGTTAGGATATATAACATTACAGACGTACATAATGTTCCCACCGAGCAGTATGCGCCGACAAGCAAGGAATGTTGGAAAATATTACATCCGAGATGTTAGGTTGCCTTACGTTAGGATATATAACGTTATAGACGTACATAATGTTCCCACCGAGAAGTAGGGGCCGACACGCAAGGAATGTTGTAAAATATTACATCCGAGATGTTAGGTTGCCCTAGGATAGGACATATAACGTTGTAGACGTATATAATGTTACCACAGAAAAGTAGGTGCCGACACGCCACGAATGTTGTAAAATATTACATACGAGGTGTTAGGTTGCCTTAGGTTAGGACATATAACGTTATAGACGTGCATAATGTTCCCACCGAGAAGTAGAGGCCTACACGCCACGAATGTTGTAAAATATTACATACGGTGTGTTAGGTGCCTTAGGTTAGGGCACATAACGTTATAGACGTACATAATGTTCCCACCGAGAAGTAGAGGCCGACACGCAACGAATGTTGTGAAATATTACATCCGAGATGATAGGTTTGCTTAGGTTAGGACATATAACGTTATATACGTACATAATGTTCCCACCGAGAAGTAGAGGCCGACACGCCACGAATGTTGTGAAATATTACATCCGAGATGTTAGGTTTGCTTAGGTTAGGACATATAACGTTACATACGTACATAATGTTCCCACAAAGAAGTAGGGGCCGACACGCAAGGAATGTTGTAAAATATTACATCCGAGATGTTAGGTTGCCTTAGGTTAGGATATATAACGTTATAGCTGCACATAATGTTCCCACCGAGAAGTAGAGGCCGACATGCAAGGAATGTTGTAAAATATAACATCCGAGATGTTAGGTTGCCTTAGGTTAGGATATATAACGTTATAGCTGCACATGATGTTCCCACCGAGAAGTAGAGGCCGACACGCCACGAATGTTGTAAAATATTACATCCGAGATGTTAGGTTTGCTTAGGTTAGGACATATAACGTTACATACGTACATAATGTTCCCACAAAGAAGTAGGGGCCGACACGCAAGGAATGTTGTAAAATATTACATCCGAGATGTTAGGTTGCCTTAGGTTAGGGCACATAACATTATAGACGTACATAATGTTCCCACCGAGAAGTAGGGGCCGACACGCAAGGAATGTTGTAAAATATTACATCCGAGATGTTAGGTTGCCTTACGTTAGGATATATAACGTTATAGACGTACATAATGTTCCCACCGAGAAGTAGAGGCCTACACGCCACGAATGTTGTAAAATATTACATACGAGGTGTTAGGTTGCCTTAGGTTAGGGCACATAACGTTATAGACGTGCATAATGTTCCCACCGAGAAGTAGAGGCCTACACGCCACGAATGTTGTAAAATATTACATCCGAGATGTTAGGTTGCCCTAGGATAGGACATATAACGTTATAGACGTATATAATGTTACCACCGAAAAGTAGGTGCCGACGCGCAAGAAATGCTGTAAAATATTACATCCGAGATGTTATGTTGCCTTCGGTTAGGATATATAAAGTTATAGAAGTATATAATGTTCCCACGGATAAGTAGGCCCCGACACGCAAGGAATGTTGTAAAATATTACATACGAGGTGTTAGGTTGCCTTAGGTTAGGACATATACCGTTATAGACGTACATAATGTACCCACCGAGAAGTAGAGGGCGACACGCAAGGAATGTTGTAAAATATTACATCCGAGATGTTAGGTTGCCCTAGGATAGGACATATAACGTTATAGACGTATATAATGTTACCACCGAGAAGTAGAGGCCGACACGCAAGGAATGTTGTAAAATATTACATCCGAGATGTTAGGTTGCCTTAGGTTAGGATATATAACGTTATAGCTGCACATAATGTTCCCACCGAGAAGTAGAGGCCGACACGCCACGAATGTTGTAAAATATCACGTCCGAGATGTTATGTTGCCTTTGGTTAGGATATATAACGTTATAGAAGTGTATAATGTTCCCACGGATAAGTAGGAGCCGACACGCAAGGAATGTTGGAAAATATTACATCCGAGATGTTAGGTTGCCTTACGTTAGGATATATAACGTTATAGACGTACATAATGTTCCCACCGAGAAGTAGGGGCCGACACGCAAGGAATGTTGTAAAATATTACATCCGAGATGTTAGGTTGCCCTAGGATAGGACATATAACGTTGTAGACGTATATAATGTTACCACAGAAAAGTAGGTGCCGACACGCCACGAATGTTGTAAAATATTACATACGAGGTGTTAGGTTGCCTTAGGTTAGGACATATAACGTTATAGACGTGCATAATGTTCCCACCGAGAAGTAGAGGCCTACACGCCACGAATGTTGTAAAATATTACATACGGTGTGTTAGGTGCCTTAGGTTAGGGCACATAACGTTATAGACGTACATAATGTTCCCACCGAGAAGTAGAGGCCGACACGCAACGAATGTTGTGAAATATTACATCCGAGATGATAGGTTTGCTTAGGTTAGGACATATAACGTTATATACGTACATAATGTTCCCACCGAGAAGTAGAGGCCGACACGCCACGAATGTTGTGAAATATTACATCCGAGATGTTAGGTTTGCTTAGGTTAGGACATATAACGTTACATACGTACATAATGTTCCCACAAAGAAGTAGGGGCCGACACGCAAGGAATGTTGTAAAATATTACATCCGAGATGTTAGGTTGCCTTAGGTTAGGATATATAACGTTATAGCTGCACATAATGTTCCCACCGAGAAGTAGAGGCCGACATGCAAGGAATGTTGTAAAATATAACATCCGAGATGTTAGGTTGCCTTAGGTTAGGATATATAACGTTATAGCTGCACATGATGTTCCCACCGAGAAGTAGAGGCCGACACGCCACGAATGTTGTAAAATATTACATCCGAGATGTTAGGTTTGCTTAGGTTAGGACATATAACGTTACATACGTACATAATGTTCCCACAAAGAAGTAGGGGCCGACACGCAAGGAATGTTGTAAAATATTACATCCGAGATGTTAGGTTGCCTTAGGTTAGGGCACATAACATTATAGACGTACATAATGTTCCCACCGAGAAGTAGGGGCCGACACGCAAGGAATGTTGTAAAATATTACATCCGAGATGTTAGGTTGCCTTACGTTAGGATATATAACGTTATAGACGTACATAATGTTCCCACCGAGAAGTAGAGGCCTACACGCCACGAATGTTGTAAAATATTACATACGAGGTGTTAGGTTGCCTTAGGTTAGGGCACATAACGTTATAGACGTGCATAATGTTCCCACCGAGAAGTAGAGGCCTACACGCCACGAATGTTGTAAAATATTACATCCGAGATGTTAGGTTGCCCTAGGATAGGACATATAACGTTATAGACGTATATAATGTTACCACCGAAAAGTAGGTGCCGACGCGCAAGAAATGCTGTAAAATATTACATCCGAGATGTTATGTTGCCTTCGGTTAGGATATATAAAGTTATAGAAGTATATAATGTTCCCACGGATAAGTAGGCCCCGACACGCAAGGAATGTTGTAAAATATTACATACGAGGTGTTAGGTTGCCTTAGGTTAGGACATATACCGTTATAGACGTACATAATGTACCCACCGAGAAGTAGAGGGCGACACGCAAGGAATGTTGTAAAATATTACATCCGAGATGTTAGGTTGCCCTAGGATAGGACATATAACGTTATAGACGTATATAATGTTACCACCGAGAAGTAGAGGCCGACACGCAAGGAATGTTGTAAAATATTACATCCGAGATGTTAGGTTGCCTTAGGTTAGGATATATAACGTTATAGCTGCACATAATGTTCCCACCGAGAAGTAGAGGCCGACACGCCACGAATGTTGTAAAATATCACGTCCGAGATGTTATGTTGCCTTTGGTTAGGATATATAACGTTATAGAAGTGTATAATGTTCCCACGGATAAGTAGGAGCCGACACGCAAGTAATGTTGTAAAATATTACATCCGAGGTGTTAGGTTGCCTTAGGTTAGGACATATAACGTTATAGCCGTACATAATGTTCCCACCGAGAAGTAGGGGCCGACACGCAAGGAATGTTGTAAAATATTACATCCGAGATGTTAGGTTGCCCTTGGATAGGACATATAACGTTATAGACAGATATAATGTTACCACTGAAAAGTAGGTGCCGACACGCCACGAATGTTGTAAAATATTACATACGAGGTGTTAGGTTGCCTTAGGTTAGGACATATAACGTTATAGACGTGCATAATGTTCCCACCGAGAAGTAGAGGCCTACACGCCACGAATGTTGTAAAATATTACATACGGGGTGTTAGGTGCCTTAGGTTAGGGCACATAACGTTATAGACGTACATAATGTTCCCACCGAGAAGTAGAGGCCGACACGCCACGAATGTTGTGAAATATTACATCCGAGATGATAGGTTTGCTTAGGTTAGGACATATAACGTTATATACGTACATAATGTTCCCACCGAGAAGTAGAGGCCGACACACCACGAATGTTGTGAAATAATACATCCGAGATGTTAGGTTTGCTTAGGTTAGGACATATAACGTTACATACGTACATAATGTTCCCACAAAGAAGTAGGGGCCGACACGCAAGGAATGTTGTAAAATATTACATCCGAGATGTTAGGTTGCCTTAGGTTAGGATATATAACGTTATAGCTGCAAATAATGTTCCCACCGAGAAGTAGAGGCCGACACGCAAGGAATGTTGTAAAATATTACATCCGAGATGTTAGGTTGCCTTAGGTTAGGATATATAACGTTATAGCTGCACATAATGTTCCCACCGAGAAGTAGAGGCCGACACGCCACGAATGTTGTAAAATATCACGTCCGAGATGTTATGTTGCCTTAGGTTAGGGCACATAACATTATAGACGTACATAATGTTCCCACCGAGAAGTAGGGGCCGACACGCAAGGAATGTTGTAAAATATTACATCCGAGATGTTAGGTTGCCTTAGGTTAGGATATATAACATTATAGACGTACATAATGTTCCCACCGAGCAGTATGCGTCGACAAGCAAGGAATGTTGGAAAATATTACATCCGAGATGTTAGGTCGCCTTACGTTAGGATATATAACGTTATAGACGTACATAATGTTCCCACCGAGAAGTAGAGGCCTACACGCCACGAATGTTGTAAAATATTACATACGAGGTGTTAGTTTGCCTTAGGTTAGGGCACATAACGTTATAGACGTGCATAATGTTCCCACCGAGAAGTAGAGGCCTACACGCCACGAATGTTGTAAAATATTACATACGAGGTGTTAGGTTGCCTTAGGTTAGGGCACATAACATTATAGACGTACATAATGTTCCCACCGAGAAGTAGGGGCCGACACGCAAGGAATGTTGTAAAATATTACATCCGAGATGTTAGGTTGCCTTAGGTTAGGATATATAACATTATAGACGTACATAATGTTCCCACCGAGCAGTATGCGCCGACAAGCAAGGAATGTTGGAAAATATTACATCCGAGATGTTAGGTTGCCTTACGTTAGGATATATAACGTTATAGACGTACATAATGTTCCCACCGAGAAGTAGAGGCCTACACGACACGAATGTTGTAAAATATTACATACGAGGCGTTAGGTTGCCTTAGGTTAGGGCACATAACGTTATAGACGTGCATAATGTTCCCACCGAGAAGTAGAGGCCTACACGCCACGAATGTTGTAAAATATTACATCCGAGATGTTAGGTTGCCTTAGGTTAGGATATATAACGTTATAGCTGCACATAATGTTCCCACCGAGAAGTAGAGGCCGACACGCCACGAATGTTGTAAAATATCACGTCCGAGATGTTATGTTGCCTTCGGTTAGAATATATAACGTTATAGAAGTGTATAATGTACCCACGGATAAGTAGGAGCCGACACGCAAGGAATGTTGTAAAATATTACATCCGAGATGTTAGGCTGCCTTAGGTTAGGACATATTACGTTGCAGCTGCACATAATGTTCCCACCGAGATGTAGTGGCCGACACGCCACGAATGTTGTTAAATATTACATCCGAGGTGTTAGGTTGCCTTAGGTTAGGACATATAACGTTATGAGCCGTATATAATGTTCCCACCGAGAAATAGGGGCCGACACGCCACGAATGTTGTAAAATATTACATCCGAGATGTTAGGTTTGCTTAGGTTAGGACATATAACGTTACATACGTACATAATGTTCCCACAAAGAAGTAGGGGCCGACACGCAAGGAATGTTGTAAAATATTACATCCGAGATGTTAGGTTGCCTTAGGTTAGTATATATAACGTTATAGCTGCACATAATGTTCCCACCGAGAAGTAGAGGCCGACACGCAAGGAATGTTGTAAAATATTACATCCGAGATGTTAGGTTGCCTTAGGTTAGGATATATAACGTTATAGCTGCACATAATGTTCCCACCGAGAAGTAGAGGCCGACACGCCACGAATGTTGTAAAATATCACGTCCGAGATGTTATGTTGCCTTAGGTTAGGGCACATAACATTATAGACGTACATAATGTTCCCACCGAGAAGTAGGGGCCGACACGCAAGGAATGTTGTAAAATATTACATCCGAGATGTTAGGTTGCCTTACGTTAGGATATATAACGTTATAGACGTACATAATGTTCCCACCGAGAAGTAGAGGCCTACACGCCACGAATGTTGTAAAATATTACATACGAGGTGTTAGGTTGCCTTAGGTTAGGGCGCATAACGTTATAGACGTGCATAATGTTCCCACCGAGAAGTAGAGGCCTACACGCCACGAATGTTGTAAAATATTACATCCGAGATGTTAGGTTGCCCTAGGATAGGACATATAACGTTATAGACGTATATAATGTTACCACCGAAAAGTAGGTGCCGACGCGCAAGAAATGCTGTAAAATATTACATCCGAGATGTTATGTTGCCTTCGGTTAGGATATATAAAGTTATAGAAGTATATAATGTTCCCACGGATAAGTAGGCCCCGACACGCAAGGAATGTTGTAAAATATTACATACGAGGTGTTAGGTTGCCTTAGGTTAGGACATATACCGTTATAGACGTACATAATGTACCCACCGAGAAGTAGAGGGCGACACGCAAGGAATGTTGTAAAATATTACATCCGAGATGTTAGGTTGCCCTAGGATAGGACATATAACGTTATAGACGTATATAATGTTACCACCGAGAAGTAGAGGCCGACACGCAAGGAATGTTGTAAAATATTACATCCGAGATGTTAGGTTGCCCTAGGATAGGACATATAACGTTATAGACGTATATAATGTTACCACCGAGAAGTAGAGGCCGACACGCAAGGAATGTTGTAAAATATTACATCCGAGATGTTAGGTTGCCTTAGGTTAGGATATATAACGTTATAGCTGCACATAATGTTCCCACCGAGAAGTAGAGGCCGACACGCCACGAATGTTGTAAAATATCACGTCCGAGATGTTATGTTGCCTTTGGTTAGGATATATAACGTTATAGAAGTGTATAATGTTCCCACGGATAAGTAGGAGCCGACACGCAAGTAATGTTGTAAAATATTACATCCGAGGTGTTAGGTTGCCTTAGGTTAGGACATATAACGTTATAGCCGTACATAATGTTCCCACCGAGAAGTAGGGGCCGACACGCAAGGAATGTTGTAAAATATTACATCCGAGATGTTAGGTTGCCCTTGGATAGGACATATAACGTTATAGACGTATATAATGTTACCACAGAAAAGTAGGTGCCGACACGCCACGAATGTTGTAAAATATTACATACGAGGTGTTAGGTTGCCTTAGGTTAGGACATATAACGTTATAGACGTGCATAATGTTCCCACCGAGAAGTAGAGGCCTACACGCCACGAATGTTGTAAAATATTACATACGGGGTGTTAGGTGCCTTAGGTTAGGACATATAACGTTATATACGTACATAATGTTCCCACCGAGAAGTAGAGGCCGACACACCACGAATGTTGTGAAATAATACATCCGAGATGTTAGGTATGCTTAGGTTAGGACATATAACGTTACGTACGTACATAATGTTCCCACAAAGAAGTAGGGGCCGACACGCAAGGAATGTTGTAAAATATTACATCCGAGATGTTAGGTTGCCTTAGGTTAGGATATATAACGTTATAGCTGCAAATAATGTTCCCACCGAGAAGTAGAGGCCGACACGCAAGGAATGTTGTAAAATATTACATCCGAGATGTTAGGTTGCCTTAGGTTAGGATATATAACGTTATAGCTGCACATAATGTTCCCACCGAGAAGTAGAGGCCGACACGCCACGAATGTTGTAAAATATCACGTCCGAGATGATAGGTTTGCTTAGGTTAGGACATATAACGTTACATACGTACATAATGTTCCCACAAAGAAGTAGGGGCCGACACGCAAGGAATGTTGTAAAATATTACATCCGAGATGTTAGGTTGCCTTAGGTTAGGATATATAACGTTATAGCTGCAAATAATGTTCCCACCGAGAAGTAGAGGCCGACACGCAAGGAATGTTGTAAAATATTACATCCGAGATGTTAGGTTGCCTTAGGTTAGGATATATAACGTTATAGCTGCACATAATGTTCCCACCGAGAAGTAGAGGCCGACACGCCACGAATGTTGTAAAATATCACGTCCGAGATGTTATGTTGCCTTAGGTTAGGGCACATAACATTATAGACGTACATAATGTTCCCACCGAGAAGTAGGGGCCGACACGCAAGGAATGTTGTAAAATATTACATCCGAGATGTTAGGTTGCCTTAGGTTAGGATATATAACATTATAGACGTACATAATGTTCCCACCGAGCAGTATGCGTCGACAAGCAAGGAATGTTGGAAAATATTACATCCGAGATGTTAGGTCGCCTTACGTTAGGATATATAACGTTATAGACGTACATAATGTTCCCACCGAGAAGTAGAGGCCTACACGCCACGAATGTTGTAAAATATTACATACGAGGTGCTAGTTTGCCTTAGGTTAGGGCACATAACGTTATAGACGTGCATAATGTTCCCACCGAGAAGTAGAGGCCTACACGCCACGAATGTTGTAAAATATTACATACGAGGTGTTAGGTTGCCTTAGGTTAGGGCACATAACATTATAGACGTACATAATGTTCCCACCGAGAAGTAGGGGCCGACACGCAAGGAATGTTGTAAAATATTACATCCGAGATGTTAGGTTGCCTTAGGTTAGGATATATAACATTATAGACGTACATAATGTTCCCACCGAGCAGTATGCGCCGACAAGCAAGGAATGTTGGAAAATATTACATCCGAGATGTTAGGTTGCCTTAGGTTAGGATATATAACGTTATAGCTGCACATAATGTTCCCACCGAGAAGTAGAGGCCGACACGCCACGAATGTTGTAAAATATCACGTCCGAGATGTTATGTTGCCTTAGGTTAGGGCACATAACATTATAGACGTACATAATGTTCCCACCGAGAAGTAGGGGCCGACATGCAAGGAATGTTGTAAAATATTACATCCGAGATGTTAGGTTGCCTTACGTTAGGATATATAACGTTATAGACGTACATAATGTTCCCACCGAGAAGTAGAGGCCGACACGCCACGAATGTTGTGAAATATTACATCCGAGATGATAGGTTTGCTTAGGTTAGGACATATAACGTTATATACGTACATAATGTTCCCACCGAGAAGTAGAGGCCGACACACCACGAATGTTGTGAAATAATACATCCGAGATGTTAGGTATGCTTAGGTTAGGACATATAACGTTACATACGTACATAATGTTCCCACAAAGAAGTAGGGGCCGACACGCAAGGAATGTTGTAAAATATTACATCCGAGATGTTAGGTTGCCTTAGGTTAGGATATATAACGTTATAGCTGCAAATAATGTTCCCACCGAGAAGTAGAGGCCGACACGCAAGGAATGTTGTAAAATATTACATCCGAGATGTTAGGTTGCCTTAGGTTAGGATATATAACGTTATAGCTGCACATAATGTTCCCACCGAGAAGTAGAGGCCGACACGCCACGAATGTTGTAAAATATCACGTCCGAGATGTTATGTTGCCTTAGGTTAGGGCACATAACATTATAGACGTACATAATGTTCCCACCGAGAAGTAGGGGCCGACACGCAAGGAATGTTGTAAAATATTACATCCGAGATGTTAGGTTGCCTTAGGTTAGGATATATAACATTATAGACGTACATAATGTTCCCACCGAGCAGTATGCGTCGACAAGCAAGGAATGTTGGAAAATATTACATCCGAGATGTTAGGTCGCCTTACGTTAGGATATATAACGTTATAGACGTACATAATGTTCCCACCGAGAAGTAGAGGCCTACACGCCACGAATGTTGTAAAATATTACATACGAGGTGCTAGTTTGCCTTAGGTTAGGGCACATAACGTTATAGACGTGCATAATGTTCCCACCGAGAAGTAGAGGCCTACACGCCACGAATGTTGTAAAATATTACATACGAGGTGTTAGGTTGCCTTAGGTTAGGGCACATAACATTATAGACGTACATAATGTTCCCACCGAGAAGTAGGGGCCGACACGCAAGGAATGTTGTAAAATATTACATCCGAGATGTTATGTTGCCTTCGGTTAGGATATATAAAGTTATAGAAGTATATAATGTTCCCACGGATAAGTAGGCCCCGACACGCAAGGAATGTTGTAAAATATTACATACGAGGTGTTAGGTTGCCTTAGGTTAGGACATATACCGTTATAGACGTACATAATGTACCCACCGAGAAGTAGAGGGCGACACGCAAGGAATGTTGTAAAATATTACATCCGAGATGTTAGGTTGCCCTAGGATAGGACATATAACGTTATAGACGTATATAATGTTACCACCGAGAAGTAGAGGCCGACACGCAAGGAATGTTGTAAAATATTACATCCGAGATGTTAGGTTGCCCTAGGATAGGACATATAACGTTATAGACGTATATAATGTTACCACCGAGAAGTAGAGGCCGACACGCAAGGAATGTTGTAAAATATTACATCCGAGATGTTAGGTTGCCTTAGGTTAGGATATATAACGTTATAGCTGCAAATAATGTTCCCACCGAGAAGTAGAGGCCGACACGCAAGAAATGTTGTAAAATATTACATCCGAGATGTTAGGTTGCCTTAGGTTAGGATATATAACGTTATAGCTGCACATAATGTTCCCACCGAGAAGTAGAGGCCGACACGCCACGAATGTTGTAAAATATCACGTCCGAGATGTTATGTTGCCTTAGGTTAGGGCACATAACATTATAGACGTACATAATGTTCCCACCGAGAAGTAGGGGCCGACACGCAAGGAATGTTGTAAAATATTACATCCGAGATGTTAGGTTGCCTTAGGTTAGGATATATAACATTATAGACGTACATAATGTTCCCACCGAGCAGTATGCGTCGACAAGCAAGGAATGTTGGAAAATATTACATCCGAGATGTTAGGTCGCCTTACGTTAGGATATATAACGTTATAGACGTACATAATGTTCCCACCGAGAAGTAGAGGCCTACACGCCACGAATGTTGTAAAATATTACATACGAGGTGCTAGTTTGCCTTAGGTTAGGGCACATAACGTTATAGACGTGCATAATGTTCCCACCGAGAAGTAGAGGCCTACACGCCACGAATGTTGTAAAATATTACATCCGAGGTGTTAGGTTGCCTTAGGTTAGGACATATAACGTTATAGCCGTACATAATGTTCCCACCGAGAAGTAGGGGCCGACACGCAAGGAATGTTGTAAAATATTACATCCGAGATGTTAGGTTGCCCTTGGATAGGACATATAACGTTATAGACGTATATAATGTTACCACAGAAAAGTAGGTGCCGACACGCCACGAATGTTGTAAAATATTACATACGAGGTGTTAGGTTGCCTTAGGTTAGGACATATAACGTTATAGACGTGCATAATGTTCCCACCGAGAAGTAGAGGCCTACACGCCACGAATGTTGTAAAATATTACATACGGGGTGTTAGGTGCCTTAGGTTAGGGCACATAACGTTATAGACGTACATAATGTTCCCACCGAGAAGTAGAGGCCGACACGCCACGAATGTTGTGAAATATTACATCCGAGATGATAGGTTTGCTTAGGTTAGGACATATAACGTTATATACGTACATAATGTTCCCACCGAGAAGTAGAGGCCGACACACCACGAATGTTGTGAAATAATACATCCGAGATGTTAGGTATGCTTAGGTTAGGACATATAACGTTACATACGTACATAATGTTCCCACAAAGAAGTAGGGGCCGACACGCAAGGAATGTTGTAAAATATTACATCCGAGATGTTAGGTTGCCTTAGGTTAGGATATATAACGTTATAGCTGCAAATAATGTTCCCACCGAGAAGTAGAGGCCGACACGCAAGGAATGTTGTAAAATATTACATCCGAGATGTTAGGTTGCCTTAGGTTAGGATATATAACGTTATAGCTGCACATAATGTTCCCACCGAGAAGTAGAGGCCGACACGCCACGAATGTTGTAAAATATCACGTCCGAGATGTTAGGTTTGCTTAGGTTAGGACATATAACGTTACATACGTACATAATGTTCCCACAAAGAAGTAGGGGCCGACACGCAAGGAATGTTGTAAAATATTACATCCGAGATGTTAGGTTGCCTTAGGTTAGGATATATAACGTTATAGCTGCAAATAATGTTCCCACCGAGAAGTAGAGGCCGACACGCAAGGAATGTTGTAAAATATTACATCCGAGATGTTAGGTTGCCTTAGGTTAGGATATATAACGTTATAGCTGCACATAATGTTCCCACCGAGAAGTAGAGGCCGACACGCCACGAATGTTGTAAAATATCACGTCCGAGATGTTATGTTGCCTTAGGTTAGGGCACATAACATTATAGACGTACATAATGTTCCCACCGAGAAGTAGGGGCCGACACGCAAGGAATGTTGTAAAATATTACATCCGAGATGTTAGGTTGCCTTAGGTTAGGATATATAACATTATAGACGTACATAATGTTCCCACCGAGCAGTATGCGTCGACAAGCAAGGAATGTTGGAAAATATTACATCCGAGATGTTAGGTCGCCTTACGTTAGGATATATAACGTTATAGACGTACATAATGTTCCCACCGAGAAGTAGAGGCCTACACGCCACGAATGTTGTAAAATATTACATACGAGGTGCTAGTTTGCCTTAGGTTAGGGCACATAACGTTATAGGCGTGCATAATGTTCCCACCGAGAAGTAGAGGCCTACACGCCACGAATGTTGTAAAATATTACATACGAGGTGTTAGGTTGCCTTAGGTTAGGGCACATAACATTATAGACGTACATAATGTTCCCACCGAGAAGTAGGGGCCGACACGCAAGGAATGTTGTAAAATATTACATCCGAGATGTTAGGTTGCCTTAGGTTAGGATATATAACATTATAGACGTACATAATGTTCCCACCGAGCAGTATGCGCCGACAAGCAAGGAATGTTGGAAAATATTACATCCGAGATGTTAGGTTGCCTTACGTTAGGATATATAACGTTATAGACGTACATAATGTTCCCACCGAGAAGTAGAGGCCTACACGCCACGAATGTTGTAAAATATTACATACGAGGTGTTAGGTTGCCTTAGGTTAGGGCACATAACGTTATAGACGTGCATAATGTTCCCACCGAGAAGTAGAGGCCTACACGCCACGAATGTTGTAAAATATTACATCCGAGATGTTAGGTTGCCTTAGGTTAGGATATATAACGTTATAGCTGCACATAATGTTCCCACCGAGAAGTAGAGGCCGACACGCCACGAATGTTGTAAAATATCACGTCCGAGATGTTATGTTGCCTTCGGTTAGAATATATAACGTTATAGAAGTGTATAATGTACCCACGGATAAGTAGGAGCCGACACGCAAGGAATGTTGTAAAATATTACATCCGAGATGTTAGGCTGCCTTAGGTTAGGACATATTACGTTGCAGCTGCACATAATGTTCCCACCGAGATGTAGTGGCCGACACGCCACGAATGTTGTTAAATATTACATCCGAGGTGTTAGGTTGCCTTAGGTTAGGACATATAACGTTATGAGCCGTATATAATGTTCCTACCGAGAAGTAGGGGCCGACACGAAAGGAATGTTGTAAAATATTACATCCGAGATGTTAGGTTGCCCTAGGATAGAACATATAACGTTATAGCCGTATATAATGTTACCACCGAAAAGTAGGGGCCGACACGCAAGGAATGTTGTAAAATATTACATCCGAGATGTTAGGTTGCCCTAGGATAGAACATATAACGTTATAGACGCACATAATGTTCCCACCGAGAAGTAGGTGCCGACACGCAAGGAATGTTGGAAAATATTAAATCCGAGATGTTAGGTTGCCTTACGTTAGGATATATAACGTTATAGAAGTACATAATGTTCCCACCGAGAAGTAGGTGCCAATACGCCACGAATGTTGTAAAATATTACATACGAGGTGTTAGGTTGCCTTAGGTTAGGGCACATAACGTTATAGACGTATATAATGTTCCCACCGAGATGTAGAGGCCGACACGCCACTAATGTTGTGAAATATTACATCCGAGATGTTAGGTTTGCTTAGGGTAGGACATATAACGTTATATACGTACACAATGTTCCCACCAAGAAGTAGGGGCCGACACGCAAGGAATGTTGTAAAATATTACATCCGAAATGTTAGGTTGCCCTAGGATAGGACATATAACGTTATAGACGTATATAATGTTACCACAAAGAAGTAGGGGCCGACACGCAAGGAATGTTGTGAAATATTACATCCGAGATGTTAGGTTGCCTTAGGTTAGGATATATAACGATATAGCTGCACATAATGTTCCCACCGAGAAGTAGGGGCCGACACGCAAGGAATGTTGTAAAATATTACATCCGAGACGTTAGGTTGCCCTAGGATAGGACATATAACGTTATAGCCGTACATAATGTTCCCACCGAGAAGTAGGGGCCGACACGCAAGGAATGTTGTAAAATATTACATCCGAGATGTTAGGTGGCCCTAGGATAGGATATATAACGTTATAGACATATATAATGTTACCACCGAAAAGTAGGTGCCGACGCGCAAGGAATGCTGTAAAATATTACATCCGAGATGTTATGTTCCCTTAGGATAGGACATATAACGTTATATACGTACATAATGTTCCCACCAAGAAGTAGGGGCCGACACGCCACGAATGTTGTAGAATATAACGTCCGAGATGTTAGGTTGCCTTACGTTAGGATATATAACGTTATAGACGTACATAATGTTCCCACCGAGAAGTAGAGGCCTACACGCCACGAATGTTGTAAAATATTACATACGAGGTGTTAGGTTGCCTTAGGTTAGGGCACATAACGTTATAGACGTACATAATGTTCCCACCGAGAAGTAGAGGCCGACACGCCACGAATGTTGTGAAATATTACGTCCGAGATGTTAGGTTTGCTTAGGTTAGGACATATAACGTTATATACGTACATAATGTTCCCACCAAGAAGTAGGGCCGGACACGCAAGGAATGTTGTAAAATATTACATCCGAGATGTTAGGTTGCCCTAGGATAGAACATATAACGTTATAGACGTATATAATATTACCACCGAAAAGTAGGTGCCGACACGCCACGAATGTTGTAAAATATTACATACGAGGTGTTAGGTTGCCTTAGGTTAGGACATATAACGTTATAGACGTGCATAATGTTCCACCGAGAAGTAGAGGCCTACACGCCACGAATGTTGTAAAATAGGACAAACGAGGTGTTAGGTTGCCTTAGGTTAGGGCACATATCGTTATAGACGTACATAATGTTCCCACCGAGAAGTAGAGGCCGACACGCCACGAATGTTGTGAAATATAACATCCGAGATGTTAGGTTTGCTTAGGTTAGGACATATAACGTTATATACGTACATAATGTTGCCACCGAGAAGTAGAGGCCGACACGCCACGAATGTTGTGAAATATTACATCCGAGATGTTAGGTTTGCTTAGGTTAGGACATATAACGTTACATACGTACATAACGTTCCCACAAAGAAGGAGGGGCCAACACGCAAGTAATGTTGTAAAATATTACATCCGAGATGTTAGGTTGCCTTAGGTTAGGACATATAACGTTATAGACGTATATAATGTCACCACCGAAAAGTAGGTGCCGACGCGCAAGGAATGCTGTAAAATATTACATCCGAGATGTTATGTTCCCTTAGGATAGGACATATAACGTTATATACGTACATAATGTTCCCACCAAGAAGTAGGGGCCGACACGCCACGAATGTTGTAGAATATAACGTCCGAGATGTTATGTTGCCTTCGGTTAGGATATATAACGTTATAGAAGTGTATAGTGTTCCCACGGATAAGTAGGAGCCGACACGCAAGTAATGTTGTAAAATATTACATCCGAGATGTTAGGTTGCCTTAGGTTAGTATATATAAGGTTATAGACGTATATAATATTCCCACGGAGCAGTATGCGCCGACACGCAAGGAATGTTGTAAAATATTACATCCGAGATGTTATGCTGCCTTAGGTTAGGACATATTACGTTGTAGCTGCACATAATGTTCCCACCGAGATGTAGTGGCCGACACGCCACGAATGTTGTTAAATATTACATCCGAGGTGTTAGGTTGCCTTAGGTTAGGACATATAACGTTATGAGCCGTATATAATGTTCCCACCGAGAAGTAGGGGCCGACACGAAAGGAATGTTGTAAAATATTACATCCGAGATGTTAGGTTGCCCTAGGATAGAACATATAACGTTATAGCCGTATATAATGTTACCACCGAAAAGTAGGTGCCGACACGCCACGAATATTGTAAAATATTACATACGAGGTGTTAGGTTGCCTTAGGATAGGACATATAACGTTATAGACGTGCATAATGTTCCCACCGAGAAGTAGGGGCCGACACGCAAGGAATGTTGTAAAATATTACATCCGAGATGTTAGGTTGCCCTAGGATAGAACATATAACGTTATAGACGCACATAATGTTCCCACCGAGAAGTAGGTGCCGACACGCAAGGAATGTTGGAAAATATTAAATCCGAGATGTTAGGTTGCCTTACGTTAGGATATATAACGTTATAGAAGTACATAATGTTCCCACCGAGAAGTAGGTGCCAATAAGCCACGAATGTAGTAAAATATTACATACGAGGTGTTAGGTTGCCTTAGGTTAGGGCACATAACGTTATAGACGTATATAATGTTCCCACCGAGATGTAGAGGCCGACACGCCACGAATGTTGTGAAATATTACATCCGAGATGTTAGGTTTGCTTAGGGTAGGACATATAACGTTATATACGTACACAATGTTCCCACCAAGAAGTAGGGGCCGACACGCAAGGAATGTTGTAAAATATTACATCCGAGACGTTAGGTTGCCCTAGGATAGGACATATAACGTTATAGCCGTACATAATGTTCCCACCGAGAAGTAGGGGCCGACACGCAAGGAATGTTGTAAAATATTACATCCGAGATGTTAGGTGGCCCTAGGATAGGATATATAACGTTATAGACATATATAATGTTACCACCGAAAAGTAGGTGCCGACGCGCAAGGAATGCTGTAAAATATTACATCCGAGATGTTATGTTCCCTTAGGATAGGACATATAACGTTATATACGTACATAATGTTCCCACCAAGAAGTAGGGGCCGACACGCCACGAATGTTGTAGAATATTACGTCCGAGATGTTAGGTTTGCTTAGGTTAGGACATATAACGTTATATACGTACATAATGTTACCACCGAAAAGTAGGTGCCGACACGCCACGAATATTGTAAAATATTACATACGAGGTGTTAGGTTGCCTTAGGATAGGACATATAACGTTATAGACGTGCATAATGTTCCCACCGAGAAGTAGGGGCCGACACGCAAGGAATGTTGTAAAATATTACATCCGAGATGTTAGGTTGCCCTAGGATAGAACATATAACGTTATAGACGCACATAATGTTCCCACCGAGAAGTAGGTGCCGACACGCAAGGAATGTTGGAAAATATTAAATCCGAGATGTTAGGTTGCCTTACGTTAGGATATATAACGTTATAGAAGTACATAATGTTCCCACCGAGAAGTAGGTGCCAATACGCCACGAATGTTGTAAAATATTACATACGAGGTGTTAGGTTGCCTTAGGTTAGGGCACATAACGTTATAGACGTATATAATGTTCCCACCGAGATGTAGAGGCCGACACGCCACGAATGTTGTGAAATATTACATCCGAGATGTTAGGTTTGCTTAGGGTAGGACATATAACGTTATATACGTACACAATGTTCCCACCAAGAAGTAGGGGCCGACACACAAGGAATGTTGTAAAATATTACATCCGAGATGTTAGGTTGCCCTAGGATAGGACATATAACGTTATAGACGTATATAATGTTACCACAAAGAAGTAGGGGCCGACACGCAAGGAATGTTGTGAAATATTACATCCGAGATGTTAGGTTGCCTTAGGTTAGGATATATAACGATATAGCTGCACATAATGTTCCCACCGAGAAGTAGGGGCCGACACGCAAGGAATGTTGTAAAATATTACATCCGAGACGTTAGGTTGCCCTAGGATAGGACATATAACGTTATAGCCGTACATAATGTTCCCACCGAGAAGTAGGGGCCGACACGCAAGGAATGTTGTAAAATATTAAATCCGAGATGTTAGGTGGCCCTAGGATAGGATATATAACGTTATAGACATATATAATGTTACCACCGAAAAGTAGGTGCCGACGCGCAAGGAATGCTGTAAAATATTACATCCGAGATGTTATGTTCCCTTAGGATAGGACATATAACGTTATATACGTACATAATGTTCCCACCAAGAAGTAGGGGCCGACACGCCACGAATGTTGTAGAATATAACGTCCGAGATGTTAGGTTGCCTTACGTTAGGATATATAACGTTATAGACGTACATAATGTTCCCACCGAGAAGTAGAGGCCTACACGCCACGAATGTTGTAAAATATTACATACGAGGTGTTAGGTTGCCTTAGGTTATGGCACATAACGTTATAGACGTACATAAGGTTCCCACCGAGAAGTAGAGGCCGACACGCCACGAATGTTGTGAAATATTACGTCCGAGATGTTAGGTTTGCTTAGGTTAGGACATATAACGTTATATACGTACATAATGTTCCCACCAAGAAGTAGGGCCGGACACGCAAGGAATGTTTTAAAATATTACATCCGAGATGTTAGGTTGCCCTAGGATAGAACATATAACGTTATAGACGTATATAATGTTACCACCGAAAAGTAGGTGCCGACACGCCACGAATGTTGTAAAATATTACATACGAGGTGTTAGGTTGCCTTAGGTTAGGACATATAACGTTATAGACGTGCATAATGTTCCACCGAGAAGTAGAGGCCTACACGCCACGAATGTTGTAAAATATGACAAACGAGGTGTTAGGTTGCCTTAGGTTAGGGCACATTTCGTTATAGACGTACATAATGTTCCCACCGAGAAGTAGAGGCCGACACGCCACGAATGTTGTGAAATATAACATCCGAGATGTTAGGTTTGCTTAGGTTAGGACATATAACGTTATATACGTACATAATGTTGCCACCGAGAAGTAGAGGCCGACACGCCACGAATGTTGTGAAATATTACATCCGAGATGTTAGGTTTGCTTAGGTTAGGACATATAACGTTACATACGTACATAACGTTCCCACAAAGAAGGAGGGGCCAACACGAAAGTAATGTTGTAAAATATTACATCCGAGATGTTAGGTTGCCTTAGGTTAGGACATATAACGTTATAGACGTATATAATGTCACCACCGAAAAGTAGGTGCCGACGCGCAAGGAATGCTGTAAAATATTACATCCGAGATGTTAGGTTCCCTTAGGATAGGACATATAACGTTATATACGTACATAATGTTCCCACCAAGAAGTAGGGGCCGACACGCCACGAATGTTGTAGAATATAACGTCCGAGATGTTATGTTGCCTTCGGTTAGGATATATAAAGTTATAGAAGTGTATAGTGTTCCCACGGATAAGTAGGAGCCGACACGCAAGTAATGTTGTAAAATATTACATCCGAGATGTTAGGTTGCCTTAGGATAGTATATATAAGGTTATAGACGTATATAATATTCCCACGGAGCAGTATGCGCCGACACGCAAGGAATGTTGTAAAATATTACATCCGAGATGTTAGGCTGCCTTAGGTTAGGACATATTACGTTGTAGCTGCACATAATGTTCCCACCGAGATGTAGTGGCCGACACGCCACGAATGTTGTTAAATATTACATCCGAGGTGTTAGGTTGCCTTAGGTTAGGACATATAACGTTATGAGCCGTATATAATGTTCCCACCGAGAAGTAGGGGCCGACACGAAAGGAATGTTGTAAAATATTACATCCGAGATGTTAGGTTGCCCTAGGATAGAACATATAACGTTATAGCCGTATATAATGTTACCACCGAAAAGTAGGTGCCGACACGCCACGAATATTGTAAAATATTACATACGAGGTGTTAGGTTGCCTTAGGATAGGACATATAACGTTATAGACGTGCATAATGTTCCCACCGAGAAGTAGGGGCCGACACGCAAAGAATGTTGTAAAATATTACATCCGAGATGTTAGGTTGCCCTAGGATAGGACATATAACGTTATAGACGTATATAATGTTACCACCGAAAAGTAGGTGCCGACACGCCACGAATGTTGTAAAATATTACATACGAGGTGTTAGGTTGCCTTAGGTTAGGACATATAACGTTATAGACGTGCATAATGTTCCCACCGAGAAGTAGAGGCCTACACGCCACGAATGTTGTAAAATATTACATACGAGGTGTTAGGTTGCCTTACGTTAGGGCACATATCGTTATAGACGTACATAATGTTCCCACCAAGAAGTAGGGACCGACACGCCACGAATGTTGTAGCATATAACGTCCGAGATGTTAGGTTGCTCTAGGATAGGATATATAACGTTATAGACGTATGTAATGTTCCCACCGAGAAGTAGGTGCCGACACGCAAGGAATGTTGGAAAATATTACATCCGAGATGTTAGGTTGCCTTAGGTTAGGATATATAACGTTATAGCTGCACATAATGTTCTCACCGAGAAGTAGAGGCCGACACGCAAGGAATGTTGTAAAATACTACATCCGAGATGTTAGGTTGCCTTAGGTTAGGATATATAACGTTATAGCTGCACATAATGTTCCCACCGAGAAGTAGAGGCCGACACGCCACGAATGTTGTAAAATATCACGTCCGAGATGTTATGTTGCCTTCGGTTAGGATATATAACGTTATAGAAGTATATAATGTTCCCACGGATAAGTAGGCGCCGACACGCAAGGAATGTTGTAAAATATTACATCCGAGATGTTAGGTTGCCTTAGGTTAGGACATATAACGTTATAGCCGTACATAATGTTCCCACCGAGAAGTAGAGACCTACACGCCACGAATGTTGTAAAAAATTACGTACGAGGTGTTAGGTTGCCCTAGGTTAGGGCACATAACCTTATAGACGTACATAATGTTCCCACCGTGAAGTAGATGCCGACACGCCACGAACGTTGTGAAATATTACATCCGAGATGATAGGTTTGCTTAGGTTAGGACATATAACGTTATATACGTACATAATTTTCCCACCAAGAAGAAGGGGCCGACACGCAAGGAATGTTGTAAAATATTACATCCGAGATGTTAGGTTGCCTTAGGTTAGGATATATAACGTTATAGACGTACATAATGTTCCTACCCAGGAGTAAGGGTCGACACGTAACGAATGTTGTTAAATATTGTGTCCGAGATGTTAGGTTGCCTTAGGTTAGGACATATAACGTTACAGCCGTACATAATGTTCCCACCGAGAAGTAGGTGCCGACACGCAAGGAATGTTGGAAAATATTACATCCGAGATGTTAGGTTGCCTTACGTTAGGATATATAACGTTATAGACGTACATAATGTTCCCACCGAGAAGTAAAGGCCTACACGCCACGAATGTTGTAAAATATTACATACGAGGTGTTAGGTGCCTTAGGTTAGGGCACATAACCTTATAGACGTACATAATGTTCCCACCGTGAAGTAGATGCCGGCACGCCACGAACGTTGTGAAATATTACATCCGAGATGTTAGGTTTGCTTAGGTTAGGACATATAACGTTATATACGTACATAATGTTCCCACCGAGAAGTAGAGGCCGACACGCCACGAATGTTGTGAAATATTACGTCCGAGATGTTAGGTTTGCTTAGGTTAGGACATATAACGTTATATACGTACATAATGTTCCCACCAAGAAGTAGGGCCGGACACGCAAGGAATGTTTTAAAATATTACATCCGAGATGTTAGGTTGCCCTAGGATAGAACATATAACGTTATAGACGTATATAATGTTACCACCGAAAAGTAGGTGCCGACACGCCACGAATGTTGTAAAATATTACATACGAGGTGTTAGGTTGCCTTAGGTTAGGACATATAACGTTATAGACGTGCATAATGTTCCACCGAGAAGTAGAGGCCTACACGCCACGAATGTTGTAAAATATGACAAACGAGGTGTTAGGTTGCCTTAGGTTAGGGCACATATCGTTATAGACGTACATAATGTTCCCACCGAGAAGTAGAGGCCGACACGCCACGAATGTTGTGAAATATAACATCCGAGATGTTAGGTTTGCTTAGGTTAGGACATATAACGTTATATACGTACATAATGTTGCCACCGAGAAGTAGAGGCCGACACGCCACGAATGTTGTGAAATATTACATCCGAGATGTTAGGTTTGCTTAGGTTAGGACATATAACGTTACATACGTACATAACGTTCCCACAAAGAAGGAGGGGCCAACACGAAAGTAATGTTGTAAAATATTACATCCGAGATGTTAGGTTGCCTTAGGTTAGGACATATAACGTTATAGACGTATATAATGTCACCACCGAAAAGTAGGTGCCGACGCGCAAGGAATGCTGTAAAATATTACATCCGAGATGTTAGGCTGCCTTAGGTTAGGACATATTACGTTGTAGCTGCACATAATGTTCCCACCGAGATGTAGTGGCCGACACGCCACGAATGTTGTTAAATATTACATCCGAGGTGTTAGGTTGCCTTAGGTTAGGACATATAACGTTATGAGCCGTATATAATGTTCCCACCGAGAAGTAGGGGCCGACACGAAAGGAATGTTGTAAAATATTACATCCGAGATGTTAGGTTGCCCTAGGATAGAACATATAACGTTATAGCCGTATATAATGTTACCACCGAAAAGTAGGTGCCGACACGCCACGAATATTGTAAAATATTACATACGAGGTGTTAGGTTGCCTTAGGATAGGACATATAACGTTATAGACGTGCATAATGTTCCCACCGAGAAGTAGGGGCCGACACGCAAAGAATGTTGTAAAATATTACATCCGAGATGTTAGGTTGCCCTAGGATAGGACATATAACGTTATAGACGTATATAATGTTACCACCGAAAAGTAGGTGCCGACACGCCACGAATGTTATAAAATATTACATACGAGGTGTTAGGTTGCCTTAGGTTAGGACATATAACGTTATAGACGTGCATAATGTTCCCACCGAGAAGTAGAGGCCTACACGCCACGAATGTTGTAAAATATTACATACGAGGTGTTAGGTTGCCTTACGTTAGGGCACATATCGTTATAGACGTACATAATGTTCCCACCAAGAAGTAGGGGCCGACACGCCACGAATGTTGTAGCATATAACGTCCGAGATGTTAGGTTGCTCTAGGATAGGATATATAACGTTATAGACGTATGTAATGTTCCCACCGAGAAGTAGGTGCCGACACGCAAGGAATGTTGGAAAATATTACATCCGAGATGTTAGGTTGCCTTAGGTTAGGATATATAACGTTATAGCTGCACATAATGTTCTCACCGAGAAGTAGAGGCCGACACGCAAGGAATGTTGTAAAATACTACATCCGAGATGTTAGGTTGCCTTAGGTTAGGATATATAACGTTATAGCTGCACATAATGTTCCCACCGAGAAGTAGAGGCCGACACGCCACGAATGTTGTAAAATATCACGTCCGAGATGTTATGTTGCCTTCGGTTAGGATATATAACGTTATAGAAGTATATAATGTTCCCACGGATAAGTAGGCGCCGACACGCAAGGAATGTTGTAAAATATTACATCCGAGATGTTAGGTTGCCTTAGGTTAGGACATATAACGTTATAGCCGTACATAATGTTCCCACCGAGAAGTAGAGGCCTACACGCCACGAATGTTGTAAAAAATTACGTACGAGGTGTTAGGTTGCCCTAGGTTAGGGCACATAACCTTATAGACGTACATAATGTTCCCACCGTGAAGTAGATGCCGACACGCCACGAACGTTGTGAAATATTACATCCGAGATGATAGGTTTGCTTAGGTTAGGACATATAACGTTATATACGTACATAATTTTCCCACCAAGAAGAAGGGGCCGACACGCAAGGAATGTTGTAAAATATTACATCCGAGATGTTAGGTTGCCTTAGGTTAGGATATATAACGTTATAGACGTACATAATGTTCCTACCCAGGAGTAAGGGTCGACACGTAACGAATGTTGTTAAATATTGTGTCCGAGATGTTAGGTTGCCTTAGGTTAGGACATATAACGTTACAGCCGTACATAATGTTCCCACCGAGAAGTAGGTGCCGACACGCAAGGAATGTTGGAAAATATTACATCCGAGATGTTAGGTTGCCTTACGTTAGGATATATAACGTTATAGACGTACATAATGTTCCCACCGAGAAGTAAAGGCCTACACGCCACGAATGTTGTAAAATATTACATACGAGGTGTTAGGTGCCTTAGGTTAGGGCACATAACCTTATAGACGTACATAATGTTCCTACCGTGAAGTAGATGCCGGCACGCCACGAACGTTGTGAAATATTACATCCGAGATGTTAGGTTTGCTTAGGTTAGGACATATAACGTTATATACGTACATAATGTTCCCACCGAGAAGTAGAGGCCGACACGCCACGAATGTTGAGAAATATGACATCCGAGATGTTAGGTTTGCTTAGGTTAGGACATATAACGTTACATACGTACATAATGTTCCCACAAAGAAGTAGGGGCCGACACGCAAGGAATGTTGTAAAATATTACATCCGAGATGTTAGGCTGCCTTAGGTTAGGACATATTACGTTATAGCTGCACATAATGTTCCCACCGAGAAGTAGGGGCCGACACGCAAGGAATGTTGTAAAATATTACATCCGAGATGTTAGGTTGCCCTAGGATAGGACATATAACGTTATATACGTACATAATGTTCTCACCGAGAAGTAGAGGCCGGCACGCCACGAATGTTGAGAAATATTACATCCGAGATGTTAGGTTTGCTTAGGTTAGGACATATAACGTTACATACGTACATAATGTTCCCACAAAGAAGTAGGGGCCGACACGCAAGGAATGTTGTAAAATATTACATCCGAGATGTTAGGTTGCCTTAGGTTAGGATATATAACGTTATAGCTGCACATAATGTTCCCACCGAGAAGTAGAGGCCGACACGCAAGGAATGTTGTAAAATATTACATCCGAGATGTTAGGTTGCCTTAGGTTAGGATATATAACGTTATAGCTGCACATAATGTTCCCACCGAGAAGTAGAGGCCGACACGCCACGAATGTTGTAAAATATCACGTCCGAGATGTTATGTTGCCTTAGGTTAGGGCACATAACATTATAGACGTACATAATGTTCCCACCGAGAAGTAGAGGCCGGCACGCCACGAATGTTGAGAAATATTACATCCGAGATGTTAGGTTTGCTTAGGTTAGGACATATAACGTTACATACGTACATAATGTTCCCACAAAGAAGTAGGGGCCGACACGCAAGGAATGTTGTAAAATATTACATCCGAGATGTTAGGTTACCTTAGGTCAGGATATATAACATTATAGACGTACATAATGTTCCCACCGAGCAGTATGCGCCGACAAGCAAGGAATGTTGGAAAATATTACATCCGAGATGTTAGGTTGCCTTACGTTAGGATATATAACGTTATAGACGTACATAATGCTCCCACCGAGAAGTAGGGGCCGACACGCAAGGAATGTTGTAAAATATTACATCCGAGATGTTAGGTTGCCTTAGGTTAGGGCACATAACATTATAGACGTACATAATGTTCCCACCGAGAAGTAGGGGCCGACACGCAAGGAATGTTGTAAAATATTACATCCGAGATGTTAGGTTGCCTTAGGTTAGGATATATAACGTTATAGACGTACATAATGTTCCCACCGAGAAGTAGAGGCCTACACGCCACGAATGTTGTAAAATATTACATACGAGGTGTTAGGTTGCCGTAGGTTAGGGCACATAACGTTATAGACGTGCATAATGTTCCCACCGAGAAGTAGAGGCCTACACGCTACGAATGTTGTAAAATATTACATCCGAGATGTTAGGTTGCCTTAGGTTAGTATATATAAGGTTATAGACGTATATAATATTCCCACGGAGCAGTATGCGCCGACACGCAAGGAATGTTGTAAAATATTACATCCGAGATGTTAGGCTGCCTTAGGTTAGGACATATAACGTTATAGCCGTACATAATGTTCCCACAAAGAAGTAGGGGCCGACACGCAAGGAATGTTGTAAAATATTACGTCCGAGATGTTAGGTTGCCTTAGGTTAGGATATATAACGTTATAGCTGCACATAATGTTACCACAGAAAAGTAGGTGCCGACACGCCACGAATGTTGTAAAATATTACATACGAGGTGTTAGGTTGCCGTAGGTTAGGGCACATAACGTTATAGACGTGCATAATGTTCCCACCGAGAAGTAGAGGCCTACACGCTACGAATGTTGTAAAATATTACATCCGAGATGTTAGGTTGCCTTAGGTTAGTATATATAAGGTTATAGACGTATATAATATTCCCACGGAGCAGTATGCGCCGACACGCAAGGAATGTTGTAAAATATTACATCCGAGATGTTAGGCTGCCTTAGGTTAGGACATATAACGTTATAGCCGTACATAATGTTCCCACAAAGAAGTAGGGGCCGACACGCAAGGAATGTTGTAAAATATTACGTCCGAGATGTTAGGTTGCCTTAGGTTAGGATATATAACGTTATAGCTGCACATAATGTTACCACAGAAAAGTAGGTGCCGACACGCCACGAATGTTGTAAAATATTACATACGAGGTGTTAGGTTGCCTTAGGTTAGGACATATAACGTTATAGACGTGCATAATGTTCCCACCGAGAAGTAGAGGCCTACACGCCACGAATGTTGTAAAATATTACATACGAGGTGTTAGGTTGCCTTAGGTTAGGGCACATAACGTTATAGACGTACATAATGTTCACACCGAGAAGTAGAGGCCGACACGCCACAAATGTTGTGAAATATTACATCCGAGATGATAGGTTTGCTTAGGTTAGGACATATAACGTTATATACGTACATAATTTTCCCACCAAGAAGAAGGGGCCGACACGCAAGGAATGTTGTAAAATATTATATCCGAGATGTTAGGTTGCCTTAGGTTAGGATATATAACGTTATAGACGTACATAATGTTCCTACCCAGGAGTAAGGGTCGACACGTAACGAATGTTGTTAAATATTGTGTCCGAGATGTTAGGTTGCCTTAGGTTAGGACATATAACGTTACAGCCGTACATAATGTTCCCACCGAGAAGTAGGTGCCGATACGCAAGGAATGTTGGAAAATATTACATCCGAGATGTTAGGTTGCCTTACGTTAGGATATATAACGTTATAGACGTACATAACGTTCCCACCGAGAAGTAGAGGCCTACACGCCATGAATGTTGTAAAATATTACATACGAGGTGTTAGGTGCCTTAGGTTAGGGTACATAACCTTATAGACGTACATAATGTTCCCACCGTGAAGTAGAGGCCGGCACGCCACGAACGTTGTGAAATATTACATCCGAGATGTTAGGTTTGCTTAGGTTAGGACATATAACGTTATATAAGTACATAATGTTCCCACCGAGAAGTAGAGGCCGACACGCCACGAATGTTGAGAAATATTACATCCGAGATGTTAGGTTTGCTTAGGTTAGGACATATAACGTTACATACGTACATAATGTTCCCACAAAGAAGTAGGGGCCGACACGCAAGGAATGTTGGAAAATATTACATCCGAAATGTTAGGTTGCCTTAGGTTAGGATATATAACGTTATAGCTGCACATAATGTTCCCACCGAGAAGTAGGGTCCGACACGCAAGGAATGTTGTAAAATATTACATCCGAGATGTTAGGTTGCCTTAGGTTAGGATATATAACGTTATAGCTGCACATAATGTTCCCACCGAGAAGTAGAGGCCGACACGCAAGGAATGTTGTAAAATATTACATCCGAGATGTTAGGTTGCCTTAGGTTAGGATATATAACGTTATAGCAGCACATAATGTTCCCACCGAGAAGTAGAGGCCGACACGCCACGAATGTTGTAAAATATCACGTCCGAGATGTTATGTTGCCTTCGGTTAGGATATATAACGTTATAGAAGTATATAATGTTCCCACGGATAAGTAGGCGCCGACACGCAAGGAATGTTGTAAAATATTACATTCGAGATGTTAGGTTGCCTTAGGTTAGGATATATAAGGTTATAGACGTATATAATATTCCCACGGAGCAGTATGCGCCGACACGCAAGGAATGTTGTAAAATATTACATCCGAGATGTTAGGCTGTCTTAGGTTAGGACATATTACGTTATAGCTGCACATAATGTTCCCACCGAGAAGTAGTGGCCGACACGCCACGAATGTGGTTAAATATTACATCCGAGGTGTTAGGTTGCCTTAGGTTAGGACATATAACGTTATAGCCGTACATAATGTTCCCACCGAGAAGTAGGGGCCGACACGCAAGGAATGTTGTAAAATATTACATCCGAGATGTTAGGTTGCCCTAGGATAGGACATATAACGTTATAGACGTATATAATGTTACCACAGAAAAGTAGGTGCCGACACGCCACGAATGTTGTAAAATATTACATACGAGGCGTTAGGTTGCCTTAGGTTAGGACATATAACGTTATAGACGTGCATAATGTTCCCACCGAGTAGTAGAGGCCTACACGCCACGAATGTTGTAAAATATTACATCCGAGATGTTAGGTTGCCTTAGGTTAGGATATATAACGTTATAGCTGCACATAATGTTCCCACCGAGAAGTAGAGGCCGACACGCCACTAATGTTGTGAAATATTACATCCGAGATGTTAGGTTTGCTTAGGTTAGGACATATAACGTTACATACGTACATAATGTTCCCACAAAGAAGTAGGGGCCGACACGCAAGGAATGTTGTAAAATATTACATCCGAGATGTTAGGTTGCCTTAGGTTAGGATATATAATGTTATAGCTGCACATAATGTTCCCACCGAGAAGTAGAGGCCGACACGCAAGGAATGTTGTAAAATATTACATCCGAGATGTTAGGTTGCCTTAGGTTAGGATATATAACGTTATAGCTGCACATAATGTTCCCACCGAGAAGTAGAGGCCGACACGCCACGAATGTTGTAAAATATCACGTCCGAGATGTTATGTTGCCTTAGGTTAGGGCACATAACATTATAGACGTACATAATGTTCCCACCGAGAAGTAGGGGCCGACACGCAAGGAATGTTGTAAAATATTACATCCGAGATGTTAGGTTGCCTTAGGTTAGGATATATAACATTATAGACGTACATAATGTTCCCACCGAGCAGTATGCGCCGACAAGCAAGGAATGTTGGAAAATATTACATCCGAGATGTTAGGTTGCCTTACGTTAGGATATATAACGTTATAGACGTACATAATGTTCCCACCGAGAAGTAGGGGCCGACACGCAAGGAATGTTTGTAAAATATTACATCCGAGATGTTAGGTTGCCCTAGGATAGGACATATAACGTTGTAGACGTATATAATGTTACCACAGAAAAGTAGGTGCCGACACGCCACGAATGTTGTAAAATATTACATACGAGGTGTTAGGTTGCCTTAGGTTAGGACAGATAACGTTATAGACGTGCATAATGTTCCCACCGAGAAGTAGAGGCCGACACGCAAGGAATGTTGTAAAATATTACATCCGAGATGTTAGGTTGCCTTAGGTTAGGATATATAACGTTATAGCTGCACATAATGTTCCCACCGAGAAGTAGAGGCCGACACGCCACGAATGTTGTAAAATATCACGTCCGAGATGTTATGTTGCCTTCGGTTAGGATATATAACGTTATAGAAGTATATAATGTTCCCACGGATAAGTAGGCGCCGACACGCAAGGAATGTTGTAAAATATTACATTCGATATGTTAGGTTGCCTTAGGTTAGGATATATAAGGTTATAGACGTATATAATATTCCCACGGAGCAGTATGCGCCGACACGCAAGGAATGTTGTAAAATATTACATCCGAGATGTTAGGCTGCCTTAGGTTAGGACATATTACGTTATAGCTGCACATAATGTTCCCACCGAGAAGTAGTGGCCGACTCGCCACGAATGTGGTTAAATATTACATCCGAGGTGTTAGGTGGCCTTAGGTTAGGACATATAACGTTATAGCCGTACATAATGTTCCCACCGAGAAGTAGGGGCCGACGCGCAAGGAATGTTGTAAAATATTACATACGAGGTGTTAGGTTGCCTTAGGTTAGGACATATAACGTTATAGACGTGCATAATGTTCCCACCGAGTAGTAGAGGCCTACACGCCACGAATGTTGTAAAATATTACATACGAGGTGTTAGGTTGCCTTAGGTTAGGGCACATAACGTTATAGACGTACATAATGTTCACACCGAGAAGTAGAGGCCGACGAGCCACGAATGTTGTGAAATATTACATCCGAGATGATAGGTTTGCTTAGGTTAGGACATATAACGTTATATACGTACATAATTTTCCCACCAAGAAGAAGGGGCCGACACGCAAGGAATGTTGTAAAATATTACATCCGAGATGTTAGGTTGCCTTAGGTTAGGATATATAACATTATAGACGTACATAATGTTCCCACCGAGCAGTATGCGCCGACAAGCAAGGAATGTTTGAAAATATTACATCCGAGATGTTAGGTTGCATTACGTTAGGATATATAACGTTATAGACGTACATAATGCTCCCACCGAGAAGTAGGGGCCGACACGCAAGGAATGTTGTAAAATATTACATCCGAGATGTTAGGTTGCCTTAGGTTAGGATATATAACATTATAGACGTACATAATGTTCCCACCGAGCAGTATGCGCCGACAAGCAAGGAATGTTGGAAAATATTACATCCGAGATGTTAGGTTGCCTTACGTTAGGATATATAACGTTATAGACGTACATAATGTTCCCACCGAGAAGTAGAGGCCTACACGCCACGAATGTTGTAAAATATTACATACGAGGTGTTAGGTTGCCGTAGGTTAGGGCACATAACGTTATAGACGTGCATAATGTTCCCACCGAGAAGTAGAGGCCTACACGCCACGAATGTTGTAAAATATTACATCCGAGATGTTAGGTTGCCTTAGGTTAGGATATATAACGTTATAGCTGCACATAATGTTCCCACCGAGAAGTAGAGGCCGACACGCCACGAATGTTGTAAAATATCACGTCCGAGATGTTATGTTGCCTTCGGTTAGGATATATAATGTTATAGAAGTGTATAATGTTCCCACGGATAAATAGGAGCCGACACGCAAGTAATGTTGTAAAATATTACATCCGAGATGTTAGGTTGCCTTAGGTTAGTATATATAAGGTTATAGACGTATATAATATTCCCACGGAGCAGTATGCGCCGACACGCAAGGAATGTTGTAAAATATTACATCCGAGATGTTAGGCTGCCTTAGGTTAGGACATATTACGTTGTAGCTGCACATAATGTTCCCACCGAGATGTAGTGGCCGACACGCCACGAATGTTGTTAAATATTACATCCGAGGTGTTAGGTTGCCTTAGGTTAGGACATATAACGTTATGAGCCGTATATAATGTTCCCACCGAGAAGTAGGGGCCGACACGAAAGGAATGTTGTAAAATATTACATCCGAGATGTTAAGTTGCCCTAGGATAGAACATATAACGTTATAGCCGTATATAATGTTACCACTGAAAAGTAGGTGCCGACACGCCACGAATATTGTAAAATATTACATACGAGATGTTAGGTTGCCTTAGGATAGGACATATAACGTTATAGATGTGCATAATGTTCCCACCGAGAAGTAGGGGCCGACACGCAAGGAATGTTGTAAAATATTACATCCGAGATGTTAGGTTGCCCTAGGATAGGACATATAACGTTATAGACGTATATAATGTTACCACCGAAAAGTAGGTGCCAACGCGCAAGAAATGCTGTAAAATATTACATCCGAGATGTTATGTTGCCTTCGGTTAGGATATATAACGTTATAGAAGTATATAATGTTCCCACGGATAAGTAGGCCCCGACACGCAAGGAACGTTGTAAAATATTACATACGAGGTGTTAGGTTGCCTTAGGTTAGGACATATACCGTTATAGACGTACATAATGTACCCACCGAGAAGTAGAGGGCGACACGCAAGGAATGTTGTAAAATATTACATCCGAGATGTTAGGTTGCCCTAGGATAGGACATACAACGTTATAGTCGTATATAATGTTACCACCGAGAAGTAGAGGCCGACACGCAAGGAATGTTGTAAAATATTACATCCGAGATGTTAGGTTGCCTTAGGTTAGGGTATATAACGTTATAGCTGCACATAATGTTCCCACCGAGAAGTAGAGGCCGACACGCCACGAATGTTGTAAAATATCACGTCCGAGATGTTATGTTGCCTTTGGTTAGGATATATAACGTTATAGAATTGTATAATGTTCCCACGGATAAGTAGGAGCCGACACGCAAGTAATGTTGTAAAATATTACATCCGAGATGTTAGGTTGCCTTAGGTTAGTATATATAAGGTTATAGACGTATATAATATTCCCACGGAGCAGTATGCGCCGACACGCAAGGAATGTTGTAAAATATTACATCCGAGATGTTAGGCTGCCTTAGGTTAGGACATATTACGTTGCAGCTGCACATAATGTTCCCACCGAGATGTAGTGGCCGACACGCCACGAATGTTGTTAAATATTACATCCGAGGTGTTAGGTTGCCTTAGGTTAGGACATATAACGTTATGAGCCGTATATAATGTTCCCACCGAGAAGTAGGGGCCGACACGAAAGGAATGTTGTAAAATATTACATCCGAGATGTTAGGTTGCCCTAGGATAGAACATATAACGTTATAGCCGTATATAATGTTACCACCGAAAAGTAGGTGCCGACACGCCACGAATATTGTAAAATATTACATACGAGGTGTTAGGTTGCCTTAGGATAGGACATATAACGTTATAGACGTGCATAATGTTCCCACCGAGAAGTAGGGGCCGACACGAAAGGAATGTTGTAAAATATTACATCCGAGATGTTAGGTTGCCTTAGGTTAGGATATATAACGTTATAGACGTACATAATGTTCCCACCGAGCAGTATGCGCCGACAAGCAAGGAATGTTGGAAAATATTACATCCGAGATGTTAGGTTGCATTACGTTAGGATATATAACGTTATAGACGTACATAATTCTCCCACCGAGAAGTAGGGGCCGACACGCAAGGAATGTTGTAAAATATTACATCCGAGATGTTAGGTTGCCTTAGGTTAGGATATATAACATTATAGACGTACATAATGTTCCCACCGAGCAGTATGCGCCGACAAGCAAGGAATGTTGGAAAATATTACATCCGAGATGTTAGGTTGCCTTACGTTAGGATATATAACGTTATAGACGTACATAATGTTCCCACCGAGAAGTAGAGGCCTACACGCCACGAATGTTGTAAAATATTACATACGAGGTGTTAGGTTGCCGTAGGTTAGGGCACATAACGTTATAGACGTGCATAATGTTCCCACCGAGAAGTAGAGGCCTACACGCCACGAATGTTGTAAAATATTACATCCGAGATGTTAGGTTGCCTTAGGTTAGGACATATAACGTTATGAGCCGTATATAATGTTCCCACCGAGAAGTAGGGGCCGACACGCAAGGAATGTTGTAAAATATTACATCCGAGATGTTAGGTTGCCCTAGGATAGGACATATAACGTTATAGACGTATATAATGTTACCACCGAAAAGTAGGTGCCGACGCGCAAGAAATGCTGTAAAATATTACATCCGAGATGTTATGTTGCCTTCGGTTAGGATATATAACGTTATAGAAGTATATAATGTTCCCACGGATAAGTAGGCCCCGACACGCAAGGAATGTTGTAAAATATTACATACGAGGTGTTAGGTTGCCTTAGGTTAGGACATATACCGTTATAGACGTACATAATGTACCCACCGAGAAGTAGAGGGCGACACGCAAGGAATGTTGTAAAATATTACATCCGAGATGTTAGGTTGCCCTAGGATAGGACATACAACGTTATAGACGTATATAATGTTACCACCGAGAAGTAGAGGCCGACACGCAAGGAATGTTGTAAAATATTACATCCGAGATGTTAGGTTGCCTTAGGTTAGGGTATATAACGTTATAGCTGCACATAATGTTCCCACCGAGAAGTAGAGGCCGACACGCCACGAATGTTGTGAAATATTACATCCGAGATGATAGGTTTGCTTAGGTTAGGACATATAACGTTATATACGTACATAATTTTCCCACCAAGAAGAAGGGGCCGACACGCAAGGAATGTTGTAAAATATTACATCCGAGATGTTAGGTTGCCTTAGGTTAGGATATATAACATTATAGACGTACATAATGTTCCCACCGAGCAGTATGCGCCGACAAGCAAGGAATGTTTGAAAATATTACATCCGAGATGTTAGGTTGCATTACGTTAGGATATATAACGTTATAGACGTACATAATGCTCCCACCGAGAAGTAGGGGCCGACACGCAAGGAATGTTGTAAAATATTACATCCGAGATGTTAGGTTGCCTTAGGTTAGGATATATAACATTATAGACGTACATAATGTTCCCACCGAGCAGTATGCGCCGACAAGCAAGGAATGTTGGAAAATATTACATCCGAGATGTTAGGTTGCCTTACGTTAGGATATATAACGTTATAGACGTACATAATGTTCCCACCGAGAAGTAGAGGCCTACACGCCACGAATGTTGTAAAATATTACATACGAGGTGTTAGGTTGCCGTAGGTTAGGGCACATAACGTTATAGACGTGCATAATGTTCCCACCGAGAAGTAGAGGCCTACACGCCACGAATGTTGTAAAATATTACATCCGAGATATTAGGTTGCCTTAGGTTAGGATATATAACGTTATAGCTGCACATAATGTTCCCACCGAGAAGTAGAGGCCGACACGCCACGAATGTTGTAAAATATCACGTCCGAGATGTTATGTTGCCTTCGGTTAGGATATATAATGTTATAGAAGTGTATAATGTTCCCACGGATAAATAGGAGCCGACACGCAAGTAATGTTGTAAAATATTACATCCGAGATGTTAGGTTGCCTTAGGTTAGTATATATAAGGTTATAGACGTATATAATATTCCCACGGAGCAGTATGCGCCGACACGCAAGGAATGTTGTAAAATATTACATCCGAGATGTTAGGCTGCCTTAGGTTAGGACATATTACGTTGTAGCTGCACATAATGTTCCCACCGAGATGTAGTGGCCGACACGCCACGAATGTTGTTAAATATTACATCCGAGGTGTTAGGTTGCCTTAGGTTAGGACATATAACGTTATGAGCCGTATATAATGTTCCCACCGAGAAGTAGGGGCCGACACGAAAGGAATGTTGTAAAATATTACATCCGAGATGTTAAGTTGCCCTAGGATAGAACATATAACGTTATAGCCGTATATAATGTTACCACTGAAAAGTAGGTGCCGACACGCCACGAATATTGTAAAATATTACATACGAGATGTTAGGTTGCCTTAGGATAGGACATATAACGTTATAGATGTGCATAATGTTCCCACCGAGAAGTAGGGGCCGACACGCAAGGAATGTTGTAAAATATTACATCCGAGATGTTAGGTTGCCCTAGGATAGGACATATAACGTTATAGACGTATATAATGTTACCACCGAAAAGTAGGTGCCAACGCGCAAGAAATGCTGTAAAATATTACATCCGAGATGTTATGTTGCCTTCGGTTAGGATATATAACGTTATAGAAGTATATAATGTTCCCACGGATAAGTAGGCCCCGACACGCAAGGAACGTTGTAAAATATTACATACGAGGTGTTAGGTTGCCTTAGGTTAGGACATATACCGTTATAGACGTACATAATGTACCCACCGAGAAGTAGAGGGCGACACGCAAGGAATGTTGTAAAATATTACATCCGAGATGTTAGGTTGCCCTAGGATAGGGACATACAACGTTATAGACGTATATAATGTTACCACCGAGAAGTAGAGGGCCCGACACGCAAGGAATGTTGTAAAATATTACATCCGAGATGTTAGGTTGCCTTAGGTTAGGGTATATGACGTTATAGCTGCACATAATGTTCCCAACCGAGAAGTAGAGGCCGACACGCCACGAATGTTGTAAAATATCACGTCCGAGATGTTATGTTGCCTTTGGTTAGGATATATAACGTTATAGAATTGTATAATGTTCCCACGGATAAGTAGGAGCCGACACGCAAGTAATGTTGTAAAATATTACATCCGAGATGTAAGGTTGCCTTAGGTTAGTATATATAAGGTTATAGACGTATATAATATTCCCCACGGAGCAGTATGCGCCGACACGCAAGGAATGTTGTAAAATATTACATCCGAGATGTTAGGGCTGCCTTAGGTTAGGACATATTACGTTGCAGCTGCACATAATGTTCCCACCGAGATGTAGTGGCCGACACGCCACGAATGTTGTTAAAATATTACATCCGAGGTGTTAGGTTGCCTTAGGTTAGGACATATAACGTTATGAGCCGTATATAATGTTCCCACCGAGAAGTAGGGGCCGACACGAAAGGAATGTTGTAAAATATTACATCCGAGATGTTAGGTTGCCCTAGGATAGAACAATATAACGTTATAGCCGTATATAATGTTACCACCGAAAAGTAGGTGCCGACACGCCACGAATATTGTAAAATATTACATACGAGGTGTTAGGTTGCCTTAGGATAGGACATATAACGTTATAGACGTGCATAATGTTCCCACCGAGAAGTAGGGGCCGACACGAAAGGAATGTTGTAAAATATTACATCCGAGATGTTAGGTTGCCTTAGGTTAGGGATATATAACGTTATAGACGTACATAATGTTCACTCTGAGATAGCGCGT